>CM067374.1:38002006-38602006 GCA_034401795.1 Chaetoderma sp. LZ-2023a | reverse complement strand
TTAATTGATAGGCCCCTATATCGAGTAGTATTTTGAGCGCTTCGAGGCGCTGTTGTCACAAGTGGATTTAAAATTGTAGCCAAATAGCACCAGATGTTTTAGATACAGATCAAGAAACATGCATGCACGAGCGCACCTATAGGCATGCACACCTGCATGCAAAACATTCTCTTCCCCTTACCAGACGAAGATAATGAACCCTTTTGAAACGTACAGCGAGAATGGACCTTTCCCAGGTTTTTGTTATGCCCCGTCAAATTAGTTTCAAAATATTCAACACAATGTTTATTAAATTATAGACACAATTCGTACAACAACGCTTAGACCGTCTTCAATTAAGCGTTTGTGACATACTTACATACATTATTCATGACGTCATTGCATTGACTATGAGGTCATTCTACACGTTACGTAGTTGATTATGACATCATATGAAGGATGAATAAACTGGAAAGGCCCATTGTAATCACGAAATCGTAGAAATCATTGTCACAATTTTATATATAGGTAATTATGTGGTATTGCGGAATTATGATTAATGAATTATTCACCCAGCATGACATCCCTCCTAGTCTATAAGGCAAATCCCATAAAGGGGCATAAAAATGGTTTCGGCTGCACCACAGGGGGGACTAAGGATTTATGGCATCATTTTGTTGGTCTGAATGTGTACTTTAAGAATTCGCATGTTGGACATTAGAGAAGTTGTCCGTTACCATAGAAACCAACGTCAAAGACACATATCCTCTAAAAGCATAATTCTGTCATTTTAGAAGGCACATATATGTCAGTAGGAGAATTTTACATGTTACATATATATCTATGCAAATTGCTTGGTTTACAAACATGGAAAGACCATAAAATGTACTTTTCTACAATAATAAATTCTACACTTTAAGAGGCATTAGGGAGTGCAAATTAACCGTTACGCCCAGACAGATCACTTAACAACGAAGTCTTCTCAATGAAACAGAAAATCTAGTGAATATTGTGACACTAATTTGACTGGTAGCTTTTTGCAGGTGTGGCTTCCAATCAAATTAGTATATAAATATACAATAGATTACCAGTAGACTAATTATTGACTTGAAATTGAAATACTGGTTGTACATAGTTCAAGGGGTTAAGTGATGCAGTTATCACACTCTCTGGCATTGGGAATCATTCAAATACTGGCGCGTTGACCAACATTTACCTGAAATGAATGACATGCAGAATTCTAGTACTCTGTTGAATGTTGCTGCGACATCTGAAAACTTTAAGAATCTTATCTATTCTGATGACTTTGATCATGTCTTAACTTATACACTGACTGTTGCAAAATCTTGTCTTGATGTTGTAGGAATCCTTCTTCACTTGATTTGGTCTCCACGTGAAGGCAACTGACAGTTGTACGCCTCCGTGATATGATACATTGTGTTCACTTACGATCGCACAAACTATGCTAGATATCTTCCAGTTTATTGGTGTGAAATTAAAGATTTGGATAAATCACACCCATAAGCATATAATAATATTTCACGTGGAGAGTTCACAGTTCAGAGGGTGACAAATGCCTTTGCTCAGTTTCCCCGAGCCTAACCTATTGAACAATCATTGAATCGATCCACCAAAACCAGAGATGGTATAATAGGCTTTCGTTTGAATAAAGAAGCAATCAAATGTGGCTTGTTTCTGCACACGAGTGAGCTTCTATTCGAGAATATTGTTTCCAGATGAGTGGTATGATTGACAATACAACCTTATCAGAACACGGAAGGCACAATGCACAGGATCCAGCGAGATTATGCATATGTTCAGAAGTTTGTGACTCTTGTTCAGAATCTGGAGTTGTTGTTAATGAATCTATTGCTGAAGAGATTAATCAGGCATATGTCAAGGACAATGAGGCCGCATCCCCCTTCATACATTCAACATTTTCAAGTCCCGGAGTTTGAGTCCAGGAAAGAGGCGGCAGATACGTGGTTTGCATGCCAGAGATGCTGGAAACTCAAGTGTTGTTATCCGGCCATCAGCTACCGATGTGCTTGTATTGGCATGCCACTTTCAGAAGAAAATAAACACCAAGCTGTATATACATGCTGGAACAAAGGCGCGTACTCGTTTTATTGATGTCAATGCTCTTTCCCAAAAGCTAACACCGAGTGTACGCAAAGCTTTGCCAGGATTACATCCGTTTACAGGATGTGACACCAAGAGTGCTTTTCAGGCAAAGGTATGAAGGAGGGCGTTTGATATCGTTGCTACAAAACCAGTGAATTGTGAACCAATCGCTAACATTGAAAACTTAATTCCTGTCAGTGAGGACACTCTGCAGAATGCTAAAAGGCTTGTTTGTGAATTATATGGAAAGCCGGGAGATGATGTAGATGAACCAAGATATAAGATTTGTGTGGTAAAAATGCAAAAAGTCATCAATTGCCACCCTGTAAAGATGCCCTTCCCGAAGCACACAGGACAAAATTACCATGCTCTAGTATGGAGATCTTCCTTGGACGCAAAGCCTGATATACCCAGTCCATGTGCATGGCCATGGATGGTTGATAACCAATGGTGAAATTTCAGTAGACTGGATGGATCGTCTACCAGCTCCAAAGGCGATTCATGAACTGCTTAAATGTTGTTGTAAAGCAGGTTGCGCTGGAAATCGTTGTTCCTGTTTCAGAAATAAAATGCCATGTACAGACTATTGTAGTTGTGCTGAAACCTGTGAGAACTTAAAATGAATGTAGAGGAAAGTGGAGATTCAGCATCTGACAGTGACATCGACTGAACATGTGACATAGATGTCTTGATTAACTAACTGACAGCGGCGACGTATTACACATCTTGTATAGTGCATCGTTGGAAATTATGCTGTCTAGCCATCGGTGTCCAGTGATTGTGCGTAGGTGTTTGCGGTGGCAGGCATCAAGTTTGTCTAGAGCTGCCTTTGAAGATCCCCAGCTGTTACAGTTATACAGCATCAAGGATACGCACGTTGCATTGTATAAACGTAGCCTCTTTATCAAGGGCATCTTTGATCTACGAATCCATAGCTTCCAGAATGACTGGAAAGCTATGTTCCCCATGATGCAGTGTGCAGAAATGTCAGCAGTACTGCAGAGCAGTGAGCCCAGGATTCTACTTTTCCTCCATGGTTCGCCGCCACGAAGTCGGTCATCATTTTCTATAGTTTCATGCTTTGTCGATAGGTATATGTGGATGAACTCTGTTTTGGATTCATTCATAGAGATTCTCAATTTTAGTTTGCTTGCAGCTATTGGGAAAAGTTCGTCAAGGGGTTTCTTTTCCTCGTCTATGAAGTCCACATCGTCGGCATATTCCATCTCTAGCGGCATGCCCAGTATTGACACTGGGGGTTTTGGTCTTGTGGAACTTTCCCACACAGATTTCAATGCGGCAGCAAAGTAGCATGTGAAAGGCACCGGAGATAGACCATCTCCCTGTGGGGAGCCGATTGATGTCTCAAACTCTACAGACTTCACTGACTTGCCTCGTACTCTCAGTTTGGTGTCTGCAAGCAGTAGTCTCACTAGTCATAGCTCATCTTCATTGCAACTGGCCTGGCGTAGTACATCTAGGATCTTTGAGCGTTTAATTGTGTTGAAGGCTCGTGGCATGCTAATGCCCATTTTGTGGAAGTCCCAGTGTTTGGACATGACTGCCGACACAAGCATGCGTTGAGCCCATACAATGTCTGCGCAGCTGCGTCAATGGTTGAAGCCACTTTGACATGATCCGGTGAAGTAATCGATCTTGTCTCGGATGCGGCATAGGGTAACATTGGATAGGATTTTCCGTATACTGTTGAGGAGCACAATGGCCCGCAGATTGGCTGGGGGCCCAGGTGGCTTCTTGGACTTGGGTAGTGCGATAAGGGTGCCTTGGCCTACAGCGTCGATGGGAAGGTGGTGCATAAAAGCTGAATTGATTAGGTGCGTGATCGGTTTTGAGAAGTCACTTGCATATTTGAATAGTTCATTGCTCATGCCATCAGGTCCAGATGCACATCCATTTTTCAGGGCTTTAAGTGCCTTCTCAACTTCTGCTGTTTTAATTAGTGTTAGTAATGGCTTGGGGTCTCCTGAGAATGGGTGCAAGGGCTCATCATCGTTGTCCGTTAACTGATCCTTGACCCATTCTCGGATCGCCTTGGCTTTTCCCTGATCAGTCCCGTGTCCTTCAGAGTTGTGTACAGTGAGTGGTGGTCTCTCAGGGCTCGGGCTGCCCGAAACATTTTGTGACAGCCATCCGTGGCAGTGATTTCATCTGCTAGGGAGTCTGCCTGTTGAATAGCAAGATCTTTTAAGCTGATATATACATACAGACAATAACTGTTAATGTCAAAACACTTAAACCACCATTTGAGTTTTTGTTTTATTGCTACTAATATAATTATGGCATAGATATAGTTTGCATGTTTAGCAATACCGGTTTAAAACAGATAAAAACTAAGACAGTAGTATAAATATATTGGAAACATTGATAAAGGCATTAATGCTCTTATGTTGCATGTGTAATTTTCTTTGATATAGAAATTAACGTGTTATAACAAAGATTATATAAAGCGCCACCTTTTTGGGGCCCAAAAGTTGGTGTCCGGTATGGACAGGTTGGACAATGCAATGTTCTTTACAGTACCAAGATGTTCTGCAAGAACTGTCATCATTTGGCCTGAGAAGTTATCTAACAAATTTAGCAAATGATACATATTATGCATCCATCTTTATTGGCTACATTTTGATGGACCATTTATTGTTTCCTGTATAGACGGGTTTGACCGTAGTATTAACATATTTTATGAAGTAATAATATAAATAGGAAAACATGGAAGTCTTCGCTTCTAGAATTGTATATTTTGCCATTTTAGCTTGAGTAAATAGTAATTAACAGGCATGTGACCTGATGTGTGGTGATTAGATTTAATTTACTACAGGCACTTGAAACGACTTGCTTATTGTCCAGAAATCCATGACCTAATTTGAATTTCAGTAAGCCTGTAAGCAAAAGCCATCAAATCAAAAAATGATTCTAAGATTGAAAGCTAAATTGTATATTTCCTGTTATTCTTTACCTCACACGTGTTATTGTCAAATTTCAAAATTGAATACCGAGGGTGGGGTCAGATTTTGTTGTTGGAAACCTAAACGGACACGTTGTGGCAAGTTCAACATTTAAAATCGCATTGTAGACACCATAAGCCTTCCAACGATACCATAAAACCTTAGTACCCCCCCCCCCCCCCACCACCCTGTGGTGCAGCCGAAGTGACAAATCACTGTGTCATCTCATGGACTATCCAGTCCATGACAGGTTTTGTCCATTTATGGCTCAGCAGGTAGGGACACAATGGATTAAGATACCTTTAGCTATGTACCACCACTTTCCAGCTAATATCCAACCACCACCCACCACCCTCCCAATTTGCCCGTGTTAGGATCGATCGAACCCTGAATAGTCAGAACATCAATATCATGCTAACTATACTGATAAGCTGTTGAATATTCTGAAACCAATTTGACTGGGTGCTGCCTATGACAGCAACAGCAACCAGTCAAATAAGTTTCAAAATATTCAAAAGAATGCTTATTAAATTGTAAGGATATACAATTCGTACACTTGACGTACTTTTAAGCATTGATGACCGACTTAGATACGTCATTCATCACATATTTTGATTGTGACGCCATCCTATATGTGACTAGGCCTGTTCGGTTAATCGATACCAGTATTTCATCGATAGTCGATTATTTTTCCTACCGATTATATAATCGAATGTAAAATAGAAAACGAAAAATCGAAAAAATCGATTTAATCGAGCAAAAATCGATTACTTATTTTAATCAGGCATAATTTAGTGTTGTTTTGATTACACTAACAAGGTAGTTGTATAAACGTCTATTACTGACGTTCAAGTCTGTACCTCCCAAGCCATAATCCATATAGGCGAATGTTTATATAAGCAATTGCTGGATACGCCGGTAACTGTAAACATTTGATTGCTACTGTTTAATGCCCCCACACACACCCACACCCCCACCCCTCTGAAGGTTATAGGCTGAAGTGTTGGTTGTCATTTTACTAAAAAAAATGAATTATTGTTTTTAATAAAAAGTTCACAAAATTTCGATGCAAATTTTCACACATTCTGACGACTGTTTGGAACTAATTTGACTTAAAACTTGCAGTCAAATGATTTTCAAAATATTCAACTTTTCTAATGTTGGCAAATAAGGAAACGTCGTAGATAGGCACTACGGGCAAAATCTGTCATAATAAAAATAATATGCATATTTCGCGGAAAAATGCACAAAATTGACTTCGTAGTAAATTCACAAATTTTCGATCAAAATTTTCATAAATTCTGCCGATTGATTTGTAATTAATTTGACTTAGAGCTTTTGCTCCACCCGCAGTCAAATGATTTTCACAATATTCATCTTCTCCAATGCTGGAAAACATTGTAGATAGGTGCAATGGGTGAGCTCTATATAAAGTTAATCTCTGTAATGTTAAAATTAAATTGGCACCTTTTTACTGGCTTGAAAATCTGTGCATACGCGCCTGTTTCTTAAAACCATTATTCAATAGGAACGAGTGAACATTGGATTCCAAATTGACTTCGTTATACTGGGCGGGGTTGTTACTCGTGTTCAGCCAACCAAAGGACTGGTTGATATAGCCTGATCTATTTAGCGTCTTCCGGTCTTTTCACGGGCCTACTTAGTTGAGGTAATCTAATCCTAAATTTTATTTTACAGTCGATTATATAATCAGCAGGAAAAATAATCGACTATCGATGAAATATCAATTAACCTGTTCGGTTAATGGATATTTCATCGATAGTCGATTATTTTTACTGCTAGACATCCGGCCTAGACATAGCTAGAACTTGGCATAACCAATCAAGATCAAGATAAAAGAGAAATGGATCACTGTATTGCTCAAACTTCAAATCATGAAATATGTGCCGCATAATTCAACCTACTGTGGTATCATTTCTCATTCAAAGAAATTAACCCTTTAACACTCATATCACCCAAACACAGCTCCGGCGGTGTTCTTGAGAAATTTCCATTTGCAGACCAAGAGAAGACTATTTTAGAAAAGTTACCACTGGAATGACTGGCTCGATAACAGAGCCAGTCATTCCAGTAGGAGATTTTCTAAAATAGTCTTCTCTTGGTCTGCAAATTAACATTTTCAGAGGATTAAAAGGTGTAATGAACAACCGTTTCGAGATATGTCAATTAGTATGTTACTAACATAAGATTCTGTTCAGAACATAAGTATCAAAACATGACTGCTCGTCATTAATATAGGTTTGGTAAATATTTTAATTCGTAACTGCGTTGTTTAAGATCTTGCCTTTCTCTCGATTGTTCATCGGATGCAGATACTTCCTCATCAGCTTCTCTCTTCGTCTCTTCACGCAACATCTCGACACCATCAAGGTCTTTGCAGGGACCAAATGAGCCTGATCCTGCAGTGTTCTTTACCACTCGCGATGACTGTTGTGTCATGCAAAAAAGTAACAGTTTAAACTATAGAAATAGTGCGACTACCAAGTATACCTTTAATGATAACCAATGCTCCTAACTAAAATCACATGCCTGCTTTAAATGTTTTTGAAGAAGAAATCTGCAAGGCCTTACACATATCTGCATATCTGGTAATATTACTCATGTGAATTGATGGACTGGCCCTAAAAATTATTAGTTTCTTCCATGCAACATGATCAACACACATCTAAAGCTTAATTTATATAAATGAGTTGACATTGTGTATGAAATTCTTTTCAATCCTTGGAGAGCGTAAAACACAGCTCTAGATAAGCAAGGTTTTGTGTTTCACCCAATCAAAATTGCCAATCACTCAATTAATTCTTAACATCATTCATGAGTACCGAAATAGCTAATTACTCATGTAATTTCAGTTCTATTGCTAACAAGAGGCCCAAGGGCCTGTGACGCTCACCTGGACCATTAGCATTTGACCCATTTGCATTTAAATAGATATGATTGATAATTTTCGGAAAATCCAAGATGGCCACCCAAACAATTTACAAATCAAAATTCTGAATAGAAATTCTAGTCTACCTTGCTAGGGTCACTCTAGACAAATTTGTTTGAAATATGTCAAGCAACTAAGGAGACGCAGTGTTTTGACAATTTCTGGTAAATCTTTCATAAAATCTAAGATTTTCACGCAAAAAATTCATGAATCAAAATTCTGAATAGAAGTACTAGAGCCTATCATAATAGAATCCTTTCAGTCCAATTTGGTTGAAATCTGTCAAAATGGTAAGGAGAAGTAGAGATTTGACAATTTCCGGTAAAGTTTTTCACCCAAAATACTTACGAATCAAAATTCTCAATGAAAGTTCTATAACCTATGACTATAGGATAATTTCAGCCAAATTTGATTGAAATCGGTCAAACAGGTAAGAAGAAGCAATTTGATAATTTCCGGTAAATTTTTAATACAATCTAGGATTTTCACTCAAAATATCTACGCAACAAAATTCTGAATGGATGTTCTAGAGCCTATGACCATAGGATTCTTTTAGCCCAATTTGGTTGAAATTGGTCAAAATTCTAAGAAGAAGCAATTTGACAATTTCCGGTAAATTTTTAATAAAATCTAAGTTTTTCACCCAAAATATCTATGAATCAAAATTCTGAATGGAAGTTCTATAACATATGACCTTAGGATTCTTTCAGCCAAATCTGAATGAAATCGGTCAAAAGGGTCAGGAGAAGAAGCAATTGATCAATTTCTGGTAAATTTTTAAAATAAAATCTAAGATTTTGCCCCCAAAAATTTATGAATCAAAATTCCAAATGGAAGTTCCGGATCCGAGCACAATAGCATCCTTTGACCAAAATTTAGTTAAGATTCGGCTACTGGTTAAGGAGGAATAGCGTTTCAAAGTAAAAGTTGATGGATGGATGACGGACGGACGGACGACGGACGGTCTCCACGGCATAAGCTCACTTGGCCTTTCAGGACAGGTGAGCTAATAATGTATAACAATTTAGCCTCAAATAAATTCCAAAAAACCCAATTTACAAAATTTCTTGGAGTTAATTTTTTCTAAATTACTGAGCTAAATTCTAAATTATCTAGAGCTCTGTGGTAAAATATATCCTAACGAACCAGATGGCAATGCAGAGTAATTGATCACAATTGGTGAGTGACAAATCTATTCACGTCATACCAATGGAGCTTTCCATTTTTAGCTATCGACCGCCCATCTCTAGCTAAGCTCCACCCACACCTCGCACATGTTGGGATCGATTGATCTCTGAACTTCCTGACTATCAATTCCCAGAAAACTGTACAGGTAAGCTGTTGAATATTTTGAAATTAATTTGACTGGGTGCTGTTGCTGCCTATGGCAGCAACAAGCACCCAGTCAAATTAGTTTCTAGATATTCAGCAGCGTGTTTATTAAATAGTAGAGACATACAATTCTTACAAGGTGTTGGACTATTAAGAGTTAAAGACGGGCCAAATAGAATCATCTATCACGTAATGACTATGACATCATCCTACACGCTACTTAGCTGAGTATGACGTCATATGAGGATACTCTGTAAAGGCGAATTATCAATAATCTAGATTATGCTGACTTGAGCGATGTAGACGGTATCATCACTGGAAACCATTGACACGCAGCACGTCCATCATCCTGTGGTATTCACTGACCTAGTTATTAATTCTACAGGTCTGAACACTACAACATGTTCATCAACCCAGAAGTTAAAATTCGAAGGATAACCCAACCATTTGCCAAAGTATCTATCTACACTCATCTCTTGTTTACTTTTAATAATTCTTTTGATTCTATATAATGCATTTTCCTCAATCCCTGTCACTTTTTTGGAACCCTTGTGCATAAAACATAGCCACTATGGGCTCATTATATTATAAAACACCAGCTTAAATGAGCTCTCCCGATGTGGAAGTTTCATTTTATAGTAAAGATACCCTCACTCCATTAGGGTAGGTAAGCGTGCATTTAGTTTATGTATTCTAGATTAGCATTGGTTGATTTCGCTGGTCGGTAGGAATTTCGACAAGTTATAAATTTGTTTCCTTTGTCAGTTTCAAATCGGTAGTTGAATGCACTGAATTGTTATAATTATTTACAGTCCTGGTTAGGATATCTATACATCGTACATGGCTTTCATACCTAATATATAGACAGATTATATTCTTCACTGGTCTCTGTACACACTGAGCAATGACTACATGTTTGAGTTTAGTTTATTTCGACGAAGTCTCTCAGTTGTTTTTGGAACTTCGCGTTTACAAACTCACCCACCTATCAGTTTGTACACTAGCAGGGCGTCTGTTAGTGCGTTTCAAGAGTATTTCAAAAGCTCTACATAGTGGTGTGACTATATAGGGATTACCCAGAGATATTTAGAAAGGATATCTATTACAAAAAAGGAGATATTTCACATTGTTATTCCCAGCGGCCAAACAAACATATTACTGAGTTTTCATTTGCCGTAGCTCATCTAATGCCATTACTTTGCTTCTCTCACACTTAAAGCTAATTTCTATGGTGTGTAAGCAAAGTTTAAGTTCTCTCACTCGATATTCAATATTTAGGTTGAACGTGTCTCACCTCACAATTGAAGGACTTAGAACAGCCTCTTCCTTGACTGCTTTCAAATCTCAATATATGACACATCAACAAGGAAGATAAAGAACAAAGTATATGCATTAACCCTTTCACCCATGAATTCCGAATATCTAATTTTCAACGCTACCATACACGAAAACTGTTGAGTGTTTTGAAATTAATCAATTTAATCTGGTCGGGTTAATTTCAAAATATTCAACAGAATACAATTTAAGTTTTATATTATAAAGAATATACTTTTTCAGGGACTTGTAGGTGAAAAAGGTAAAATGTCTCCCTGCTGAATTCCTGTAGACTACATTTTCCATAGGGTTTAAGATAAGATAAGAATCTTTATTTATCGAGGGTAAATCTTCAGAGCAATGCCCTGATCTCCCAGAGGCCCTCGCCAAATAACTATATAAACTAATTAGAATTATATTTACAATATTTACAAATCATGCACAAAATATATACAAAACTATACATAATTGTTGCAATGAAAACCTATTTTCAACCATTTCAATATCAAATATCAAATGGCGGAAAGACGACAATAATAAGTATGTATTTGTAATTCTATGCTAATGTAATAAACATGCTGTTGAGTATTTTGAAACTAATTTGACTGGGTGTCGTTTCTGCCTTAGGCAGATACAGCACTCAGACAAACTAGCTTCAAAATATTCAATAGTTTATTTAGTTTTCTATAAAATGATATCCAAAATCTTCGGAGATCGACCGATTCCAACACGAATGATGAGTAGGTGGAGCTTCGATAGAGATGGGCGGGGCATAGATAAACCGGGAGAAGTCCGTTAGTTTCGGGAGATTAATGAACACTGGGGCCCAGAAAGTTATTAACCCTGGGCTCCGAGCAGGTTAAATTCGGCTCTTATGGTTAGATACTATTATATTTTGCAATCGATAAATTATTATTATTATTATTATTATTATTATTATTATTATTAATGCAGGTACGTTGAAACAAAGCATAAAATCTTTGAAAGTGTGTATGTATGTGCATGTTGTGCTTAAAAGATGATAGCGTTTCTGAATTTATAACACACGTAGGAAGGGAATTCCAATTTTGACTAGCTGTGTATGTGAAACTGTATTTTCCATAGTTGGTTCGTATTTTCGGAGGCTTCAAATGGCTATTAGTTTTAGATCGTAGATGTAATGTGTGTGCTGTCTCTATTGGTGTAAGCATGTCGCTGATGTACTTAGATGTATGGTTGTTTAGTGCTTTGTATGTCATAATGTTTGATTTAATAGTTATACGTTGAGATAGTGGCGTCAATTTTAATTCATCATATAATTGCCGTGATGGTGTTCTATGTGGGACATCTAAGATGATTCTCGCTGCACGTTTTTGAAGTTTTTCTAGTTTGCTCAACTATGTTAGCATACCTGCGTAATATACGAGAGAACAGTAATCAATGTGCGAAAGTATGTATTATTTGTAAAATAAGGTTCGTTGCTCAACATTCATGTACCGTTTATTTTTCTTTAACATAAAAATTAGGGAAGATATTTTGCTACAAATTTTGTTGATGTGTTGTTGCCAGGAGAGATTGTTGTTAATATTTAAGCCTAAGGGTTTTGCATTTTCTACACTTTCTATTTCTCCATCGACGATAGATATTTTAATTTCCGGATTTATCTGTTTTAGTTTGAATTTAGTGCCTATCATTAGTAATTTGGTCTTGTCGGTATTTATAACCATTTTATTGTTTTGACACCAATCATGGACGGATGCCATATCAGCTGTTAATTTTTCAGTTATATTTGCTACATTATCGAAATGGCAATGCATGGTTGTATCGTCACAATACATATCGACATTACCGGTAGGATTCATATGGAGGTCATTCACGTAGATAATAAATAGCAAAGGTCCTAACACCGAGCCTTGCGGTACGCCTACCATGACTGGTAACATGCCAGATGTTTTGTCCGAGATTGAAACATACTGCTGTCTGTTTTCTAAATACGATCTAAACCATTTTTGCGCAAATGCATCAAACTTATAAATTCCTAGTTTTCGTAGCAGTATGTCGTGGTTTACAAGGTCAAACGCTTTTCTGAAGTCTATCATAATAGCTCCAACGAATTCTCCATTATCGACTGCAAATCGCCACGTGTCTATTAATTTTAGTAACGCGGTTTCGCAGGAGTGTTTGGGTCTAAAGCCGGACTGAGATTTGCATAATAGATCATATGTAGTCAAGAATTTATATAGATAATTGTGTACATGTCTTTCCAGAATTGTCGATAAAATTGGCAGAATAGAAATGGGCTTATAATTACTAATTTCGCTTTTATTATCGGACTTGTGTAAGGGTTTAACTTTTGCGCATTTCCACATGGTAGGAAATACTCCTGTATCAATACTCTTATTAATAATGGCGGCGATTGATGGTGCGATAACTGGAGCGGCCAGCTTTAGGAAATGCGCGTTCAAAGTATCATACCCTGCGGATTTATTAGTTTTTAAACGGAAAATTTCACGGTAAACATAATCTACTGTTATTCCAGGTATTTTAAACTGGACATCGTTTGGAACTCTACTGTTAACATGCATTACAAGATCCTGTGAAATCGCGTGGTTTTTATTTTGTATGGCATTCGCAAGGTCGGATGCAACAGTAGCAAAGTATTTATTGATTTCACATCAAGAGTATACTTACCTCCCTAATACTTTTGATATTGCTAAATATTGGCGTTCACTCAATAAACACTCAGATTAAAAACAGTTAGGTGCCCCTACTGGGCAGGTAGACAGAGGGTAGTCCGGCGGATGCCAGCCCCACCACCGCGCATGCGCCGACTACTACTTCCTCTTTGCTAATTTATTGGCAGAGGGTTCACATGCTTTTTGTGCTTGTGCAAAGTTTTCACTCGTTTTAGGCTTAATTAGTCTTGTTGTGGGAAAGTAGATCACCTGGAAGATGTCTGAGAGAGCTACTTCGCCGGAGGAAGGCGCAGGATCCTTATATCAGGTGATTTCAAATACATTCTAGCGAGTTTTTCCCGTTGTAATGTGTTTCCGGGACTCGCATTTACCGTGATGAGCGCCTATTTTAGTTGGTTTGTTTCAAAACGGTGCTATATAAGACTAATCTCTCTCTGTGTTTATATCCACAGGTCTATGTGAGGATATGTAATGGACATCACAGCAGCTGAGGGTTTGTTTTCTCTCCACCACGGTTCCATTTCCTACTAATACTGTTAGGTTATCTAACCAAAAGTTTTATGTCCAGTAAGTCGGAGGCCTAGTATAAAGGTCTTCTCACTTTGCCCTCTTGATCCAATTCCTTCCCCTAAGGTGGAGAGAGTTAAGAGGCGTGGTCTTGGTGGAGTGATACAGTGCATCAGGTGGATGGTTTGTCTATACCAGGTATCAGGTATCTAACTAATGATATGAGGTGATGTTAATTATTTGAAAAAATAATGACTGTATTTACCATTGTTATCATTGTGTATCTGATGGTGTGTAGTCTGAATATCCATGTAAGGACGTTATGTTAGGAATACAATTCGTTCTTGCACTTAGATGCTTGTTGCGGACCGATTTAATTTCTGTCATGGGATTGATGACGTCATAATCAGCCTTGCTCTTTATTAACATTTAAAGTTTTGTCCAACGCTGGTTTCTTATAGAGTGATCTTTATGATCTTTTCCCTCTCTTTAGTTGGTTTTGAGTTTTTTCTAACCTTAACTATCTTGCTCATTGTCCTCGTCCTGTGTCCTGTTTCAGAGACCTGGTTGTCCGTCCTGTGGCCGGTTTCTAAAGGATCGTTTCGTCCCCCACTTATGCTTTAGCTGTAGTCCCTGTGGACCACTGCTTAAGTGTGAGGTCTGTAAGCAATGGGGGGGCGGGGGCGAGTTAATGTCTGAATTTCTGTGTTTACAGGCTAAGGACAAGGTAGTGGAGGAGGAGAGGAAGCAGAAGAGAGAGGGTGTGAGTAAGAAGGGTAAGAGGAAGGCCTCGTCCGTGGTGGATATGGAGGCCTTCCGGTCCGAAATGTTGGGAGAGATGACGAGGACGATAAAGGATTTGGTCCCAGAGTTGCTTCGCAGCATGCTTCCTGGACCAGATCCTTTGTTGTCCTCGGCGTCTGCTTCAGAGCAGGTGATCCCCACCTCTGAGTCACTTTTCCATAGGTCGGTTACGTTGTTCGACGACTCAAGAGGTGGCCCCATTAGTGGGGGCGATCCACGACCCTTGCAGCAGGCTTGGTGCCACGCCGAGGGGCCGTGGACGGCTGTCGCAGGAACCCGCGGGCTGCTTATCAGTCCAGGGGAATCCGCACGCCGCGGGTGCCAGTACCTCCTATGGCACCTTCCCTGGCCAGTCCGGGTTAGCTCTCTTTGCTGACCCGGAGTCTAATCTTTCTGGCCAGGAGGAAGAGGATTTCCTGCTAGGGTCGCCGTCTTCGCCGTCTGGGGACGTGACCATGGAGTACGACGTCTGTGCACCCCTCGCGGGGGATACGGGCGACGTATTCCATGGATCTACTCACGCAGGAGTAGACTTCACTGTCCAGAAGGTGGCCCTGGGCGGTGTTGATGGCCAGGGTTACCGCATACCTCGGCTTGCCGAGCGTGTCGCTGGTGCTGGCCGGGACCGTGGTGGGGTGGGGTCTGCCCCGCGCTCTACGACGGCGCCTGCTCCTGATCAAGCCAGGGAGTTTAGCATGCCTGTTCTTTCGGGCCCACATGCTTTCCCTGGCTTGCCAGGGGTATCAGCATATCCGCCGTCAAGCTCTGCTGCGTGCGCTCAGGAGGAAGACGAAGGCCCCCGTCTTGTAGAGCGCTCGCAGTTAGCCACGGAGGAGGATTGGTCGGACGCTTGCCAATGGCTGGTAAGTGTTCGGCCAGATCTGCCCGTGGAGCAGTCGGCTAGCCAGCGTGACCACAGGCCGTGGTTAGCTGCTAAGGCTACTGCTAACGCCATGCCATCTCTGTTGCTGGCTGAACATGTCGTTGACATGTTCGAGGCGGCGGAGTCGTCCATTAAGGCGAATGGGCGTCTCGCGAAGGCCCCTAGCGAGGTGGCCAGGCGTTGCCGCATCGTGCCCCTGGACTACCAGTGGTACGGTGTGGTACCCAAGCCGAGCGTGGATGACCGCGCGGCTTTGGGTGAAGATGCGCGGTCAGGCGCCCGTTCTGACACGGGTGTTCTGTGTTCGAACGCGTTGCGTTCGGCAAATACCGCGCTGCGTGATGCGGAGGAGAGTGGGAGGGCTTCGATTTCTGCTCTGTCCAACGTCTCCCAGCTGTTACAAGGGGTGGTAACAGCATCCGCATCGCGCCAGCCGAGCCCGGCCACAGTCCAGAGAGCCATCCAGGATGGTATCAACCTGGCTCTGGACTGTATGACGCGGGTGGTGACCAGGAGTGTCCGGGCGAGACTTATGTCCACCTCTCTCCCTAGGTGGACCGGTGGGAGGCCGGCTGGCCGCCCACATGCAGGAGTGGGAACGGTTGACTCAGGACCGTTTAGTCTTGCGATGGCTTTCAGTCGGGTATCATCCCGATTGGATGACAGGCCCGCCGTCGCGACTGTCTCTCGTGCCGATCTGGACTCCGAATCCGAGAGATCCAGATCAAAGGTTGTGTATCGAGGAGGAGATAACTTCCCTCATACAAAAAGGAGCTATTCAGCCGGCACAAAGGTGTCCGGGCTTCTATTCAACCGTGTTCTTAGTAACAAAAAACACCGGAGGGTGGAGACCAATTCTCAACCTCAAGCCATTGAACAAGTTCAAAGAGACGCCCAGTTTCAAGATGGAGACTGTGCGCTCGGTGTTGGCGGGGTTAGAGAGGGGAATGTGGACAGCATCGATAGATTTGAAAGATGCTTATTTCCACATCCCCATAGCCAGGAGTTTCCGTCGCTTCCTGAGATTTGCATTCCAGGGCAGACAGTGGGAATTCAGGGTGTTACCCTTCGGAATTTCCACGGCTCCTCGGGTTTTCACCAGTGTGGTTCTTGCGATCACCGCATACCTCCGCATGAGAAGCATAGCAGTCCACACGTACATAGACGACTGGCTGTTAAAAGCACACACCCAGGAAAGTTTATCGGCCAATCTGGAGATTGTCTTGAAGACTCTCACAGACTTGGGCTGGATAACCAATTTCCAAACATCAGAGCTGACTCCATCCCAGAAGTTTGTTTACCTGGGGATGTTCTTCGATCTAGAGACAGGATATGTTTTTCCTACTCAGGAGAGAGTTCAGAAACTCATCTCATTAATTCAGTCAGTGTGCGACAGTCGTCATGTCCTGGCACGGGTTTACTTGAGAATGCTGGGGTTGATGGTTTCATTGGAACCAGTCATTCCTCAGGCCGCCTTACGCAGGCGGCCGATCCAGTTATTTCTCATGACACAATGGACCCAGAGTACAGGTTCGCTGGACTCGAACGTGTCAGTGTTGGCGCCTCTGATTCACCACCTGCAATGGTGGTTGAACACAGAAAATCTCTTGGTGGGGGTTATGCTAACCCCTCCCCACCCTCAGGTGACTGTGTATACAGATGCATCGATGGAGGGGTGGGGAGCTTGCCTGGAAGAATCCACGATATATGGGCTTTGGAATCTGGAACAGTCAAAAGAACATATCAATCTACTCGAGCTAAGAGCAGTAGTCCTGGGCCTGGAACATTTCTTACAGAAAGTTCAGGGCAAGATTGTTCTTATTCGTTCAGACAACTCAACAGTTGTGACTTACATAAACCGCCAGGGCGGAACGAAGTCGTCCAGTCTCTGTATGATGACATGGAGACTGCTTTGTTGGTGCCTGGATCACAGGATTACCTTGAAAGCAGTTCATATTCCGGGAAGGTTAAATCTGCTAGCAGACTCATTGAGCCGAAGGATGAGTGTTTTACCGACGGAATGGCAACTAAATCAATGTGTGGCGGATCGTCTGTTCGATCATTGGGGGAAGCCCAACATCGATTTGTTCGCAACGAAGAAGAATGCGAAGATGACGACGTACGTCTCTCCGATTCCAGATCCAAGCGCTTTCGCAACAGATGCGTTAGCTATCAGCTGGGGGAGAATGTATGCATACGCATTCCCTCCAGCAATCCTGATTCCAAAAATTCTTCAGAAAATCAGACAGGAGGAATGCCAAGTGCTTCTGATCGCCCCGGATTGGCCAAGCCGATCATGGTATACGGATCCGCTGGACCTTCTGGTCTGCAATCCGGTTCCTCTGCCTCTGATGGACGACATTATCTTCCAGGGCAAGGCCCTTCACGACAATCCGTCAATGTTCAGATTGACTGCGTGGACGTTGTCAAGGAATCTAGAATTAAGGAGGGCTTTTCTGAGCAAGCGGCCATGTTTATGGCCAAAGTCAGGAGGGGGTCAATCTCCAGAGCATATAATTATAAAATCAACAGATTTGCAGAATGGTGCTCAAAAAGATGTATTGATCCAATGGATTCATCTATTCAGGTAGTAGCTGATTTCCTCTGTCACCTGTATGATGCCTATAGCCTCAAGCCTAACTCTATTGCTGGTTATAAGTCAGCTTTAATGACTGTTATTCCTTGCTTGGCTAAGAGGGGAAGTGATGAAGTAAGTACATTAAATGTATTAATTAAAGGCATGGGCAATCTAAGACCAAGGAATCCACCGGTGATTCCGTCTTGGAGTTTATCGCTAGTGCTTCAAGTACTAGGAGATAAGCCTTTTGAACCACATAGTTCCATTTCTATGAAAATGTTAACTCTTAAAACTGTATTTTTAATTGCTGCGGCCTCGGCTAGGCGTAGGAGTGAGATTCATGCCTTATCAGCCGAGGATTACCGTTTTGGGGTTACAGGGGAAGGCCTTAAGTTACTACCTAGGATTAATTTCTTAGCTAAAAATCAGTCTTTGAAATATCCAGGTCAACCTATTTTTTGGCCTGCTTTAACTAGATATGATCCTAATTCTAAAGCATGGTGTCCCGTTCGGGCGCTACTTCGGTACAAACAGCGTACTTCGGAGTGGCGGCCCGATCAGTCAGCGTTATGGTTGTCATATATTGAACCCCATGGCAGGGCGTCTAAGGACACCATTTCCAGGTGGATTGTAGAGTGTATCCAATTTTGTCACAAATCCGCCACTGGTAAGCAGGTTGACATAGCCAAGGCTCACAGTGTCCGCGGCGTAGTGACTTCCACTGCCCTATTTAATGGGGTCCCTGTGGATGACATTATGGCCGTGGCTCAGTGGCACTGTGAGTCAAGTTTTACAGACCATTATCTCCGTGACACCTCGAATCCTCTCGCCTTGTCGATTTTGAAAAAATAATCGCTTATATGTTTTTGAGGAGGGTTTCCTCATTGCTTATATACTTCACAATTAATCAATGGAAACATCCACTTTTTGGGACTGCATCGGTCTTCTCCACTGGGAAGAGGATGACAGCTGCCAAGTTCAACAAGGTCAGTCTTGTTCATGTGTTGTTCGTTGTTGATTGTATTGTCACGTTACCCGTTTTTATTAATATGGTGATGGTTTGTGTTTTGATGTGGTTCATCATTGAGAGTATACGAAAATGGAGCTTTTTCGTCTCTGTCCTATAGTACATGGCACTGGTACGTAGAGAGCGTATAGGACATTGAGGTCATGCTAGTCTTCCTCTCAGGAAGGAGGGGGGGGGGGGGGAGCGCATATGACATCGGTCATCTCATCCATCGGTTGGTGTTAGCCGATGTTTCATCAAATCCTGACTGTGTTTCACACAGTTTCAGACGTTTAAGTGCCTTGAACGCGTGAAAGCGCATAGGGAAGAGCTGGTCTTTTGACCTCGCCTCCCTCCCGCCGAATTCCCTGTCGAATTCTGGCAATATCAAAAGTATTAGGGAGGTAAGTATACTCTTGATGTGAAATAAACGAAATCTAGGATTTCTTTTTTCACGAGAGAGTTGATACTTACCTCCCTAGATACGGACCCGGCCTCTCCACCCCACAGAGGCTCGGTCTTCAGGCTCTTAATAGTTGCATGTGTGTCAGCCAATAAATTAGTCAGAGGAAGTAGTAGTCGGCGCATGCGCGGTGGTGGGGCTGGCATCCGCCGGACTACCCTCTGTCTACCTGCCCAGTAGGGGCACCTAACTGTTTTTAATCTGAGTGTTTATTGAGTGAACGCCAATATTTAGCAATATCAAAAGTATTAGGGAGGTAAGTATCAACTCTCTCGTGAAAAAAGAAATCCTAGCTTTCGTTTAACATCCCACAATGTTGTCCGGTATCTCTAACCTCGTTTCTCTGGTTATCTAATAATATTAATGGCATTTTGTTTGTTTTGGGGCTGATGCTTTTTAAGATCTTCCATATATTTGAAGGATTATGCTTATTTTCTGTCAGCTGTATACCGATATAGTGCCGCTTCGCGTTTTCTATCAATGACATTACCGTATTCTTCAATTCCCGGTATTTGAAAATATTTTTAACCTTTTTGTGATAATCCCGGTCTTTCATCGTTTTCAAGATGTCTTCGTTCATCCATTCAGGTTGGGAGTACTTTTTAACTCGTCGCTCGACAATCCGGGCGTGGTTATTAAAAATATTAAGGAATGTTTCATGCCAAACGCTTAGTGCTTCGTTTGGATCGTTGACGAAATTAATTATATCCCAATTATATTCTAATAAATTTTGAATAAACTTGTTGCTGTTAAATTTTTTCTTACATCTGTATTTTATTGAATGATGACTATTAGTTTTATTAGTGACACTATGCCGCACTGCAAATACAGGAAAATGGTCGCTTAGCGCAAGCTCGCCTACACTCGCAGAAGTAAGCTTGCTTTTTTCAGTGCAATATACATGATCTATTATTTTAGCAGTCGTTTCTGTTATTCTGGTCGGTTTATCTATTAACTGCACTAAGTGAAATGCATCCATTAATGATTGCCATTTTGCTATTATGGGAACATTAAAATCTATATTAAAATCGCCTATCAGTACAATATCAGTATTATATAAATATGCGGCCTCGAGTAAAGATTCGAATTCGTCAATCCAGCTAGACGGTGAATCCGGCGGTCTATAAACACAGCCTAATAAAAGTGGTTTTGTTTTGTACGGCTTAACTTCAATCCATAGTGCCTCCAGTCTCAGATTCTAGCTCCGCCCTCCTAAAATATGATTGGCTCTCCTCAACGTAAACTACAATGCCGCCTCCCGAGCGATTTGACCTATCTTTTCTCTCGATATTATAGCTATTAATTTCGATTAGGTTATTAGTCGAGATACTGCTAAGAAAAGTTTCTGTTGTACCAAGAATTTCAATTTGTTTTACGCTTGTTTCCATCATTATTTTCAATTGGCTTATTTTGGGCAACAAGTGCTGTACGTTTAACTGGCCTATGCGTATGCCTTTCGCATTTGAATTGAACAATGGGGAGTCATATTGTTTTGTTAATTTGATAAAAGCATTGTTACATTTCCATTGATCAAGAGGTGACCTAACACTTGCATGTGTTTGTTGGTCGGTTATCTTTCCAACGACACAGTATGAAATAATATTGATGAAATTTAGAAAACTTACTTTGGACTTGTTCATGTAGTAGAAAATATTTACGAATTTTAGATAATTATTATCCGTAATCCTCATGTTACAATTCTCTCCACTCATGGTATTATTTGCAAAGGAGAGATTATTATTATTATTATTATTATTATTATTATTACCACCACCACCATTATTATTATTATTATTATTATTATTATTATTATTATTATTATTATTATTATTATTATTATCATAACAAAGATTAGCACTAGTAGCGGTATGTGAAAATGTGGTAATATGAGCACTATAATGAACGCGCGGAGATGCGACAGCTGGGTTGGCGGGTATACAAGCATTATCAGGGGTGCATGGGTTGGCGGGTATACACGCATTATCAGGGGTGCATGGGTTTGCGGGTATACAAACTCTACCCGGGGCGCATGAGTTGGCGGGTATACAAGCGCTACCAGGGGCGCATGTGTTGGTGGGTATACAAGCGCTATCAGGGGCGCATGGGTTGGCGGTAAGATAAGCATTATCAGGGGCACACAGGTTGGCGGTAAGACATGCACTACCAGGGGTGCACAGGCTGTCTGTAATACAAACACTAAACGGGGCGCATGTCTTGGCGGGTATACAAGCGGTACCAGGGGCGCATGGGTTGGCGGGTATACAAGCGCTACTAGGGGCGCATGACTTGGCGGTTATACAAGCGCTATCAGGGGCGCATGGAACATCATTTGGAATGGCAATAGGTATATGACTTGTATCATCATCAAGACAGCACTTTGTAGTAGGTGTCATAGAATTAACATTAGCGATAACAGTTACTGTATTAGTGACAGTACAAGTAGCACTAGCAGTTCCTAATACAACAGAAGGAGACTTTGAACTGATAGGTGGATGGTCATAATTTGATGATATACGGCTATTATTCTCATCATCGAAATTTCTTAATAAATCATATCTGTTACTGGTTACAACATTATACATATATTCCGTGGAATAAATACACGTACAATTATTATTATTATTATTATTATTATTATTATTATTATTATTATTATTATTATTATTATTATTATAATACTTTGTTTGAGAAATATTTTTGTTAATTTTACACAGTTTGTTTACAATAGGCGCTCCTTCTTGGCCGGCCAATTAATGTCCAAGGCACCGATTTGATTTATGACCGTAGCCGTAACAGGAATAGCATTGAACCAGTTGACCATGACGACACATGGATGATTTGTGATTGGGCTCACCACAAAACCTACACACCGCGTTTCGAAGAATGGTCACGTAATCATTTATGCAACGTACCAGTAGAGAAGATCCGGTTTTGTTTATATGCACTTTATCTGCATAAAACAGGGAATTGTTTATCATACCCGCTCGTGAATAAAATAAGTCCGCCGACTCAATAAGAGTGAAGTCCAAGAACTGCTCCCGCACCTCTAAATGGCGATTGTATCTAGTGATGAAGTCATTACGCTTTCGATCGTCACCCTGTGGACACAGCTGACAGATGTACAACTGACATTGCGGTGCCAGCGTGTGTAGGTCACTTAGTAATTTGTCAAAGTCATGCAACACCTCACCGATCGGACTATTCGAATTGTTCGTACCTGCCATGATGATGATATTTCTATAATTCTGTAGGTCTATGGAGTATAGAACCTCTAGAATGTCTAGAACACATAACCTGTACAGAGGGATCTAAGCCGCTTTCATTTACGCCCTTGACGATTGATGACCCTATTAACAGTGTTTGTTTAGCGGGATTTGAAGCATAGCCATCAAACTGTTTGGTCGCCGATTTCGTGACATTTGTTATAACGCCGATGGTTTGAGGGGGATGGCTCTTGTCACTTTCTGATAGTTTCAGAGGACGATCCGGTTGATTGTTCGTCACTGTACCTGCTGGTTCGTCAGTAGACACCACTGTTATCGCCTCCGTCCGCGCTATAGCCACGTTTGACGTCACGCTCACTGTCTTCTTGACCGATTTGCACTCGGATTTAGTGCTCCCGGTATTTATGTTTAAGGGACTACACTGGGTCGCTACTCGGTCAGGTACATTCACACTTTTGTCCACCGTAGGTTTACTTATGATATTTGTAGCTAATTTACCTCGGAGGTTGGTATTTTCCTGTACGAGTCTACTTATCCTGGCTTCTTTCTCCATCACCATATTGTTTAGCGCGATTACCTGGTCAATTAGTTCATTTACTGACTTTGTATTACTAGCACATGTCGTGTGCTAGTGAAAACCCCTGGGGAAAATAGTTCCTTTGGTTTGGTCTGTGTGGGGCTATGCAACGATAAGTCCAACACTCCATCACACGATATCTCATCAGCAACATGAGTCCTATATTTACTGCGCGATATGTCGTCTTTCTTAGAGCCGTGCTTACTGCCTACTACGAGAGCGCTGACACCAACAACACCGCTAGCACCATGGTCTCCAGCATTGCAAGCGTCATCGTCGCTTATGCCGCAGGCGTCGCCTCCACTGCCAGCCTCGTCATCGCCTACATCACGAGTTTCGTTATCATCGTCATTACAAGCGTCCATATCTTCTATGCTGCGCGATAGATAAACCAAATCAGTGGCCACCCAATATCGACAGTTCTTTCCCTGGGCATGGATAACAGAGGTGGAGTATAAGCTGTCACTGTCACATTGCACTGCGCATTGTCCGACACAAAGTGATTTACACGAAAAATCACGCCATTCTCTTCTTTCGCCGTACCTTTCCCATAACTTTCCTCTAATTTGCCGATCCAGCGTGAAATTGAATTGAGTTTTTTCAAATGTATCGTCACGGAATATGTATTATATTTAATTAATTTGTAAATCAACGCTTGTGTTCGTCAAAAATAAATCATTTTGAGTTGTTAAAAGACTTAGGCATAACTGCCCCGACGTCTCCATTCTAACACAACATTGAGTGTGCCTACCCAAAATATCGACGCATTGTGTATAACACCGGCTGTCTATTGTCCCATGTTAAATTCACGTCCTTTCCTTAAGAAAACATAGGACGGCCAAGGTCACTAATGTAGTGCAAACGACTGATATATTTTGAAATAAATGTCACATAAATTACTATATTTCTACAAAAGTACTACATACTTTTAAAAACCGATTTCACCACTCTAACCACAGTAATCTTAGCTTCAAACTGATACTAATTTTAATACACAATTCGATTGAAAAACATACTAAACTAAGAAAAGATTGCGGAGCACATTTTCGTGTTTGTCCTTGTAGCTACCAAAACGTGCTATCTTAACTGATCGGTTTACCTTCGTTAAATAAAGCTTATTATTATTATTATTATTATTATTATTATTATTATTATTATTATTATTATTATTAAGGATTTATACAACTTTTCATTTCCTCTAAAACTGGCCGAATGGTCTACTGTTCCTGAAGTTCTTTAGTCATTTCCTCCTGCATTATCAGAACTTTAACCAACTATGTGGTTAACTTTCGCAGACCCTAGATTGTTTCTGGGTTACAGATCCAAGCTACTCTCATACGTTTGATTACGATGTGCACCGGAGGCATGGAGGTCAAGTCAGGCAAATGCCTAGCCCATCCATTTTCATGAAATTTCTCTCATTCACTAATACCCTGAATCTCATTCCATGTCTGCACATTTCCAACGACTGGTCCCGGGATATTTATTGAATTCATGAACTCAACGAATGCAATTTCTGCTTCAAAGCGCTCTTTTTAACCTGGCCATTTTTCACCAATTGTTCCTGGACTAACAGCTCTTGAAACTAGATCGACAATATATTACAGTCTTTTTAACCCTTTAATCGCTAAATTTTGTAAAGAAAATCAAAAATATTTGCTCATTGAATGTCCATTTGCAGGACAAAAGACTATTTTTGAAAATTTACCACTGGAATTCGGTTATCGAGCCAGTCATTCCAGTGATAAATTTTCAAAAATAGTCTTCTCCTGGCCTGCAAATAGACATTACTTAAGACCACTGAAGCGGCCTTTAAAATTTCAGGTTTCTCCTAAAATTAGTTAGCAAAGTTCAGCAAAGTCAAGCATTCTTGTTTGCAATTAAAATTGTAAGCAGATCACATTTATGCAGAAAGTAATTTATGTGCATTTGCCTTTAAATACAAGAATATAATTTATTGCGTCATCTAATCCTTCAACCTCATCCTTAGTAGTCTAAAAACCTATCTCGATCCTATCCGTGGTGTTGATTCTTGATTTATCATTAAGCTTTGTAAGCATTGCACTGACTGCTTCCCCCAATGCCCCCAGCTTCTGGGATAAATTACACTGCTCAATCCAACTTCCCCATTTCAATTGTCGAACCGTTCAGTATATGATAATTAGAAATGGATGAGGTTCGCTTGTGCCATCTTTATAAACGTCTTCTAAATAATACCCATTACCATGAAACATTTGTCTCGTGAGGGTATTGATACAAGAGACATCGCGAGCACCAAACAATGACAATAGCTAGAGATACCTCGGTGTTTGGTCCCTTTATTGAACAAGGCTCTGAACAAAATGTATTGTATCACCGTTCCCTTGATGATACAATCTTGTGAGAAGCTTTGTAACCTGGTAATCAACACTATCCATCAAGTCATCACTTACAATGAGGATACGAGTTTCCATCAATATCGCAATTAAAACCATTCTGAAACTTTACTTTTTCAGATAGAGAATTATATCATGATTACCAGTCTCCATAACATCAGGCAGAAACATATCAATCAAGCAATAAGTTTATTGGCATATCAAATACATTAACATACACCATGGTACAAACATTTAAAAACATATTATACAAAATGGGCAAATATAAGTTCTAAGTACAAACATGTGCAGGTGCAAATCTGTAGTTCTATGTTTATATATATATATATATATATATATATATATATATATATATATATATATATATATATATATATATATATATATATATATATATATATATATATATATATATATATATATATATATATATATATATATATATCATACAATAAATATACACACGCGCACAAAATGATGATATATTGTGAAAGTTACCAGGACTCGTGAATCAAACAAAATATGGGGCACAGTTATTCAATCGACACATGAACCTGTCTTATGTACGTGATGATGATTTACTGATCTCTGTCAAGATGGACACAGATTAAATGCCCGAGCAGCTAAGGCAAGTATTGATGCAATCAATAACTATTTTAGTAGTCCAACATCAATATTATTACACTACGTTAAACATGTTAATTTACTACACTTGTCAAATGAGACAAAACCTTTAAACTCATCAAGTTCTTTTGCCTCTCCTGGTCGTAATGGTGACATTCCATTACAAACAGTGTTTCTTCCTTGATTGGGTTCTGGTTGCAAAGCGTACAGAATCGTAGATGAGCTGGGACTGGTGGTGTTTTGTGCTTATCCACCTCAATTTGTAAGGCACATGTGCAGTTATCCCCCAACAGACCCCCTTTAGTGGGTTGGTCTGTAGTTTTATTAACCACTATAAAACATACTTACCATTCAATCACTACTTGCTAAATCAAATATCTTCATTTAGCTATCAGAATAAAATTTTTATGCTCGCTTACATACTCCCTAATGCCAATACCATCACCATGTAGACCCTCAACCAGGCTTCTGGTAGAGGGACCCCCTGCATCAGCCTTACAATAGACTGGCACCAGTCTGTACACACTCCTTAGTGACGCCTGTCACTAAGCACGCTCGCGCATGCGCAGTAGGTCCCAAATGTGAAAACTGATTCACTTTTCTAAATTTAAGTCCCATATATCCAGAATAGATTCTCAAATCAATACCCAGCGGGGTGGCTGAGACCGGGTCGTAGTGATTGAACGGTAAGTATGTTTTTATAGTGGTTAATAAAACTACAGACCAACCCACAAAAGGGGGGGGGGTCTGTTATTACACCACAAAAACATCCATTACCGTTCAATCACTACTTGCTAAACCCGTAGATTTGGTCAGTGTACCACTACGAAACTTTGGTGGGAGGAGATTTGAGAATCCATAAGCAAGGATAAAAATCAAACAAAACATAACCAAATGTTAATAACATAACATAATGGTGCATCTTAATCAATCACACAGTGATTATCAAACAAGGGTTTCTTTAAACTTAAAGAAATAAATAAAAACCAAAGAACAACTCACACCATTACACGCAGACGCACGGTCCTAAAGAAAATGGTGGGATGTGCTTGGTAAATGGTCTTCAGCCTTTTTAGTTAAAATCATAGTTCCTAAAAAAGGAAGCCGCTGTGCTCTGGTCTTTTAAATAAAAAGTAGTAAAAGTAGACTCGGATTTCCATCCTGCAACTTGCATAACGTCGTCTACAGAAGAGCCAGCAAAAAGGGCAAAAGAGGTAGCCATCCCGCTAATGACATGAGCTTTAATGTGAATGGTCTCACAAATCCATCTGGGAATAGATGCCCTAGAGACTGGACTAGCTACCCCTTCCTCATACAGAACCCAGAAAAGGGGCAGATCGGATCTCTAAAAATCAGAACGACGCTTATAAACTTCTGGAGCTCTGACAGGACACCAAAATCTGTCAGCCGGAGAAAAGGAGGTTAAAGATTGTACAATAATCGGCTTAGCTGGATAACGGATTGATTGAGCCTTTGATAAAAAATCCCTTCAAGGATATAAGACCAGACCGTCCCCAGATTCGATAAACCTATCCTTTTCAGCGGAGAAAACATGGATTTCGGATCGTCTTCTAGCAGAAGCAGATACAATTAGAAAAACGGTCTTAAAAGTTAAAAGATTCAAGCTAATCGTAGAGATAGCTTCGAAATGATGACCTGCCCAAAAACCTGAAGAACCAGAGCCAAGTTCCAGGAAGGCAAAGGTTTAACACCTGGAGGACGAATATTATCTAAACCTATGATCAAAAAGATTAAGAACCATAGTATCTTCAACTTCAGCGTTCAACAAACAAGGAAGAGAAGATGCAAAAGAAAATCTATATCCTCTTACAGTGTTAGCAGACAGAAGTAGAGTCGAATAGATAAGATAAAGAGTCTAACACCTGGGAAATAGAAACAGAATCAGGCACGAGACCTTGACCTGAACACCATTCTCCAAAAATCTTAAGCCGACCCTTGTAAACTCTTCGAGTTGACTCCCTCATGGCAGAATCGAAGCTTTCCTGAGATCTTGTAGAAACTTTATTCTCAAGGATCGAGCACTCAATATACTACAAACGCACAGACTTAAGATTCCTGGGTTTGGATGATGGTAAGTACTAGAAGATCGAGAAGGTCTACAAACCAGATCCTTATTGGTCAAAAGGGAGCTATTAAAAAGATCTCGCAGTAGTCGCAGATCTGGTCCCTGACTTTCTTCAGAACCAAAAGAAATCAGGATTGTGGGAGGGAACGCATAAGCGAAGATTCCTGACCAGGACTGAGACAGGGCGTCCACAGTCCACGCCCGAGACAATTGGTCCACAAGAAAACTCAGACAGCCTGGGACATGAGTGGACACTAGGAAAATTTGATTCATGCGACACCACATGAGGAGGTTCCACACTTCCAAGTACAGGAGAGACGACTTTGTGCCCCCCCCCCCCCCCTGCCTGTTGATATAAGAGACTACTGTCGAATTGTCCGATTGAATTGAGAACTAGAGACCCTTAACCTGACTGTCCGAAAAGGGAGACATGAAAGATAAAATCTGGGCAATCAGACATGTCGCAAAAAGATTGGATCTAGTGACATCCCAAGAAAACCTCGATCCTCCTTCTAAAAATGAAAGAAACCCCCATGTCAATGACTGAACGAATCGAGATTTAGATACCTATCAGACAATCCAACCAATGAACGGAAGCCTGGATTTACCTTCTAAAGAAGAGCCTCTTCTTAGACTCCTTGACAAGCAGACAAGACAACAACCCCTCTAAAGCTAATAGCTTCTGATTAGAAGGAACAGAAGACCATTTGGGAGGAGACTGCAGAGAATGGTTCTAGATCCAAGAATATCTGGCCCTTTTGATAAGGACCGCCCTTAAACATGTGGCAAACTTACTATATGCTAAAGAGGACTGCTCATAGAAAACACATAGATTACATATGCCATGATGCTCCAACCAAAATCCTGGGCTATATCCTTATTGCTTAACCCTCACTAAAGAGGTAACTCACGTTTATTATGGATATTTTAATAATACCGCTTACTCTGAATGGAGAAAAGTCTCATACCAGTATAGCCTAACTTATTAAAATGCTAAAGTCTATAGATAGATTATAGATAAATTTATTTATAGAGATTTAACCAGATATCATGGCAAATCAATTGTAAGCCTATGGGAGTGCTTAGAGTCAAGATATAGCCAAATCCTGTACCTGAGATCTACAATAATCCCAACTGGAATTCGAAAACCTCAAATCGTCACAGAATTTAGCAAGATAGAATGAAGAAAAGAAATTACGGTTTCCCAAACCACCACTCAAAAAGATGAATTAAGGGAAACTTACTTGTGATGACATCATCACAATTCTACGAATAGAACGCATGACAAGGTCCTGTTAAGAGAACTATGGCAAACATTTGACTATCTAATTTAAAAATCGTATAATAATGGAGCAGATTTAATAAAATATTGTTATTGAATACATCAATGGTTGCCTAGCTGCTCGGGCTTGACAGATCATCTTGTCAGCTTGTCAAATAATACTTGATCTACGCAAGTATTTCTTACAAATAGTGTTAATGTATGGAATCCTTTACCAACATAAGCAATTAACGCTCCAACATAAAACACATTAAAAAACAACCTAGACTCATTCTTCAAGTCACAGGTCGACTAACTCCCAAGACTGCACTCACTTCTTCTACACTGAAGTATTAGACTGCAATCACGGAAAATCATCAGCCTGAACGTGACACAGGATCCTATAATGATTGCAAAACTGTGTCCCATATTTAAATCAACGACATAGGAAAACAAGCCAGCTTCAAGACTTGGCTTTGGTATACTGATCAATTTGATATCCTAAACCATTCGATATTTATGCCAAAAGGCAGAAAACTTAAAAGATTTTTTATATATTTATTGATTCTTATATTTATAGTCTTAGAATCAATAATTCCATCTTTGTAATAACAAATGACATTGTGTTAGAAATCCCAATAAAAGGAAAGATTGAACACTGATATTTGATATTAACGGTCTGGATACTGAATTTTGCAGACGACATATTACAACTGTAATATCTCTGGACCTGCAAAATATTTTGAAAACATTTTGACCGAAAATTGTTGGTGGCTGCTTAAATCCAAAGATTCTCGGCCATTCTTCCACCCCTCCAGTGCAACCCCCACCCCCACTCCAACCGGCCTGCCGCCAGATCCCAGACAACAACTTCAACGAGCAAAAACCCAAGACCCACCGAACAGTCCTGGAACAATCCGACCGAAAGTTGCCAGTGGCTTCACCAGTATCCAGTCAACTCGGCCCAAATACACCCCGGCCCACCCTCAACTCAGCCTAGTTCCAACTCGGCCCAGGTCAACTCGACCTATGTTTATGCCTATCATGTGCGACTATACCCTTGGGTCGAGCTGACCCTACAGTACCACCCATAGCCACATACGAATGCACATATGCGCACACATGTATATACCTATAGGTGCACTATTAGGCCGAACCGACACGGCACATTTAAATGTACATATGACCATAGCTATAGCAATATTATTGGGCTACCCAGCACGCTTAAATAGGATAAAGATTATCGAGTGTAGCAGGCCTACCTAGACTTCTATGGTAGCTACTACACACAATGATCTGTATACCATGACACACGGAAATCTCGGTAATATCTTAAGATCGCCATCGTCTTAAAAAGATAGTGCTTTTAGGATAAAGATTGTCTAAGCCTATGTATAATAGTTGCGCGTTAGTGAAAATAATAGACACGAATAATTCCGACTGGCTTTTAATAAAGAGACGTAAACGCCAGTAAATATTATTAGTTCCACCAACAGACGACTAATGCTGGTATAATACGACTGGTATAAGAGGGATCTCATATTTCCATATCATCAATTTTTGAAGAAAAGTTCCGAAATCAAGGATATAGAAATACGAGATTCCCAATTATTCCATGCTTCCAGCCAGGTGAACAGATTTCATCTTGAGAACGGCTCTCCAAGTGTGATAACAGCAATCGAAAGAAGAAGAAAGAAGCCAGGTGAATGCATTCCTAGGCCTATTTGACTTTTATTAAATAGGGCCGACATGACTTTTTATCCTAGGCCGAGCTGACTAATTTAAGTAGGCCGGGTTGGCAATTGGGCCGACTCGACTGGAATTCGCTTCACCAACAACCCTCAGCCAAAACACCCCCCAAAAGACCCAGCAAATCCCGAGTCCCCGCCCACCGAAAACCACCGTCCGGAGGCCTGCAGCAACCCAGTCAAAATAGAGAAAAAAATTACGCTAGAAAAGGGAAAACAACCAAAATTCTGGAAAAAAATAAATGAAAACAAAGCGCTCACCGAAACTGTCAACGCAGAAGAAGAATTCGGCTTATATTCCTTCTTCCTGCCCCCTTATCCACTTGATTATCTTTTCTAAGCGACTATTGTTCTTGTAGACATTAATCTTGTAGTCATACTGACCACTATGAAACCTTTACTGAATCTAATTCTTTTCAGTGACTGACAAAATATAGACTACCATTTACGCAAGAATCAGGGTTTTTCCCTCTACAAATTCACTCCCTTTGGTTAAAATAAATATGTCAACCTGCCGACATAAGAGGTAAAAGGAGCGCGAAGAAAGGCTGAATGGCCCGAGGACAACTGGCCATCTAAAGTTGGATTTAAGTAAAAATCGTATCTCGAGATAATGCGTAGAATACAGACTGACTTATCGGCTGATGATATGCGCATATAAAATAATCTGCAACAAAAAACCCATACGGCAACCAGTCAGAAGAGTCTTTAATTACGTTGAATAAATGTCTGAATAGACTACAATTCCAAGAGAGACTACAAGACTGGCAATGACTCGGTATGAATATTTTCAGCCATTAAACATTTCCAATATTAAACAAATATGGAAATAAGACTAAATCTTAGGCAAGAAGATGACAAGATTCTAGGAAAGCGAACATGTAAACCGGACTTGAAGAACAAAACTGGAACCCCAGGAAGTTCTCTATCACTTGAAATCCAAAACATGAAGACAGACCCGGAAAATAATCCTAGAACACCAGAAAGATCCATGAAAACCGGAAATGACCGTATCCCTGGCTGTACGAAATCCGGATGTGGAAAAATAGGAAACGGAAATGTGTAAACCGGAAGTAGACTACCGGAAAATGATCAAGATCCTACAACCCGGATGTACAGAATTACCGGAAGAGGAAGCTGAAAAAACCCCAAAAAAACCCCGGAAACGGATATAGATGAATGATGCAATGCCAGGTCCAACACACCCAGATAAGCATTCTTCCTACCGGAAGTAGCAACACTACTACCGGAAGAGGAAGCTGAAAAACTGGAAATGGAAATAGATGAATGATGCAATTCCAGGTCCAACAGACCCAGATAAGCATTCTTCCTACCGGAAGTAGCAACACTACTACGGGAAGAGGAAGCTGAAGAACCGGAAACGGAAATAGATGAATGATGCAATGCCAGGTCCAACAGACCCGGATATGCATTCTTCCTACCGGAAACAGCAACACTACTGCCGGAAACGAAAAAACCGGAAGTGGACGGAAAAGCCAGAAAATCATGAGACACCGGATGTTCAGCCAAGCAAGACAATCACAGTGCTCATATCCGGATGCCCGGTAAAACCAGCAGACAAACCGGAATGCAAACCCACCTGCCCGGACAAGCCAGGAGGAGAGATGGGAGCAGAGGAGATGGAAGATCTTAAAACATTTCTGGCAATAAGAATTACGGGAAAGATGAACTTATGCATGAGATGAAGGATCGGAAGCTTCCGCCACCGATGCCATCGCATGAGGGTTATGCAGACCCTCAAGACTTATATGGTCTTTTGTCTGGCTCCTACCTGAGGATGAATAACCAGACATATTCTTTGAATCACTAGACTTTTACTTCAGAGATTTCATCTCTTGTCTGGAAGTGCGTGAAATCTGACTGAAGACTGGAATCACAGTGATTCCTGAATAAAATGTTTGAAAGCACTATAAAGGATCTACGTAATACGAGTGGTACTGGGCTATTTTATAACATGGTAATTTGATGGTATGTAATAGGTATGGTTTCTCAAACCTCGAAAACTGGAGTACTGACACGAAAACTGCTAACTCAAAACTAGAGTTACAAAAACCCTCTAAAACACCATGACATGAAAGTTAAACATAACATAGGCAAGATAGATTTCATGGTAGGCATGTTTTCTTGAGTCAGAGAATTAAATGTAGCTGAACTTTTCAGTGCAAAGCTATATACTTTTATCCATATGATAGCAGACGAACTGATCTGCTAGCAGAATATTTGAAAAGTGAATCAGTTTTCACATTTGGGACCTACTGCGCATGCGCTAGCGTGCGTAGTGACAGGCGTCACCAAGGAGTGTGTACAGACTAGTGCCAGTCTATTGTAAGGCTAATGCAGGGGGTCCCTCTACCAGAAGCCTGGTTGAGGGTCTACATGGTGATGGTATTGGCATTAGGGAGTATGTAAGCGAGCATAAAAATTTTATTCTGATAGCCAAATGAAGATATTTGATTTAGCAAGTAGTGATTGAACGGTAATGGATGTTTTGTGGTGTAATAACTACCTGAGTTTCGTAAAGTTTCTGAGTTTTGTGAAATTCTTTTCGAAATATCAAATGTTACAATACTTACAGTTCGCACCGAAGTGGAAAGGTTACCACCCATCTTCAATGTGTTTAGTTGACTTTTCAGAATACAAGTGTCTCACACTGCGGTCAACTGTAATAAAAAGATCAGATTTAGTAATCATGAGCTGATGATTAGAATGTATTTTGTTGTATATTCGTCCTAAACAAGAGGTGCAAGGCGCCTGCATCGCTCATCTGGAGCACTAGTTAATGGCATTTCGATGGCATTTCTGTATATAAATCTTTTTATACAATTTTATTGTTTGTGTGGAGACTACATATAAACACCTCTTGGCCTACAAATTGACATCATGGAAATTTATTTTCTTGAACGATCGTTACCATTAAGGATTGAAATTGATTAATCAGGAATATACCATATTTATAGTTTTTCACGGAGGAAGGGAGGGGGGGGGGGGGAAGGGAGTGATGGGATACACACCATGCCCGAAACTCAGTACCTCCACTCTCTCACACACAAATACTTCTTGTTAACCTTTGAAGCGCCGAGCCTTTACATAGATTTACAAGGGATTTTCAACAGTGTTATTTACAACATGTAGTATGAAAAGGGGAATACAAATTCAGCTGCTATGCACACACGCAGGCACTAATTAGACCGAGTACTGTAGCGTCCGGTTAGTTTAAAAATATTCAACAGCACATTTATTAAATTGTAGACATACAATTCGTAAAGAAAGTAACGGACCACTACGGAAAAGTACAATCCTGGGCTCACTGCTTTGCAGTACTGCTGACATAGGGAACATAGCTTCCCAGTCCTTCTGGAAGTTATGGATTCGTAGATCAAAGAGCCCTTGAGAAAAAGGCTACATTTATACAATGCAACCTGTGTATCCTTTATGCCGTATAGCTGGACAGCTCTAGACAAGCTCGATGCCTGCCATCGCACATACCTACGCACCATCACTGGACAGCGATGTCCAGACAGCATAATTTCCAAAGATACATTATACAAGATGTGCAATACGTCACCGCTGTTTGTAAGTCGGCCAGCAAAGATGGTCCATGTTTGGCCATGTGCTAAGGATGCCAGAAGACACACCAGCACAGAGAGACATGGAATTCGTCCTACTTGGAACCAGCAAATACAAAGCCAGGAAAGGACATCATTGCACAAATCTGCTAAGGGTACTACAAGGTGAGCTCACAAAAGCAGGGTTGAGGACAAGACACAGTGGGAAAACGCGAAGAAGGACTGATTGCAGCTGCATGATGTTTCTACTACTACAGCCACATAATACAGTAATCATACATACAATTAATACACCAATGCTTAGTCAGTCATCAATTAAGCGTTCGTGATGGACATATTTACTTCATCCATGAGGTAATTGGTTATGACGTAATCATACACGTCACGTTGATTATGACTTCATATGATTGAAAGATAACCTGGATTCTCCACTGTCAATATGACACTCGCAAATTTTCTAAGTACCAAAATTATCCAGGAAATAATCTCCAACTTCAGGTTTAATACCCAGTCTGACCAGTTTCACGTTTGATTTCATGCTAATGTTGTTATTTATTACTGTATAATAATGGACCTTTCCGGTTTTAGCTATGCCCCGCCCAGCTCTAGCTAAGCTCCACCCACACCTCGCTCGTGTTGGGATCAATCGATCGATCTCTGAACACCCTGACTAGCAATTTCCAAACAACCACACAGGTAAGCTGTTGAATATTTTGAAACTAATTTGACTGGGTGCTGTTGCTCCCTAAGGCAGCAACAGCGCCCAGTCAAATTAACTTAAAAATATTCAACAGCATGTTTAAATAGCAAAGAATTACAAAGACATATAATTGATACAATGTATCGGACTCTGAGATTTGATGACAGTCTATATGGAACCCTTTGTGATGTAATGCATATGACGTCATCATACATGCGTGAGCTGATTATGACGTCATATGAGGTCAGGTCAGATGATGGAGGGATACTCTGGAAAGGTGAATAGTCTATTGATGGATGAAAACAAATTCGCAGCATTTGAGTTAGAACATCGAGGACATCATGGAATCTGGAAACTGTACTCCATCGACTATACAGCAATATCTCACAGCCTGGGTCATGTCACATATCAGAAATGGATCGTATCATCATAACACGTAACTCTTTGGGCTTGGGAAAGACATAAATATCATATGATATTTGACATCATACATCACAGGTTCACGTAATCCATTTTCAAGACATGTACATGGGGCTTGATGTTCTATGCCAGAATGCCCCCCCCCCCTATAAACATAACAAAATGTCAGAAATATAACAAAATGGGAGGTGCCAAAACTGTATTATCAAAATTATCAAAAGTAAGCAGATATTTTTCTTGAAAGGGGAACATGTAAGGATTGTGAGAGAGACATTAAATGGAGTAATCCGCTTTTACCTATGTCCCACTCATCTTTAGCTAATCTCCACCCACACTTCACCCGATTGATCCCTGAATTCCCTGACTATCAATTTCCAGAAAACTATACAGGTAGGCCTCACCTTTTGAATATTTTGAAACTAATTCTCCCAGATGAATTAGTTTCAAAATAGCATGTTTATCAAATATAGTAAGGCTATACAATTCTTAACAACCCTTAGTCTGTTATCAATTAAGCGTTCGTGACGAACGTCCTACACGTCACGCAGTTGATTATGACGTCATATGATGGATGGGTGAACTGGAATCCTCCATTGATAGTAGACCACAATGTCTGGGCTATATCACTTGGCCACCGAAAAACACCTTCAGTCATCAGCAAATTACAACAATCTGGAAAGGAACTGTCTCTGGCATTCCAATTATGGCCAAGTAATGCAGATATATAACACTCTGGAATTCCAATTATGGCCAAGTAATGCAGATATATAACACTCTGGCATTCCAATTATGGCCAAGTAATGCAGATATATAACAATAAGAAACACTGAAGATCTGAAATTTCTTCAATCTATGAAGTGATCGAACAGCGACTTCAGGCCGCCAAGACAGATCAAGTGCGAGAAAGTACGATTAGCATTGGAGACCAGATATGAGATCGCTATAGAATCTACTAGTGCCAGTGCCAACTTGCCTGGCCGTGACATAACTAGCCCTGAGACCGAGGCCCCTAACTCGAGTATTACTTTTGGACCATTAGAGCGTTTGGGTACCCGTTTGCGTACCCGTTAGTGTTTGGCAGTATCAGTAGGCGTTTTACTCGCGAGGTGTGTCCATATGTGCGTCTTTATACCATACATTTTTCTACAGCTTACGAATAGTTTCACGTGAAAACAATTGGTGCATGATTTCACTTACATTCATTAACCTCCAGATTTTTGGTTTCAAAGTCTCCTACGCCAACGCGTCTATAAACGTATATGCTAGCTTTAATGGACATGCCCATATTCAATTTAATAGAAATTGATTTGAAACCTGTACGCGTGCACGTATGCAAACGTGCTAAGGGGCATCACCCTTTATACTGCCACATTGGGTGTCACCTGACGAATAGAAAACATGACATATGCACACCGTTGTAGAGATGTTGGGGAAAAGTGGGAGTCGAGCGCTATTCTCTTAGATTTCTGACCTGAGATTTGAGTGCTCAGGTATTTTCTTATTTGCTCAGGTTTTTGTGGGCTGCTGTTTTTGTTGTATTGTACTTTCTCATCTTGGCTTCTGTTTTGCCTCTCTTTTTATTCAGGCCACGCCATAATATATCCTAAGACAATGACTTGTTGAGGGCGCCATAAATAGCCACGAGATGCATGTTTTCCCTCATGGCCTAGCGATGCTCTGTCCCCTAGGCGCCATAAATATCCACTAGGTGCGGGTCCCCCGCCCTGCCCACCCCATGGCCTAGCAATGCCCTAGTCCACGGGCGCCATAAATAGCCACGAGGTGCGTGTTTTCCCCAGGGCCTAGCGATACCCTGGCCCCTGGACAAGGATTTCTATTTGTGTGTTAACCCTTTAACACTTGAATTTGTTCAAGAAAATTCAACTTTCTCATAGAACATGTTAATTTGCAGACGAAAAGACAATTTTTTTAGAATTTACCACTGGAATGACTGACTCGACTAAAGAATAAATTAAGGTGTCCTCTAATATGCTCTTTGGAGTTGCATGATGAAAGGAATGTGAAAAAAACCCATGAAAATTGGAAAATTTCACCCGCAAATGACCTTGACCCAAGGGAGATGTTAAATTTTTCGTTGGAAATTATTTTGATCTCTCAATGTTCTAGATTCTGACAAGGTTTGAAGAGAATCAGAAAAAAACTACTAGAAAATGCAGGTCAAATATTGCTCCAATAGGTTTATTATGGGGATATGTGGCACGGAAAAGCTGATTGCTAAAAAACTGTTGGATTGAGCCTCTTCAAAATTGATATTAAATCAAGTCTATATAGGACCTACATGTATTACATCACTAAGGTTCAAGTCGATCAGACCAAACCAAATCTTTGCATCCATTTGATAAAAATTTTTTTTAATAGTTTTCACTGTTTGTGTTCATTTCTGCAAAAAACAATTTACCAAAGTATGCCCCTGGCGGCCACATTGAACAGCATTGTTTTAAAATCCCCAGTGGTAACATCCTAAACAAGTATCGTAATGATCTGATCAAAACACTAGGTGTAGTCGCAGTTCAAAAATCCATCCTGAAAATCCAGGTATAATTCCATAAGGGGCCATGTTCCAAATTCAGCAATAACAAGACCTAAAATACAAAATTGGTATTTAGTACAAACAATATCAGATTGAACCTTAGATTCCATCCAGCCAATAAAGAAAATCCAATATGGCCACCAAGCCCAAAAATTTGGTGGGTCCTTGACAACCATGTTTTATCAAGGATTGAAGGAAATTTCAATTTCCCTTTCTCAGAGATCTAACAATACTTACCATTATATTACTCTTGATAATACAAGCTAGCTAGCGAGCTGCTCTAGGAATTTAGATTTAGATAGCTTTACCGGCTCCTGGAACCGGGTTCCCGGTTCCCAACAAACGAGTACCCATCTGCCAGTGAGGCTCATATTGATTGCATAGCTACCAAACAAGACAATACTTATGGCTTGCCTCCGTGGGGCTGGGAAGCAGGGTCCGTAATATAATGCTAAGTATTGTTGGATCTCGGAGAATGGGAAACTGAAATTTCCTTCATTCTACTTCGATCAATACTTACCATTATATTACTCTTGATAACACCAGATTTAGACGGCAACCATGTGGGAAGGTGCAAGCCATACATAGCTTCTTTTGCCCCTGGAGAAAGATCTTAGACTTAAACTTGCCACACGGAGACTTAAAAGTACCGACAAGTTTAGGGCCCGAATCACATTCGCATCACCGCTCCCCCACCCCCCTTTTCTCCTAAGAAAAGAGAGAACTCACGAACATGCATCTCGCCTGAAACACGAGTATGCGAAGAGGGTTAACTGCTCTTTGCATATATTAGCCTGGGAATGAGCATGAATATATAAGGTGAATGATCATTATATATAAACATAATACAAACAAGAGGCTCGAGGGGCCCCGTGTCGCTCACCTGGAGCACCATCAATTTTTGTAAAACTTGTTGGTGGGTGGTTTAGTAGTCTTTTAAATGAGTTTGTGGACATTTTTGCAAGTGCAATATGGCCGCCAAACACACTACATTTTGATTGCCCCACGGTGCCCATGTTTTTTTGATGGATCAACTTCCCTTGAACAAATTTTAATGGAGTAGTACTGTCGGAATTAAAATGATACCACCTCCTTCAACTGGATTTCCATTTAGACAAATGAGTCCCCACCTCCATCAACTGGATTTCCATTTCTAGACAAATGAGCCCCCCTGCCCTCTCAATCCCTGGGGCATAGGTTGTTGAGACGGGGCCACCGCGGATCGCTGAACGGCTGCCAGGGAGGTAGTATCACACTACTACTACTACTACTACTACTCCTACTACTACTACTACTACTACTACTACTACTACTACTACTACTAGGGGCTAAATGCCCATTTAGAGACAAGTCGCACAGTGATATACACCACTGATTGCCATCAACCACAGGGCCGGCCTCTCTCTCTATTCTGTGTAGGCTCAGACAAACACGTTGTCTCTGCCAGAGTCGCATCGGCATGATGGGACCACCCATATGGGCTTCCATCTACCTTGACAACGCTCACCTGGGAGGAGGCTAAAGTAATTAGCATGTGAACCACGGCAGACTCTGGCATGTTCACATGTTACGCAGAGAATCTGGTGCTGAGCAGGGGTCTCCAGCAGACAACCACGGCCCACCCTCTCCCCCACATAGAAGTGGAAGACAGACTCGATTTCTTTACGTGGGTGAAAGCGGTCGTAAATGTTTCTCCGAAAGGGGTCGACCCAAGGATTGTACTGGGGGTCATCCCGCAAGTGGGCTCACTTGGCATCCAATATCATGGCAGTCTCAGCGCCCCGTGCCACTGCTGTAGACGCCAGCACGAGAAGTATGATGAGAATCATGGCTATATATGAAGAGCTAAACTGAACAGTGAACCCCTCGAGAAATATGTGCCAGATCGAGCCCTGTTCCATCCAGATCGATAGTGATCTTCATCCCCTCAGGGGCAGGGGCTAGCTGCTTCACTCTGCCGCCCGCTAAGAAACGTAGCTCTAGGACTATGAGTCGTTTGCGGGCTAGTGAAGCAGTTTAACAGCACCCTTGACTTTGGAAACATGTGACACACCATCTACCCATAGGTTTCCCTCCTGGAGGTTAACAGCTTCTTCTGGTCCATCGAATGGACGACGCAGCAGGAGCTTTCCACCTGTAACCCCGATCCGGTGACCTACCCTCGTCAGCAAGCCACCTTCACCTATGTAGGTGAGGAAGGGTGATCCCCGATTGTAGAGCTTTCGAACTGTCCCATCCTTTTTCACAACAGTGGAGAGGGGAGTAATCTCTATGTCAATTACTGCGGAAGGCCTATAGGGGCAACCATGTTTGCCAGCCACCCCTAGGGCCAGCGTGGTACCACACTTCATTCTTCTCAAATATGAACTGCAGGTTTTTTGCCAGGGTCAATAGCAGGCCATCATGGGCAATCGGCGGAGCACCGCTCGCACAGGGTTTGACCAGATGAAAGCCGAGGTCGTTATTTAGGGTGTTGATGTCTGCCACCTCTGTATCCGAGAGCTCAATCAACGGCTCGAGGATGTACTTCCTCTTCGGGAAATCGTACCGAAACACGATCTTGTGGCCATCTATGTTGCGACCCAGGCGCTCCGTTGCCACAGCCTGGAGGTCTGTGACCAGCTCCACCCCATCACCACCAATGGGGTGGAGGGAGGATGCCTTTGAGCTTGCTTCGTACTGTAGGGCGAATGACTTGCCATCGCTCTCTTCTAACTTGGCAGCATCAACTGCGTACACATCTGCCAGGTCAGCATGACCAATCGAGTGAGCAAATATGGGTTCCATAGCACGCTATAGGAGGGGTTTAAACAAGACATATAACCATGCCGATTGTCTGACTGCTGTTCTCCGGTGGTGAGAACGTAATCTCACCCTCTCGAGGGGAGACGGGTGGTACAGTACTGTACCCAGCGGGGCACAACATACTTACACGCCGATGTGCTACATCAACCTCCGGGCAGTGCACACAGCAGCTCACTGGTAGAAGTCGGTCGGGACGTGATAGAGTATCTCCCAGGTGCCAACAGCAACCTATAGAAAGCTTTCAGTCCTAGCCTGTTCATACCTGTAAATCACCTGTTTGACAGCCCCTCCATTAACATATATGCCAGCACGGATAGGATATCGGACGCCAATTTAGAGTTCACACTCTTATTACCCATTGACCCGACGACAACATGATATCACACCAGGAATATCTGACCTTTGCCGAGATGATGAAGAGCCTGCTACAGGGTAGCCCCTTCATGACCCCTGCACAGATAAAGGCCTTAAACGAACAGATGCTTGCACTGCAACACGAAGGCGAGCAACTACAGCAGGAGAGCTGGTATCGACGGAACGCGAGCCTTGCAAGGAGGCGAAGAAACAGTGAAGGTTCCTGATACTGGCAGCCCCCCCCCCTGGAGGATTCATATACGACGATGAGCCAGATGTACCGCCGACCGCGGAGGATGCAGCGGAGACCACGGACGAGGATGAGCCAGAGAGTAAGTGGGACGATGAGCCAGATGTCTTCACATACGACGATGAGCCAGGTGTCTTCACACACGAGGATGAGCCAGGTGTCATACAGTGGGAAGAGATGGTGCAGAAGTGTAAGACCAAGAAAGCCATCCAGCAGTGGACCTACTATCTTGGTCATAAGGTGAATATCTAGATGTCACATCTCAGAAAGCCACTGGCACCCGACATAGTGCTGGATGACCTCTGTCTAAGAGATGTCTGTCTCGAAACCAGCAAGCTGGCACGGTTCGGAGGCTCTCCAAAATGTACCCTTCTAGGACTCATGAGCAGATTCTGCAGGTGATGCAGGTTTAATCTCCAGGTATACTATAGCAAAATCAGAGTGGTGGAAGCAACCAGAAATATACCCCTCCCTGATGGCTGACGAGGGCGGTACCAGCCACGGCTGGCGACTCCAGCAGATAGATACCATCAGACAGAATCTCGGCCATGAGGCAGAAAAGTACAGCAGAACGTGCAGGCGATATAAGACCGCTGTGGCCACTCTCGCTACAGGGGTGGGGGCCATTGTTGCCATCCCGCTGGGTGGCGTGACACTAGCCGCCACTGTCTTGGACACAGGCTTGGGGGTGGGGCAGCGGCACATCACAAGGAGGCTGGAGAAGCATGCTAAGTACGTGGCACTGGCACAGAGTATGCTACGGACTATCAACGAGTCTGTCAGCAAAGCTCTCGAGGGCGGCCAGGTCACCGATGAAGAGTACCACCATATATTGAAGGTACTGTACAAGACTTGTACCACACGGAGAAGCCTAAAGTGCGACAGCAATACCTCGAAGGCTCCTGCGGGCGGGTTGATATGGAGGAGTTAAAAACGAGATGTTACGGCGAGGTCGTATGGTCTCTGGAGGCGAGACGACTACAAACAATGTGCCGCCCGTACGGTAGCTTTAAGAACACCAGTATAGATGGCCTTCCCACTGAACCTCACGGCAGTCATCCGGAGCCAACCGCCCATCCTGGGTATACCCTTGACTGGCCTGAGAGGTCTACTGGATGATATACCAGAGCTAACACCGTTCTCCATCACAGTGGATGGATGGTCCCGAACCAGCTTCTCCGTCAACCCACGACCGCTGACCAACTGCCCCATCACCATCAAGGATGCAAAGCAAGCTCATACTTGGATGGCTGCTCCAAGCCTCTCATACTGGAATCAGCAGTTGGACTTTGCCGTGTGGTGTGCCACGGCAGGATGTGGAGTAAGTTCCACCCTGCTTCACTCCTACTCTGGTACTCCTGAAGCTGTGCTCATCGCCAGGTGTCTCAGATTCCCTGTGTACTTCACGGTGCGACAAATCCTCCATGAGCTGGGTGCAAGCCTCCCGGATACAAACTCCTTCGACCCACAGCTCAACAGTCATAGCGTCTCAGCGGGCAGCAGACTACAGAGAGAGTTCAGCACTCACCCAGACTATCGGTGGCATGGTGGTGACAACAGCGGTCTAGGGGTTATGTACGGTGACCCGAGACGTGACTACTCAGGATTCCCCTATCGAACAGTAGATCTGTGGGTTCGACCCTCGCCCTTTGGAGAGCTAGCATAACAGGACTGTTGGTTGGGGCCTCAGGTAGGAGTGTCCTGCCCTGGGTGCTGTCAAACTTCCAGTAGAGTATCCGAGTCTGGAGTTCTTTTGTACTACGAGCTGGTGCTTCTTCCTCTATGGCGGCCACTATTTCCGCATCAGACGGAGGTGTGACCTTGGCTCGCTCGTGGATAATGTTGATGTCACGAAGCAGTCCTCGGACCCTGTCACAGTGGGACAGTGCACGCCATGGCTGTCGTACTGACTGTCGTGCCGACTTGTCCTGCTGCCTATAGACAATCTGCTGGAGAACTTTACCAAACATGGCAGCCGTTTAACCCCTTTATATACCCAGACCGCAAACATGCTGCAGTATGTGCAACATCCACATGGGGCCATTGAACCCGCGACATCGCACCACACTGATACTCGGAAGGACTGCCTGACAGTCAGTCGACCCAGTATACATGATGAGAACCCATTGTCCACTGCTGGGAAGTACATTGACTTTGAAATCTCGGCACAGATCCACGAGATCAAGAGCATGACACTCGAGTTCAAGCTTCAGAGCACAATAGAACAGACGGTAGAGCTCCCGCAGGTTCTGAACAGGTGGGAGCTCGTGCAGAGCAACAGCACCGTGGACACCACCTATGTGAACGATGAGTACCGAGTCCTAGGTCCGCTGGCTCGTGACCCAACCTTCTAGGCGAAGGGAAAAGGGTACTACGCTGTGCGATAGGCTGTTCCTCCGGGTGTACACTGAGCAGCTCGCAGATGAATGCTCCAAGACTTCATGTCTGACATGACGAGAATGACCAGGAGCTGAAGCAAACAGGTTCCAAACAGCGGATCGTGCATGTGGAGCGAGAACACCAGCAGGTCCAAGCCACAGCTAACCAACGGGTAGAGCTGACATTGCATCATGGTGCATCGGACTGTGTCACTGTTGCGGTCCGAGTTTAGAAGGGAGGAGCCATCCAGCAGGTGGATAAGCTAGACGACTTCAAGCGTGTGGTTGCTGGGACCAATGTTCTTGGTGAGGTACGCGAGCTGGATGATTGCCAACTCTACAGACAGAAAACTAAGTCATATGCACTTCTGCGCCTAACCAGTGGAAGCGACGACCTCGAGTCGGCACTCGAGGGCCGTCACCACCTCGGGGACAGGGACATCCCACCTAATCAGGGCAACCGGCTCAGCTTCAACATCGGAAACCTCATAGCTGGGACTCGCTCATTAGGTGTGATGGTACTTTACTTTGGCTATGCTAAGGTATGCATGTCGAACACATCAGGTATTCAGCTTGAGCGTGCGTAGAGCATGACTACTGTCGTCACCGCTGCAGCTGCCATGACTACTATAAGCTCTGCTGTCTTCTGACCTGTCGATGCTTCATAGTCGAGCGTTGGCTCAGATACAGCCTCGTAGTACTCGTCGAGACTCTCATCTGCCTCTTTGAGGCTCTGGTTGGCCTGAGCTCGGAGTTGTCGTCGGCGTGCCTCCCTCTGGCGCATATGCTCGAGTGCTTTGCTGTACTCAAACTTCTCCTTATACAACTTCTCCATCACCTGGTTATGATGCTCACGCTCGACCTCTGCCACTTTCTTGTCGGCGAAGCCGAGTCCCCAGTTCCCTAAGGCACACAGGCCCGCATTCAAGATTGCGGAGTCCATGCTATAGACTACAGTTTAAAGCTACTATATAACTGCCCAAGCGACGGATCCCCAGAGCAATGTATGAACCAGATGACGAGGACTATGATTAGGATGATTATGATGCAGACAACTACGATGTAGCGGAGACCGCGGGTGAGTACAATGATGTAGAGCCTGAATCCCGCAAGCTAGTACACAGAGCGAAAGGAATCTATCGCACTTACGTAAAAGGTTCTATCGGTCCGCTGGCAGCAGCTGGGGCTCTGATCACTCTGTTCACAACGAAGGCTGGCGAGATGGTCCGCAAGATCGCCAACAATGCTCTCCATGGGGTGGAGAGGATTTCTGAAAGCCATACCAGCCATCGCCTCAGGACTACGTACGTTCTTTGGAGTTACAGGCCCTTGGCTACCGTACGTTGCCATAGTGCTCGCGGCCATCTGGGCCGCCGAACATTTAAGCCATACTATATAAGGATGGCGTCTCTGTACGACCTGGTCAAGTCCTTTAACGTTCGAGGGTTGGTCGATAAACTACTGTTCAGTGAGGATCCAGCAGAGATTAGACACCAGTGTACGGAGGTGTTTGAGGAGGTCTTCAATGATGGTTGAATGAATGACGTCTGTCTGTTCATCTGTTTAGAGTTCACCCAGGCCAGGCGTGGCAGGACGGGAGTGGACGTCAGTGATAAAATCTGGGAGTTCCGATATTCTTGAGGAACTCTACTATCAGCCTGGTGGATATTACCATAAGCCCCATCAACTACTCGAGGCTGCACGTCGCAAGGACTACAACTTCACATTGGATATAGTTAGCCAGTGGCTCAGCCGCCAGGCAATGTGGCAGATATACAGACCTCATCCACGGCACATCAGGCATGCCCATTTCGAGAAAACTGTCCCAAACAGAGTTCACCAGGCAGATGTTCTATTCATTCCACATGACTCGGTTGGTCATAAGACCTACAAGTATGCCCCACCATCATCGATGTCGCCAGCAGGTACAAGGCGGCAGTACCGCTCACAGACAAGTCAGCTGGCCAGGTGGCCCAGGCATTCCAGAGTGTCTACGAGGCTACAGAAAATTCCCCTCCAGTGGCCGGAATTGTTGCAGGTGGATGAGGGTAAGGGGTTCAGAGGGGAGACTGCAGCCCTCATGCAGAAACACAGTGCGGTAGTTAGGCGAGGCGAGGTAGGGCATCACCATGCCCAGGCTATCGTTGAGCAGTGGAATTGGACACTGGCAGAGAGACTGTTCCCACACCAATACGCCCAGGAAATGGCCGCACCAAGTGACCGTTCTAGAGTATTGGTGAGAGGGCTGCCTGCTGTGGTGGAGAGATCCAATGCCGAGGTTACTAGGCTAATCGGGAAGAAGCCGGTAGAGGTTATCAGACACTCTGCTGGTCAAAGCTCTAGAGGAGCGAACAAGGGAGAGGAGTGCCTACCACCTGATGCTCTCGTTCAGTACCTGTATGAGCCTGGTGAGCTGGAAGGTGGTCGATGGCGTGCAACAGATCCTAACTGGTCGATAGATGTTCACAGGCTTGACAGGTATGTGGAGGCGGAGGGGCGGCCTACACTGTACTACCTGGCACGCCAGCACGGAGTGCCTAGGCGACCGTTTGTCATAGAAGCGCTTCAGCTAGTCCCTGAAGACACACAGCTACCCGCCCCTAGGGTGCTAACATGATACTCGATGGGCTCGGTATGGACCCCATCTGGCAGCACATGGTGCTTATCATAGTAAGCGGAGTCCAAGTTTTTCCTGCACATATGTCACCATACCCTGGTTGCGCATGCGTAGGCCTCAGTTTTTAGCTCTGTCCACCCTGCCATGTAGGGCGCTGTAGAACCTCTGCCAAGAGACCTCATTCTGCCACTTTGACATTCCCTTAGCCGAGCACTTACTTGCAGCTGCACTCTCCACGTAGTAGCATTCGGAGCAGAGAGCGATGCCACGAGAGCCTTCGAACTCGAGCTTCAACAGTCCCGGAGTCTGTCCAGACCATTTGTCCCAAGCTAGCCAGTTCCACTTATGAGCCTGGTACTCTGCTCGCATCTCAGGGTGAATGATGTCGTCGAGGTTGGAGCCTGCTATAGCGATATACGCGGAGTCGGTGTCCATCTGCAGGTACTCAAAACTGTCACGAGCTATGTAGCGATCGAGGAAGTCGTAGTTGAACCCCCCACAGACAGCCCTTGCGGGTTGGTCTGTTGTTTTATTAACCACTATAAAAACATACTTACCGTTCAATCACTACTTGCTAAATCAATTATTTGCATTTTGCTATCAGAATAAGATTTTTATGCCTGCATACACACCTCCCCATGCCTAATCCTATTCCCATGGACCCTCATCCAGGCTACTGGTTGAGTCCCACCTCCAGCCTACCTTCACGTATAGACTGGCACCAGTCTATACTCACCTCACAGTGACGCTTATTGACGTGAGGAGATTAGAGAATCAATAAACCAGGATAAAAATCAAACCAATCTTATCCCAATGTTAATAACATAACATATTAGTGCATTTAGATCAATCACACCGTGATTAGCAAATAAGAACAACTTGAACTTAAAGAAATAAATAAAAACCAAAAGAAGACTCTCACCCTTTCTCACCGACGCAGAGTCTTAACGAAAATGGTGAGAAGAGATTGGTAAATAGTCTTCGGCTCTTTTTTGGTTAACAAACAAGGATAAATTAAATCAATATTATCCAAATGTTAACAACATAACTTAATAGAGCATTTAGCTCAATCACACCGTTATTAGCAAATAAGAACAACTTAAACTTAAAGAAATAACTAAAAACCAAAAGAAGACTCACCTTTTCTCACAGACGCATAGTCCTAACGAAAATGGTGGGAAGTGCTTGGTAAAGTCTTCGGCTTTTTTAGTTAACAAACAAGGATAAAATTAAATCAATCTTATCCAAATGCTAATAACATAACCTAATAGTGCATTTAGCTCAATCACACCATGATTAGCCTGCACTCTGGTCTTTGAGCTAAAAGGATGTAAGGTGTATTCACATTTCCCTCCTGCCACCTGCATGATCTCATCTAAAGACGAACCCTCAAAAAGAGCGAAAGAAGTAGCCATACCTCTAACGTCATCGGCTTTAATAAGGGAGAGATTAATTTGATCTGGTGAGGCTATCTCATAACAAGGCTTAATTATTCTCTCAAAATCCATCTGACAATCGAAGAATTTGAGACCGGCTTAGATAACTCTTCCTCGCAGGAAAAACATACATGAGATGGATCGACTCTTATAACATCTGATCGCTGATTGAAGGTTCCTAATGCCCTAATAGGACACCAAAACTTTTTCGGATGGCGACAGACGAAAAAGATTTTAAAATGATCGGACTAGCAGGATAGCGGTTAGTTCGAGTTTTAGATAAAAAATTCCTTCTGGGATATCAAACCAAGCCGTCTCCTGAAACTATAAATCTCTCCTTTTCAGCAGAAAGAGCATGAATCTCTTGAACGCCTTCTAGCAGAGGCTGTAGCAACAAGAAAACACAGCTTTGACAATTAAAAACAAAACCAAGCTTACTACTGGTAGAAGAAATAGGTTCAAATTGGCGACCTGCCAAAACTTGAAGAACCAAAGCCAAATTCCAGGAAGGTAAAGGCTTAGCAATCGGAGGACGAATATTACTTAGACCTCTAATAAAGCTATTAAAAGTCTTAGTATCCTTGACCTCGGCATACAGAAGACAAGGAAGGGATGACAACAGAGAAAATCTATACTCCCTGAACGTAATAACTGACAAATGAAAATACCCAAACAGATAAGATAAAAAATCTAATAATTTGGGTATCGAACCAGAATCGGGCACGAAACCTTGGTCTGAACATCATTCACCTAAATTTTTTAATCGACCCTTGTAAACTCAATGGGTCGAATTACTTCTGGCAGAGTCAATCATTTCCTGAGATCAGAAGAAACCTTATTCTCGAGGACTTCAGACTCGAGATTCTCCAGACACACAGACTAAAATTTATTGGATTTGGATGCACACAAAGACCTCTTACTTAAGATAGAAGATCCTGGTATACTGGAAGAAGAAGAGGGAAATCTACCAGAAAATCTAGAAGGTCTAAAAACCAAAACCTCTGTGGCCAACATGGAGCTATCAGAAGAATTTCGCATACCTGATCCTTGACCCTCTTCAAAACTAACTGAATCAAAATCGTTCGAGAGAAGGCATAGGCGAACATTCCTGTCCACTACTGAGACAGAGCATCCACCCCTAGGGCTTGACTGTCCAGAAAAGGAGACATGTAAGAGAAGATCTGAGCATTCAGAGGCCGCGAACAGCTCTACTAGAGGACAATCCATAAGACTAAACTTCATTCCTCCTTCTAAAAATGAAAGAAAAACCCCATGGCCATGACTGAACGAATCGAGATTTAGAAGCCTAACAGACAATCCAACCAATACACAGAAGCCTGGATCTACTTTCCAATGAATAGCCTCTTCTATAGACTCCTTGACAATCATAGACAAACAACAACCCCTCTAAAGCTAATAGCTTCTAATAATAAGGAACAGAAAACCTTTTTGGAAGAAGAGACTACATAGAAGGATTCTAGATCCAAGAATATCTAGCCCCTTTTAATAAGGGCCACCCTTAAAGAAGTGTCAAACTTACTATATGCTAAAGAGGACTGCTCATAGAAAACACATAGATTACATATGCCAAAAATCCTGGGCTATATCATAATGCTTAGTCCTCACTAAATAGGTAACTCACGTTTATTATGGATATTTTAATAATACCGCTTACTCTGAATGGAGACCAAAAAGGGTCATATCAGTATAGCCTAACTTATTAATAATGCTAAAGACTCTGCAAAAATTATAGATAATATTATTTACAGAGATTTAACCAGAGATTGTGGCAAACCAAAACCCCATAGTAAGTCTATGGGAGTGCTTAGAGTCAAGATATAGCCAAATCATGTGCCCGAGATCTACATGAACTACGGGAAAGTTACTAGTGATGGCTGTCATCACAATTCTATGAATCGAATACATGACAAGGTCCTGATAAGAGAACTATGGCCCACATTAGACTATCTAATTTAAACATTGTATAACCATGGAGATTTAATAAAAAATTGTATTGAATACATCAACGGTTTCCTAGCCGCTCGGGCTTACTGATAAGTTAGATATCCTAAACAATTCAATATTTATGCCACGAGGCAGAAACTTAAAAGATTTTAATAAATTTATTGATTCTTATATTAATAGTCTTAGCATCAATAATTTCATCTTTGTACTAACAAATGACATTGTGTTAGAAATCCCAAAGAAAGGAAAGATTGAACACTGATACTAGATATTAACTGATTGAATACTGAATTTTGCAGACGACATATTACAACTGTAATATCTCTGGACTTGCAAAGATTTAGAAAACATTTTGACCGAAATAGTTGGTGGATGCTCAAATCCAAAGATTCTCGTCTGCTCTTCCCCCCTCCAGCGCAACCCCAACCCCACTCCAACCGGCCCGCCGCCAGCCCCCAGCCACAACCTCAACGAGCAAAAAACCCAAGACTCACCGAATAGTCCGGGAATAAACCGACCGAAAATTGCCGGTGACATCACCAACAACCCTCACCCAAACTGCCCCCAAAATATCCAGCAAATCCCGAGCCCTGCCCCCCGAAACCCCCATCCGAAGGCCCGCAGCAACCCCATCAAAATAGAGCAAAATTTACGCTATAAAAGGAAAAACAAATAAGAATCTGGAAAAAATGAAAACAAAACGAACTCACCGAAACTATGTCAACGCAGAAGAATCCGACTCATATTCCTCCTTCCTGCCCCCTTATCTGATTGATTATCTTTTCTAAGCGAATAATGTACTTGTAGACATTAATCCTGTACTCATAATGATCCTATGAAACCTTTACTGAATCTAATTCTTTTCAGCGACTGACGAAATTATACTACGATTTACTTAAGAATCAGGGTTATCCCCTCCACAAATAAACTCCCTTTGGTTAAATAAATATGTCAACCTGCCGACATAAGAGGTAAAAGGAGCGAGAAAAAAGGCTGAATGGCCCAAAGACAACTGGCTATCTAAAGTTGGATGAAAGCAAAAATCGTATCTCGAAATAATGCGTAGAATACCACCTGACTTATCGGCTTATGAAATGCGCATATAAAATAATCTGCAACAAAATCCCATACGGTAACCAGTCATGAGAGTCTTTAATTACGATGAAAATTGTCACTGATAAATGAATAAATGTCTGAATAGACTACAATTCCAAGAGAGACTACAAGACTGGCAATGACTTGGAATGACTATTTTCAGCCATTAAACATTCCCAATATTAAACAAATACGGAAATAAGACTAATCTTAGGCAAGAAGATGACTAGATTCTAGGAAAGTGGATGTGGAAAAAGGGAAAACGGAAATGCATAAACCGGAAGTATACTACCGGAAACTGATCAAAATCGTACAACCCGGATGTACAGAATTATCGGAAGAGGAAGCTGAAAACCCGGAAATGGATGAACAATGTAATGCGGGTAAAACCGGAAATGACCCTATCCCCGGCTGCACGAAATCCGGATGTGGAAAAAAGGAAAAAGAAATGGATAAAACCGGAAGTAGACTACCGGAACTGATCAAGATCCTACAATCCGGATGTACAGACTAACCGGAAGAGGAAACTGAAAAAACGGAACCGGAAATTGATGAACAATGCAATGCCGGGTCCAACAGACCCGGATATGCATTCTTCCGGAAGCTCTCATGAAACCGGAAATGGAAAATGGAAGTCTATCCAGGTCTGGACGACCCGGAAGTACACCCCTAAGACCGGAAGCCGAAGTGTACTGACTAGTGTCCAAACCGGAAACTGAAAACGCCTCTACCGGAATTCGAAAATAAAAGGAGTCCTCAGACTCCGGAATGGCCGGAAGCGCTAATAGAACCGGAAACGGAAGTAGGTACCAGATCTCTAGGACCCGGATGTCCTACATAAACGGAAGACAGACCGGAAGTGGCTGGAACGGAAGTGGTAACTGGATCATGCCGACCTGGATTACCCACTAAACCGGAAGTCCTACCGGAAATGGAAACCACCGAAGATGCAACCGGATCTTGAAGACCCGGATGTCTTGCTAGACCGGAAGATCGGACGGAAAAAGATTGAGATGCGGAAAAGGAAGTAAACCCGAGTCCACCACAACGGAACCGGAACTAGCAAGACTAGGTATCGACCTCTTAGAAACAGGCGCTCTAGAAACAACTGTAACTACCGGAACCACCGTAAAATTGGCATTATCATAAGGACTGGCCTCATGGACGCCGGTTTCAGCCGACGCCACCACTGCTTGAGGATTATGCCCGTCACCCTCAAGTCTTAAGTGGATTTTATCTGATGCACTCTCCGAGCACACCTTCAAGAACCTGGACGCTCTTGTCTTCTGCTTTGGTCAGAGGGACCGGCTTCCCCCATTTGTGGGAATGTCCGCTAGCCTTCGGGCTATCCTCCAAACTTGACGAGCCCTCCTGCTTTTTGGCCTCTTTTATCGCAGAAGAAATTCGTTCATCGAGCGATTTTGTCAACACTGTGGCAAACGATTCAAATCTCGCAAAAAGCGCCATCACGGCGTGCAAATTTCCCGATGAGGAAGGGGAAGGACGACCAGAGGGCAGCGATTGTTAGACCGACAAATCTTTAAAGAACGCTTTCGCTACCGTAAACCGGCCACCCTTTACAAATCCCAGACATAGCATTAGTAGTACAGGACACTTCGCACAAACGTGCCCGGCGAACTCGATCGAGTGATGACGATCACATTTTGCCGACGAACATTTAGTCTTATCTGACCCTTTCGCTGACTCCTACAAACGAAAAAAACGTAACAATGAAGCATACCGCTCAAACTCTCAAACAACAGACACCCTCAACTCAGTTCTAACGGCGGGAAAATTCAAATTTCCTTACCAGAAACTTTCAAGGGATTTTAAGATAATCCTTATAATGCACTAGAAATAACTTCGTTACAGGCTCTATATATATGGACTGGACATTATCAATGATGATGATGATTTAGGATAGGCATAACAATCAAGATACCTCGAAGTAAAACGATCTTCGCGAAAACCGGTAATAAATAAATTCGTCTATAAGATACCATATAATCACAATTATACTTCCTAGACGTAACTTAGGGAGGATTGACTTCATATTGGGCATACTATTCCGAGATACAAAGTCAAAAGGTATCACTGACACAGCGCAAAACACAAAAACTTATATAAATATTTTTAGACAACTATTCTGCTGCAGAATAATTGAAAAGTGAATCTGTTTCCTATTCGGGCTCTAATGCGCATGCGCGAGCGCTTAGCGACAAGCGTCACTATGAGGTGAGTATAGACTGGTGCCAGTCTATACCTGAAGGTAGGCTGGAGGTGGGACTCAACCAGTAGCCTGGTTGAGGGTCCATGGGGATAGGATTAGGCATGGGGAGGTGTGTATGCAGGCATAAAAATCTTATTCTGATAGCAAAATGCAAATAATTGATTTAGCAAGTAGTGATTGAACGGTAATGGATGTTTTTGTGGTGTAATAACAACTCCAGCATTCGCAGCTTCGCGAGCTCATAAACGGCTATCCCCACCTGGAAGGGCCTTCGAATTGTGATTCTCAGCTTGCGACACTGGAGCTCGTATGACTCACGGATCTCCTCGAGATCTTCAAACCATGCATTACGCAGGGCCTTGTCTACTACGCGTTCATCCTTCGTGAAGCTGGTGTTGCTATGACGTTCTAGGGCCTCGATGAGCTTCCCATAGGCACTGTTGCCGAGGAGTTTGAAGAGATCTGCCAAGAGCGCTTTGCTCTTATCTACATCTTCCGAGCAGCGGGCCTCCGTAACATTCTCCATGAACCACTCGAATGGGCGCTTGGCCTAATAGTCTATGGTGCGGTATACAGCAGGGATCTCCAGGCCATGGGTTATATACCATTTGAGGGTCGCGGCGTACAGCAGCCGCTTCTTGCCAGAGGGCACCGACCAGCTTCTGGGTGGTGGGCCACTTCCACCCTGTTCGCCCTAGATATGTCAGCATCTCAGACGAGATTGCCTCTACCGGGATCTCCCAGTTATAGAAGAGAGAAGGCATTTCCTCGAACTTTGCCCACAGAGCCTTGGGGACCTCTATATACACCTCAGCAAACCTAAAACGAAGCTGTCTGCTAGGAGAGCCTCCTTAAAGCTAGCTATCCCACTGGCACCGGACCAATGGCGCACTTTCTCCTTACCACATGTCATCTCTTTGGCCATTGTTGACAGGTACAGAGCATTTGCGTCGTAACCAAGTAGACGTTGGCAGACACGCTCACTCTGGCGGATTCGAGTCACACCGGCCTCGTGGTATTTGGTGAACACGATGCTGGGACCGTCAACAACAGCACCCTTCAGCATCTTGTAGGCTTCCTTACCCGGTGAATAGAGGCTAACATCCCGCATGTGCTGAGCAGTTCCATGTAGGAGGTACTGCAGTGACATACCTGGGAGAGACACTGCATCTTTGAGGATGTCTATTTCTCGTTCTGTGTAGAACTCTCAAATTTACTGGGCTAATGATGATTAATTCCAGCCATTTCTGCCTATAAAGACTTGATATTCAATCAATAATAGCCCGTTAGACAATTGATATACCATCGGTTAAACGATATTACTCAATATTTCGTAATTTCGCGACTTGCAAAAACTGAAGCGCTGGGAAACTATGGTAGCTCAACTTGTAAAACACAGCTTTCTTGTCGAGTGCACAATTGTCAGATTATCTAGTGAACAACTCGTGTTCGACGGGTAAATAATTGACAACAGCTGTTTAGAGCGCGCCCGTTGAACGTATCGAATGACGTAGTCCGGCACATTCGATTGTTGTCGAATTCACTATTTGACAGTATACAATATAACGTCGAATGTTGCCGATTTTGAGAGGGATTTTTGTTTACTTTTTATTAAATAGTCTGTAAGATCGAATTTAACCCTTTCATGATGAAGCAGGCCAAAACCGGCCTCTGTAGTGGTCTCGGTGAATGTCCACTTGCGGGCTAAGAGAACTCTTTTAGAATATTTAGGTCATTCCAGTGGTAAATTTTCAAAAATAGTCTTCTCTTGGCCTGCAAAAGGACATTCAATAAGTAAATATTATACATGTTTGAACAAATTTAGTCATTACATGGTAAAATAAATAAATAAATACAAAAATACATTAATTGTTTGATTTTAATTTGAAATATTACAGTTAAAGTGATGGGTTATCTACAATAAGCTGTGATCTGCTAACAGAGAATCAGATTGTCAATCAAAATGAATACTAAGTAAAACATGAATCAGTGACAATTAAAACTTTTAAGAAGTGGAGTGTTTCGTCACTTGTATTTTAGATGTCCTGAAAGAAAATGGGTTACGCGAAGCAAATGGGTTATGCAAAAAAAATTCAATTTGGACGTGCCTGTTGTAGTATCGCAGCCAGTCGGCGAATGTTCACATTCCATGCTCACTGAATGTTTAGTTACACTGTTCCCACTCTGTTCGCGTCAAGAGGTAGCCACCATTGAACTTAGATGTCCATGCTGAGTAGTCACGAAGCCCTGGATAGTTGAGCTTCTGTGTGTCAAACCATTCATACGGGAGCCAGCTCTTCTGCTGTGTACACCCGTAAGCTTTGACCCATACCTCGTACGCAACCTCTGAGCCGAGGTAGTTCAGCACATCAAGAAACCGTAGCTCAGGTGTTATGAGGAACATGGTCTGACTAGCCTTCTTGGTGACTTCCACTGTACCTGTACTGTCAGTCAGCTCATCGACAAAGTACTTCTTGATGAGGTTCAGGTCATACCGCCCAGAGTTGAACCCCAGTACAGGCACTTGGTCACACCTCTCATTGCTCAGTCGCTGCTGTCACTTTGGGAGCTTATCCAGGTCTTTCAGTATGTACTGTACCCTAACCCTTGTCCGAATTAGAGATGCTCGCCATTGGATCTCCAGCATGAACTCTCTGATCAGATCTTTGGGGTCAGGATTGCAGAGGTGCGTGGGCTGACACAGAGATAGGTATCTGAGTACTCTCGATCGTGAGAGTCTCCATAGGATGAGTCTTGATACCATCTAGGAGTGCGTCGAAGTTAGTAAACTATGAAGTGTGGGTATGGGACAGTCCGAACTCATTTAGGGACGCTTGGGCAGCGTTTTATACAGCACTCCAACTGTACCAAAGGCATGCATCCAGAGGCTCTCAGCTTCTCCTCTCTCAGGACTCTCTTGGGGTATCTTTGTTCGGCTCACCTCGCTGGTTTGTGGACACCCGTGCCAGTGACAGCCATGAAACTGGTAAACGGTGTTGATGGTCGGATCATAACCATCTATGGGAGTGCCCTCGATCCAACGCTCGCCACCATGCCCACACTACATGGTGTATGTGTACGCCTCTGTTTCTCGACTCATACTCGATCCAACGAGTAGCCGCTGAACTGGATGGCTGGGGCAGATAGAAGGCTTTCTCATGCGCAGACTGTGGCGCCTCAACCTCATCTCCAGTACACACGATTTTTGTTTTGCCGCCTGTACCGTGATATTGCCTGTGTAAACCTCTGCTGACAGTGACTGCAGACTAGTGTATGTGAAAGCTTCGAGATGTTCTTGATGTAGAAGGTGTGGTGGTCCCACACTCCGATGGTCATGGTGTCCCGGTAGTCAGCCGCTTGCCTGATCAAGTGCCAGGTGCCCTCTTCAGTTGGTTCATACATGCGAATCCCGATCTTGGCGAAGAACTCTACCTTATCCAGCTGATCCAGCGAGGTCTTGCGGACATCAGGTACTGTCTTGCCGTAGAACTGTTTGGCAAGCTCTCGTGCAGGAGCTCCTCGGTGGACTGCTAGACATCTCCAGAGACACATGTTGTCCCTGTAGGTGTCGAGGGCAGTCATACTCTTCTTCTGTCGTAGCCAGTCTAGGAGGGGGCCTGTCCCAAGCAGAGGTTGGCGGTCGATGACAGCCCTGACCTCAACATTGATTAATCGAACGGGTTCAGACCTCGGCCCCCTCATCAGTCACTAATGACCAGGCCAGGTGAGCTAAAAACTATCAAACTTGATTTACCGTATGAATATTGGATTTCAGACGTGGAACAATCAACCAAGAACTTTTTCGACCATTTATGGTTGTAATCCTCTCGCTTGACGATATCTGTTCCAAAACTTTTGTTTTTTCACGTATCAAAAGGGAGAAGAACAGTGTGGCTGTTTTACTATCATATCAAAACAGCTAAAGCGAGTGGATTGGCAGAGTCTGACACATCCCTCATATAGTAATCCGTGAGAGGACTCACAGTGCCATTGTGCAACAGCCATGCTGTCCTCTAACGGAACACCATTGTAAAGGGCGGTCGAGGTGGCTATTCCTCTAACATCGTGAGCACTTGTGCATTGCACCCGGTGCCCAGTCGCAATCTCGTGGGTAGTCTGAATGCCTTCGACTATCCAATGAGAGATAGAATCCATGGATGCGGCGCCATATGGCTTCTTATGGCAGATCCACAGATGTCTATCATTTGACCGTAAAGAGTCCGTTCGTTTTTTGTACTTACTTAAAGCATGGACTGGACACCAGACACTGGCATCACGATCAAACCTAGTTAGTTTCGGTATAATGATCGGTTTGCCTAGATATTTCAAAGATTGATTCTTTTACATAAACTCTGCTCTTGGCAGTAGTCGCAGACCCTCTGCAGAGACAATAAATCGGTCCCTCTCTGCTGAAAGCGCATGGATCTCACTGCGCATTCTCGCTCAGCAAGCTGCCAATAGAAAAACCGCCTTTAGCGTCAAATGCTTTAGACTAGCTGAACCAAAAGGTTCGAAAGGGTGCCTGGCCAGTACATTAAGCACCAAAGATAGACTCCAGGCTCGAATGACTACCGGTTGTCTCGGTCGGCGATTGCTCATTCCCTTCACCATCACATTCAACTGGGCCACCTCTGGACTATCCCTGTTGGCTAGACATGGGATAACTGATGCCAAAGCTGACTTGTATCCAGCAACTGTGATAGGAGCCAGTCCTGAATAGAACAGCTCACAGAGAAACCCTGCTATTTGCTGAATAGTGGATTGAAAGGTATCAATACCCTTTCCTCCACACCACTGCAAATTTATGCAGTCTGTCAAGAAAAGCCTTCCGACGTGGCACGTTGTTTGATAACATCCACACAGTCAATTTGAACATTTCGGGCAACTCGTGTAGTAAGCGTCCCTTGGCCTGGGAGATTATGCTCAGAATCTCGGGTAACTGCACTGGATTGTCCATCAGCAGATCCAGAAGATCCGTGAACCACGAACTGCTGGGCCAAAATGGCGCTATTAGCAAGACCAGGCACGGTCCCTCCCTGATCTTCACCAAACTCCTCGGTAGAAGAATGGTGGGCGGATACACGTAAGCGTGCATCTCTCTCTAGCTTATTGCCAGAGCGTCTGTATTAACAGCATTTGGATCTGGAATCGGCGAGACATAAGTCATGATTTGAGAAATTTCCTTTGTGGCGAACAAGACCACGTTTGGTTTGCCCCAATGCTCGCAGATCCTGTGACGAACTGGAGGGTTGAGCCCATTCTGTTGGCAGAATCCTCTATCTGCAAGACAAAGCATCTGCCAGAATGTTCAATCGCCCAGGAATGTGAGCTGCTTTCAAAACAACTGAGTAATTCCTGCACCATTGAATCAAGTGCCACACCTTCATACACAATGTGGGTGACTTGGTTCCACCTTGGCGATTTAGTATGATACTACTGTCAAATTGCCCGACCATATCAATATCACCTTGCCCCTGACTTTTGGAAGAAACTTTACCAATGCCAGTTTCGCTGCCATCATTTCCAACAGATTGATATGCAGCTGGCTCTCTTGGAGAGTCCATGTGCCCGAAACCTGGTGTTCTTCCGGGCAGGCGTCCCCACCCCCACCCCTCCAGCGATGCATATGTGTACACGGACAGCTGGGGGCGGGACAGGTGCAGCGAAACCCCATCTAGGAGATTCTGACGCTTTTTCCACAATACAAGATGCAACATTAATGGCTCCAAAACTGGTACCTGCTTTGACAGGGGTTCTGTTCTCCGTTTCCACAGACATCAGATACAACTGGATAGGTCTTCGCATCAGAGCAGCGTACGGGATTACCTGCTCCATGGAGACTATCATGCCTAGCATCTGACGAAACCGCCCCGCCTGAATGTGGTTTCCCAATCGAAAACTCTTGAGGATGGCTAACAGAGACACCACTCTGGGCTCTGACGGGTAAACCCTGCCCTCCTCGAGATCGAATCGCATCCCTGAATAAACGAAATGTTGAGTGGGTGTCAACTCGGATTTCTCCTTGTTGACTATCCAGCCTAGATCTGAAAGCAACTTCAGAGTCAGAGCAGTATCCACCTCTAACCTGGCTGATGTGTCTGCTTTGATAAGCCAATCGTTTATGTTGGTGTTAAGCGCCACATTCTCTTTCTGAGAAACGCTGTCACAGCTAGGACCACTCTGGTGAAAACCCTTGGAGCTGTCGACAGGCCGAATGGGAGGACTACAAACTCCCATACATGATTCTGAAACGCGAATCTCAGAACCCTGTGACAAACCCTGTTCATTGAAATGTGGAAATATGCATCTTTCAAATCAATTGACATACACCACATTCCTTTCCTCAATCCTGCCATTACAGACCTCGAAGTTTCCATCTGAAACCGAGGCGTATGGATAAACCAATTCAATGGCTTGAGATTGAGTATGGGTCTTCCCCTCCCCCACCCCTGTGCTCTTGGGGACAAGGAACATGTTTGAATAGAAGCCTGAGTGTTCTGGCTTGCTGGTTTTATTGCTCCCTTCAGAAGTAAACCTGACCCTTCTTTTTGAATGGCTTCTAACTTGTCTGGCTCCCTTGGTACAGGTGTTCAGACAGGTGCCAAAGACAGGTTTTGTGGTGGAAAATCCCACCACTCTGGCATGTACCCTGGGATATCCATCCCAGGACCAGACTGTCTGACGTCACACATTGCCAAGCCTCGCCGAAACGCATGAGGTCAATTCCACAGAAAAGTAACATTTTCATAATTTAAAAAAAATGTACAGTTAAATAATGCACCGAAATCAAATATGGAATGGTTCTGGGATTCTAAAACATGTCTAACCTTGTTGATACCTGCTTCTATTCCTGGAATATAGTTTTTCCAAATATAGGTTAAATTTGAGCTTAATATTGGTCAGTTTAGTGATTAGTTATCTTCCTCCCACATTCAGTTCACACTGCATTCTATGCTTCTGGGTGATGAATTCAGAACAATGGTGCAATGCACTTTTTATATCCAGGGTCATGAATCGACCTGATTACTAGCCTCTGCACTAATTTGACCCAGAACGCTCTAGACAGCTCTGTCTCATCAAAAACAGTTTTGGTCTTGTTGTTTAGTATGTATCTCAGTGGAATGCCTATTTTTGTAATTTTATATTTTCCGATCTACTAGACTGCTAAACCTATCAAAGCCATGCACTTATATATGAGTTGATGTATAGATATTCTCAGCAGACCAGTTTAAGTTTTGTCCCATAAGTCACAAAATATTTAGTAATAGCGCATATGGGGAAGACAAGTTTAGAAACCCTTAACAGTCTGCCAACAAAGTGGCAATTTTCAGCCACCTCTCATGGTAATGGGTGCATTAATGGTATTGGAGGGACTGTTAAAAGACGAGTGTCTGAAAAGGTAAGAAGAGAGAAATTAGATCTTCAGCTGAATTTGCCAAACTAGCTACCAATGTCTGCCCAAACATCAATGTAATATATATTAATAAGGATAGGATTGAATTTTTTTTAAACCCCAACAGACCCCCCCCCCCTTTAGTGGGTTGGTCTGTAGTTTTATTAACCACTATAAAAACATACTTACCGTTCAATCACTACTTGCTAAGTCAAATATCTGCATTTAGCTATCAGAATAAAAATTTTATGCTCGCTTACATACTCCCTAATGCCAAAACCATCACCATGTAGACCCTCAACCAGGCTTCTGGAAGAGGGATCCCCTGCATTAGCCTTACAATAGACCGGCACCAGTCTGTACTCACTCCTTGGTGACGCTTGTAACTAAGCACGCTTGCGCATGCGCAGTAGGTTCCAAATGTGAAAACTGATTCACTTTTCTAAATTTAAGTGCCATATATCCAGCCTAGATTCTCAAATCAATACCCAGCGGGGTGGCTGTGGCCAGGTCGTAGTGATTGAATGGTAAGTATGGTTTTATAGTGGTTAATAATACTACAGACCAACCCACTAAAGGGGGTCTGTTGGGGATTGTTATTACACCACAAACACATCCATTACTGTTCAATCACTACTTGCTAAACCCGTAGATTTTGTCAGTGTCCCACTATGAAACATTGGTGGGAGGAGATTTGAGAATCCATAAGCAAGGATGAAAATCAAACATGACAAAACCAAATGATAATAACATAACATAATGGTGCATCTAAATCAATCACACAGTGATTAACAACTAAATAAAACTTTAAACATAGAGATAAATAAAAACCAAAGAACAACTCTCACCATTGCACGCAGACGCATGGTCCTAACGAATATGGTGGGATGTGCTTGGTAAATGGTCTTCAGCCTTTTTTGTTAAAATTGTAATGTTCCTAAAAAATGCAGCCGCTGCGCTCTGGTCTTTCAAATAAAAAGTAGTAAAAGTACTCGGATTTCCATCATGCAACTTGCATAACTTCGTCTACAGAAGAGCCAGCAAAAAGGGCAAGAGGTAGCCAACCCTCTAACATCATGAGCCTTAATGTGAGAGAGATTGATTTGCTCAGGAGAAGCAATCTCATAGCAAAGGTGAATGGTCTCACAAATCCATCTAACAATAGTTGCTTTAGAGACTAGTCTGGCTACCCCTTCCGCATACGAAACCCAGAAATGGGACGGACCGGATCTCTTAAAATCAGTACGATAAACTTTAAGAGCTCTGACTGGACACCAAAATCTGTCAGACGGTCAAAAGGAAGATAAAGATTTAAAAATAATCGGCTTAGCTGGACAACGGTGTGATTGAGTCTCCGATAAAAAAATCCCTTCTAGGATATAAGACCAAACCATCCCCAGATTCGATAAACCTATCCTTTTCAGCGGAAAAAGCATGGATTTCGGATCGTCTTCGATAAAAAAAATCCCTTCTAGGATATAAGACCAAACCATCCCCAGATTCGATAAACCTATCCTTTTCAGCGGAAAAAGCATGGATTTCGGATCGTCTTCTAGCAGAAGCAGATACAATTAGAAAAACGGTCTTAAAGAGATAGGTTCGAAATGATGACCTGCCAAAACCTGAAGAACCAAAGCCAAGTTCCAGGAAGGCAAAGGTTTAGCAACAGGAGGACGAATATTACCTAAACCTCTGATGAAACCATTAAGAACCTTAGTATCTTTAACATCAGCGTTCAACAAACAAGAGATGCTAAAGAAAATCTATATCCTCTTACAGTGTTAGCAGTCAGATGTAGAGAATCGAACAGATAAGATAAAAAGTCTAACACCTTGGAAATAGAAACAGAATCGGGCACGAGATCATGATCTGAATACCATTCTCCAAAAATCTTAAGTCGACCCTTGTAAACTCTTCGGGTCGACTCCCTCATGGCAGAATCAATGATTTCCTGAGATCTTGCAGAAACTTTATTCTCAGGGACCGAGCACTCGATATTCTCCAAACGCACAGACTGAAAATTCCTGGGTTTGGATGAAGGCAAGTTCCCCTTACTTGAGACACCAGGTCTGGGGACACTGGGAACAGACGAGGGAAGTCTATTAGAAGATCGAGAAGGTCTACAAACCAGATCCTTTTTGGCCAAAGGGAGCTATCAACAACATCTCGCAGATATGGTCCCTGACTTTCTTCAGAACCAAAGGAATCAGGATTGTTGGAGGGAACGCATAAGCGAAGATTTCTGTCCAGGACTGAGACAGGGCATCCACAGCCAACGCCTGATTGTCCGGAAACGGAGACATGAAAGAGGAGATCTGGGCATTCAGAGGTCGTGAACAGATCTACATGGGGACGATCCAGGAGGTTGAAGATCGCTTTGACAGCCAACCTCTTTAACTGCCACTCTGTGTGGGCGAATTTGGAGGGGCGAGACAATTGGTCCGCAAGAAAATTCAGAGATCCTGGGACATGGGTGGACACCAGGAAAATCTGGTTCATGCGACACCACATGAGGAGATTCCACACCTCCAAACACAGGAGACGACTTTGTGCCCCCCTGCATGTTGATATAAGACACTACTGTTGAATTGTCTGATCGAATCGAGATCTTGAGACCCTTTACTTGATCTGACCAAGAAAGGAGAGCCTTCTTGACAGCCCACAATTCCAGAATGTTGATGTGGGCTGACGCCTCCTCCAGGGACCACAGGCCTGACACAGACATGGAATCCCAGACCGCTCCCCATCCCTCCTGGGAAGCGTCTGTGAAGATGATTGCTTGAGAAGACTTGACCAGAGGAATACCCATCAGAAGCAGAGAGCGATCCTTCCAGAATTCTAAGTGGGGACTTAAATGCTCTCTGACAGGGATCTGATGGTAAATCGAATGAATCGACTGTTTCCACAGGGACATAAGACACATTTGGAAAGGTCTTCTCATCAGCGCCGCGCACGGAATGATGTTCTCGACGCTGACCATCAAGCCTATCACCCGGAGAAAAAAGATTGCTCTGACCACGGCAGAGGACAGAATTTCCATGGCCACTAAGATGGCATCTACTCTTAGATCTGAAGGGAAGACTAAGCCTCGAACTAGGTCGAAAGAAAACGCCTAGGTGGGTGAAAACCTGAGACGGAGTCAAACATGATTTTTCTAGATTTATGACCCATTCTAGACTGGAAGCCAGACTGCAGACCTCTGGAACGATACTGGACAGAATTGAGGACGATTCTGCTTTTAGTAACCAATCGTCTATATAAACGTGAAGGGGAATAGAACGACGGTGCAGAATCCCTGCTACGGCTGACACTAGGCGGGTGAAGAAGAAGGGAGCCGTGGTCAGGCCGAAAGGCATGACTCTGAACTGCCATACCCGGCCCTTGAAAGCGAATCTCATGAACTCTCTGAAAGAAGGGTGGATGAGAATATGAAAATAGGCGTCCTTCAGGTCACATTCCTGGACTCAGACTGGCGATAAACTGAGATAGTCTCCATTTTGAATTTCGGAGTAGAAATTAGAAGGTTTAATCTCCTTAGATTGATAATTAGACGCCATCCACCTGTTTTCTTCGGGACTAGGAAAAAGAGTTGAGTAGAAGACTGGGTCTACTCTCCAAAAAGGAACTTCTTCTATAGCCTTCTTTAGACACATTGACTCCAAGTCATCTTCCAGGGCTCCCAACTTCTCCACATTGGACGGAACTGGAGTCCATTTGGGCTGGCAAGACAGATGAGGAGGAAGATCTATCCAAGACGGTGCATAACCCCAGCGGATTTGTTCTAAAAGCCAGGAGTCCTGAACGAGGGCTTGCCAAGTCTCCCAAAACAGAGACAGGCGCCCTCCTACTGGCACGCTGGGAAGAGGGGACTGCACCGATAGATCCAAAGGTGGTAGAAGAGGAGGAAAGACTGGGAAAAAAGGAAGGGAAAGGCCTACCCAGGCTATGGCCATCCATTCAAACCTGTCTAGTTTGAAAACCTCTAGAGGAGTGGCTAGGACCACTCTGGTGAAATCCATTGGATCTAGAACCTTGTGAAGAAAACTGACCCCTTCTCACCTGAGAAGGGGGCTTGACGAACTTTGGCCCTCGAAGGATAAGCACCATACTCATCCGGTTTAAGGCTCTTCCTCCTGGGAGAGGAAGACGTACTCTTGACCGAGGAACAGTCTCTCTTAACTGATGGCATCAAAATAGAGATCTGATCACGCAGATCCTTTGCTGATCTAAGGTGATCAGACTCGGCTCTAAGAATAGAAGTAGAAGTTTGGCCAAAGATATCCAATCCGAAAGGAGCTGAAATAAGGTTACTCCTGAGAGAGTTCGAAATATTCACCTCTGAAAGTTTCCTTGACCTTCTTTTAGAGGTAATGAAGCCCAAGGAACGCCAAACCGAGTTCAAGGAACCTCTTGAAAGATCGGCTAGCGATTGAAAAACTTCAGGAGGAATTTGACCACCCTTCTCATGAGTCCTGAGAAGAGCCTCTGAAAGGCCCAGAAAATTAGCTGATTTTAATTGAGCACGACAAACAGACTCCCAATATGATTCTACCTTAGAGGACTCCTTAAGATTTGAAGAAAGAACGTCCCAAGTCGGACAATTAAGAGATTGAGTAGAGGCCAATCTAATAAAATCATCTTTCGGAACTTGAACCGGAGCATCTACCTTAGGAACAAGAGAGAACTCTTTTGATTGAACATCATTAACATAAAAATCCAGCATATCTACAACCAAATTATCCACTGGAAGAACACAAGGAGCACTATGTAAAGAATCAGAAGATGAAAGAGCAGATCCGAATGAAGGAGGATCAATAGAAAATTCATCCTGAAGAGGAAGAGAGAGAAGAAGCTATCCATTGATGAGACTTAGACCAGTCAACCGAAGAGGCCCTCATCGGATAGAACCTCTTCAGGTCCTGGCCCTGACTGATCTCTGAGTAGCATTGACAGAAGAATGAGATGGAGAAGAGGGAGGAGGACAAAGGTCCGAGTCTAAAGAAGCAGATGAATCAAAGATTCTTAGAGAGGAAGGAGAGGATAAACCTCTAGAGGCAGCGTCCGAGAAAGAGTCCAAAACCAAAGACTGATCAGATGGACTAACACCGCTGATTAGAAGGAAAAGAATATAAATCTAAACTACTGGCTGGAAATCTAGAAAGGATTGAAAATCTAGCGGAAATAATAGAGCAACGAAGAGAGGAATCGCGACTTACTGAAAACAATGAAAAATCTAAACCCGAATCAACTATCTGGAATTCCAATTCTGGAGAAAGAACGACAGACACAATAGGATCCAAATGATCAAAAGCAGGAGAAGAGGAAGAATAAGAAGGAAGAGCAGAGGCAGACAGAGAAGATGAAGAAGGTACCTGAGAAGAAGAGTTCTGATGGAGAGAAGCCGGAATGTGAAGAAAACCTGGAGGAGAGATAGTTGAAGATTGAAAAAGAGAAGAAGAATTAGAAACATGGGCAGACGAAAATCCATAGCCGACAACACAGATGAGGAGGAGGAAGAAGGATGATTACTACCTTTCTTAGAAACTACATGAGAAATGTGAGAAGGAGAAGAAGTAGAATGCGAGTGCGATACTACCTCACGAAAGGAAGGATGAAAAAAATCAGAAGAATTAACAGACTGAGATAGAGAAGAACGATCAGGATAATGCCTATCAAAAACGTGAGTAGGAGCGGTGCGAAAATAGTTAGAATCAGAAGGAGCAGACATATTACTACAATGGGAATCTGAGTTAGTCGACAGTTCATAATTTGATGCGAAAAAATTGTTTCCAGCAGAAACTGGAACACCGTAACCGGAAATAGAATGCTTCACCGGATCTACTTGACCTGGAGAAGTATCTCATAAACCAGAAGCAGATAGACTGACACCGGAAGCGGAAACGGAAACCGGAACCGGAAGTCGATTGCAAGGATGGGTCCAACAGACCCGGATATGCATAATTCGAACCGGAAGTAGCTACACTGCCGCCGGAAACGGAAGTTAACAAACCGGGACCGGAAAAAGAGGATGTATGCAAAGTCGGGTCCAACAGACCCGGATGTGCATTCTTCCTACCGGAAGTATCAACACTACTACAGGAAGCGGAAACTGGCAAACGAGAAATGGGAAAAGTAGAATGATGCAAAGTCGGGTCCAACAGACCCGGATATACAGTCTTCCTACCGGAAGTAGCAACACTACTACCGGAAGAGGAAACTGGCAAACTGGAAACGGAAAAAGAGGAATGATGCAGAGATGGGTCCAACAGACCCAGATGCACATTCTTCCTACCGGAAGTAGCAACACTACTACCGGAAGAGGAAGCTGGAAAAACGGAAACGGAAATAGATGAATGATGCAAAGCAGGGTCCAACAGACCCGGAATTACATTCTTCCCACCGGAATCAGCAACTCTACAGCCGGAACCGGACAAACCGCAAACGGAAGTGGACGGAAAAGCCAGATTATCATGAGACACCGGATGTTCAGCCAAGCCAGAAAAAAATCAGCGCTCATTTCCGGATGCCCGGTCAATCCAGAAGACAAACCGGAATGCAAACCCACTTGCCCGGACAAGCCAGGAACAGAGGCGATCGGAAATCTTAACACATTTCTGGCAATAGGGATCACTGAAAAATGTACTTTAGCATGAGAAGAAAATGGGAAGCTTCCGCCACCGATGCCATCGCCTGAGGGTTATGCGGACCCTCAAGACTAACATGGTCTTTAGTCTGGCTCCTACCAGAGGATGATTTACTTTTTTCTAGAATCACCAGACTTTAATTTAGGAGACTTCATCTCTTGTCTGGACGTCAGAGATGTAGGCTTGCCCCACTTACGCGAACGACCGGAAGACTGGGGGCTGTGCTCAGAGTCTGACGACTCCTCTTTGGCAGCCTTAATCGCGGAGGAAATGCGTTCGTCTAGAGACTTCGTTAGCACGTTTGCGAATGACTCAAATCTGGCAAATAACGCCATAACGGGATCTGAAGTTGAAATAGAAGAGCAGCACCCCCCCTCCGTTTTAACAGAGGTAGAGGCAGTAGTAGTGCCTTGGTACACTCAACAACGGGGAGGGGGGGAAGCGACCTGAGGGCAACGCAGGCTTTGAAACAAAGTCCTTGAAGTAAGCTTTGGAAATGACCAACGGCAAGGCCCTTACATATCCCACACATTTTGAGAGGGAGCAGGAGGTACACCTCAGGCAAACGTGACCTGCAAAATCTTTAGCGTGAAAGCGATCACACTTAGTCGACGAACATTTGATTTTCTCAGAAGATAAAACCACTTCCTATAAAATAAAAAAATGATAGGAAATAAAGCAATAGCTTCGCTAAAAACTAATGAGAAAATCTACAGAGGAGACGTCATACGCATACTTAACAAACTGACTGAAGACTGGAATCACAATGATTCCTGAATGAATTGTTTGAAAGCACTAGGATCTAAGTAATAGGAGTGGTATTGGCTATTTTATAACATGGTAACTTGATGGTATATAATAGACATGGTTACTCGAATCTCGAAAACGGGAGTATTGACACGAAAACTGGTAACTCAAAAACTAGAGTTACAAAAACCTCTAAAACACCATGATATAAAAGTTAAACATGCAAAATACGATAACTTGCACGAACCACTTTCCGTATGCAAATAGGGATAAATGGACCTGATACTGATTGGCTACACCAGACGCATGCGTACTCACGCAACTATTGGACTTGGAATTTTGACTTTACTTATACCTTGTCAGCGATTTGTACTCAGTAATTTTCACGCAGATTTATCAATATAACGAGAACGCTCAACTGTAATTAGATAACGAACTATTTGTAGATCATGCTAAAACGGAACAACATAGATGTAATTTTTGCTATAAATATTTTTGAAAGTGTGCCTACTTATCAGTAAAAGTACATACGTTTCCGTGTCAGTGTCACTACCTTTACTGCGATATTTTGTTGATAATAATTCGGGCGAGCATGCCATACAGTCGGCAATAGTGAACTTTTCCCCAGCATCTCGCCATGCATTGCTACCACTATAATACGGCCTTTAGGCAGTCTGATGATAAATTACCTGTAAGGTGGTCCAATAAGACAGGTTTTACTGTCAATGGCGACTAAGTGTATGACATCTATACGGTTCTATAATAAGACCGGTTTCAGTCTGTCATGTCTGTTCTAAGGGTTTGTGGCATATACGGTGGTCTAATAAGACAGGTTTTACAATCTGGTTTCTATGTGTATGTATTCTATAGTGGTCTAATAAGACATTTTACTGTCTATAGTGTCTGGTCTAAGGTGGTCCAATACAACAGGTTTTATTGTCCGGTGAATAAGTGTATTTGATCTATAAGGTGTCCCAATAAGATTTGTTTTAGTGTCTATGGCGACTATGTGTATGTGGGCTATAAGGTGGTCCAATAAGATATACGACTAAGTGTCAGGTTTTCTAAAAGAAAATTTGGGATAGCTTCGCTATCCGTTAGGATAGGAGATGGTATGGTAGCGTAGGGTAGGCCTTAGACAGGCTTGACTAGGCCTTACTTAGACCACATAACTTAGGAAGGATAGATTTCATGGTAGGCATGTTTATATGTCAGTATAGAATGTTGCTGAAACTTTTCAGAGCAGAGCTATAAACTTTTATTTCACTTGATAGCAGCCGATTCACCCATGATCTCATGAATGCCAATATAAAACTTGCACTTATTGTAGATGCTAAGGATACCTGTTGACTATTTTTCAAAACAATTTGACTGGAAGTTGTTCCTGCCTATTAACCCGTCTACTGGTAAAATAATAGATTTGTATTAACCTTTATACTGCAGAATGCTAACTTACTTGGAATCCTTCTAGAAATTGTTCTGATTATTCGCTTTTATTATTATTATTACTATTCCTCTTCTATCTGCTTCTTTTGAACCATGCATCCCAAAATGCTATGACCTTTGTAATAATATCAGTGTGGCCATAGATGAAGGAGCGCTTGAAAACTAGAAGATAATCCGTCTATAAACGGCCGAGATATGAACTTCCGAAATTATTACATCATATAAAGCAAAAGCCTATTTTCAGATGTGTTCCTTAATAGACAGGTTAGATCTATTAGTTTCCGCCGTCGAGCAAATTTATGGTGACAACTTTAGATTTCACACTCCTGTTCCTTGTAGCCAAATGTCTAAGTTTATTTAGCAACATGGTTTGGTAGAATGAGTTGTTTCTTTAAAAATAATTTGACTGAAAGTCATTGCTGCGGCAGGAACAACTTTCAGTCAAACACATTACAAAAAATTCAACAATATAGATGTCAGAGCACACAATAATATCTTTAATATTTAGGCATCAGCGGACAAAAGGTCAATCTAGTAATGCTGATTTTATATAGCTTTCGAGATAAAGCTCAGTCAGACGGAAATTCAGGCCTATAACCAGGAAGATCTTTCTTACCCAAAGACGACCACCTGCTCCTGCGCCAAAAGATGGTTATTCCCTAAAACGTGTGGTGATATGACCAGAAGCCGTAAGTAACCACCATCTTCTGGTCCAAAAACGCTGCATAGTATAGCGAATAAGATGTATTAACTGACTATCTGTCTTTAATGACCACTTTTTGATGGACCACGCAGTGCCCATTATAGACAGGGTTGAGTGATAGTGCAAGCTTAACAATTAACCCATGCTTTTTTGAAACTGTACTTTATTTTTGTGTCCGAGGCAGCACTGGATTTTATCCAAATTGTTCTCAATATTATAAGGTCTACAGTAGTATGTGGAAGCATTCATATATTAAAATGTGAAAAAAATACTTTTACAAGACTTTTTTAAGGCGCTTCCTAAGACTAGCAAACCGTCTTTGAGGTATAGGCCTTAGGCAAACCCTTTAACCTTACAGACTAGAAAAGACCAGTTATTTGCGATGAGAAAAATATTATGTTTAATATTTTTTAAATAATTTTACTGGCAGCTGTTGTTGTTGCAAATGCATCAACGGGTTTTCATCAAATTGGTGTAGAAATATTCAACCGCTTTCGTGACTAGTTGTCTTGAAAGTTAGATTCTGAGACTTCAGAGGTTAAGGTGTTAAATTCAATGGTCAGAGGCATTAAAAGTTTGAGCACATTCGGAGAAATAACAGGTTGAAGATTTCTGGTGTCTCCTAAACTCGAACTGACTACACTCGCTTACGTATTCGATAAGATCTGTATGTGTGGTTGCTGCGACAACCAGTCTTACCGACGACGAAAGTGATGGGTACACGCTCGCCTCGTTGGAAGATGAAAGTAACGATATTTCGTTTGTACCCGGGCCTGATCTGACTATTCTATGAAGATAATGGTAAGCTACGGTGGTCTTCCGTAGATGTCGGAGTAACTTTAGCGAGAACACAAACTCTTGCCTTGTAGTAAATTCACAAGGTGATGCTTTTATTTGTCATCTTTAACTATACAGTAAACTTACAAAGTTAGTCACTTTTACTGTGACCGATTTTCGTATCTTATAATGACCAAGAAATTAATTCAATATTTTCCTAACTGAATAGCATTACTCTCAGTCGCTCTGATCTGATATGCTATTCAACTAGCTCTACCGAAAATAAACGAGGTGCGAGGCGGACCGGACTAACCATTAAAGTTAAAGTCCATATCTTATACTTCTTTGGAGCTCTTTACCATGTTCGTTTGGGTTCTTCTTTCCAGAGTTTGATTCGATGCTCATTGATTGTGACGTCATCCTGACTAATCAAACTCCGAGTTTCTCTCTTAGGAAAAAAACATCGAACAAGTTAAGTGATGGAATCCTATCCGATAACCTCCCACAAACTTGACAGTGATGGACATTGCTTCGACAATCATTGCTAATCGTTTCTTAATATCTTATTCTGACTAACGTCTTCTGTCAACTTTTCGTCTGGTTTTCTAATCTACTTGGCGCCAGACGCTATCATGCCCACGTCCAGCCCCTTGCTTATTAGGCCTACGCCTGCATTTCAGAAGGGTGCCATGACGTAGTGACCATGTGGTACATCTGATTCACCAACATCTGGTGTCGTATCTGGTGTCGTGGGTCGCCTCTATAGAAATATAGAAACCCGGTCACCTTATTACGGTCCTTATGGTAAGTCGGTCGTCGCCACGTTTACTACGTCATTCTTTGAGTCATTCAGTCTGTGCTACGTACACTCTGTGCGTAGCATTCTACCGACGCTCTTGCTTGAATATTTAGAAAACTATTGGTCATAACTTCTGCTGAATACTATAAAAGGTTATGCCGCGCCTGCAGCAACAGCTTTCATCTTTCAACCACCGATAGATTCCATCAGCTCACTGCCCTAAGTCTTAGTCTATTCTATTCCAATTTCATAATTCCAATTTCACTTATTGTATCAGCTATATTTTCGTGTCAGTTTTGCATCGACTTGATGCACACACTAGCTCGCGCTAATACATTTTCGCTCATTGTGTTATCCGTTCCCTAGCTCGTCTGGTATTCAAAAATATAGTCATATTCTTTGCTGGGGGTCTTGTCATATTCTTCGCTGGGGGTCTTGGACTGCAAATATAAGATGTCCCCGAGGTCATGACCCCCCAGAAGAGAATCCGATATCTACAAGGTGAATGGAATGAGAAAATGTCCCTTAAGAACTCAAGTGACTTTGATAGAAATCTGTCTGTAATTAGCCTTGCAAACTCTAGATAGAAATGATTCATTTCGGTTATATTATACTTTTTCCCATTAATCTTTCACAGCTGCTGTAAGCTCTCAGCAGACTCATGCCTCAGCGCCTGTATAAAAACCCATAAATGGCTACTACTGCAACTGTATACACACTGTTTAATTACTGAAAGTCACTGACCACGAGGTTATGTAATTTGTTATTCAGAGAGCCATTTAACAAAGTGTTGCTGTTTTAGTCAACAACAGTTTGCAGTCACATTGCTATTCAACTCTTCAGCCAGTGTCAACTGAAAGCGATTATTATTATTATTCTAGAAAAATTTGGCTGGAAGTTGTTGTAGCAAAAATCTTCATTCAAGTTGCACTAGTATTGCCAGCTGAATATTTTGACAGTAATTTGATTGACTTGTGTGTGACTCAGATTCCAATCAAAGTAGCTTCAAAATATCCATCACCTTTAACCCTTTCATCTATGAATTTCTCATATTTCATTTTTTAAAGTAACCATACAGAAAAACAGTTGAAAATTTTGAAATTGATTTGACTGGATGTCGTTGCTGCCTTAGGCAGCAACAGAATCTAGTCAAATTAATTTCAATATGTTCAATTTTAAAAGCTTACCACTGCGATGGCAGTTACTCCAGTGGAAAATTTGATAAAATAGTCTTTTCTTGACCTGTAAATGGGCATGCATTAGTTAACCACTGTGGGCTAAGAAAAGACTATTCTTGTAACTTCGAAGTTTATCGTTGGAATGACTGGCTCCAAGCCAGCACTAGATGAAGGCTGTGTGTATATTTTGAACATAAGTTGAGCAGAAGCTGTTTCTGCCTCAGAAATCAACATTTTCTGATTAATTTCATCATATTCAATGTTTTATTCATGCTTGCCTTGCAGTTGTGATATTGGATTAAATTATGGAAAGTGTCAAAATAAACTCAAATTATACTGTATTGCAACGTCTGCTTGGCAGACCTACTATAGAATAGCGCCCTTCTCACAGAACTGCCTGCAGGAATGAGCTATTATACTCTTCTCTTAATAGAGCGGATTAGTGATTTAGCTTTTAACACTTTGAAACCTAAAGTGCCAGAATTTTATTTTCCTGATAATGCTAGAAGTATTGCCTAAGTTGATGAATGTTTCGAAAGAGATTTGACTCGAAACTGTGACCACAGCCGTGAGTAAAATTACTTTCAAACTATTGAACATATATCCCTACCCAAGCCCTCCAACCAGTTTCAAAATCTCATCTATTCAGTGTTCTTGAGTTGACAAATGTGTGGTGTGTTTCAATACTAGAAGCATGACAGTCATTCCAGTAGTAAATTTTTTTAATAGTCTTCTCTTGGTCTACAAAAGGACATTTTCCATTAGAAAATTAAAATTTTCTTCAACAAATTTAAGAATTGCAACAGAAAGGCAATCTTAACAGTCTATTTAAAAGAGCTACCATCGCAACTCCTCCGAGACCATCTCACGCAGAAACTTGAAACTTCTGGTATGATTATACATATGGCCATGGATGGCACTTTTGAAATTTTGTCATGAAGCCCAAGGGGGACTGTGGGTAAAAAATTAAATTTATACAAAGGTGGCCATGTCACATATCACTTTAAAGCCAATGATGAGTAGACTACAATACAAGGAATTATTTTTATCTTGGGTCAAACTTAGGGTAGGGGGCGGGGTTAAAAGTGGGTACCAAATGCATGGCACTTTTGAAATTTTGTCATGACCCCAGGGGGTGGGGACTGTGGGTAAAAATTTTTATTTATCCGAACGTGATCATGTCACATATCATTTTGAAGCCAATGATGAATAGACTACAGTACAAAGAATTATTTTGATCTTGGGTCAAACTGAGGGTAGGGGGAGGGCGGGGTCAAAAGTGGGCACAAATCGATTGTCATGCAACTCCTAGACAATTTCACATCTAAATATGTATTATTCCGATTGTTTTTTAAAATGTTTCTACTTTTTTCAGACTATGAACTTTGCTTATGTTTGGACCATTTGCCAGTTGTCATTAAATGACTTCACGTTACTCCTGGGCAGCTAGGCTATATGGCTCAGTCTCCAATCTATGATTGCCCGATAGGTAGTATCACAGGTGTTTTGAATTCGCATATTGATTGTCAAATTTCAAAATGAGACTATCCTGTGGTCCATCATACCTTGTGATGTACAATTAATATACAGTACAGGTATGCTACTTGCTATCTTCTGATAGCTCTTGTGGCATTTTGGTATGCCCCAGTGATGGGAAATGTGGTGTAAAAAATAAAATTTTCCCAAAGGTGATCATGTCACATATTTTGTAGCCAATGATGAGTAGACTACAGTACAAGGAATTATTTTGATCTTGGGTCAAACTGCGGGTATGGGGCAGGGTCAAAAGTGGACACCAATCAATTGTAACACAACTCCTCCTAGACTATTTCACATAGAAATATATGATTACACATATGGCCAGGGATATGCATGACACATTGGAATTTTGGTATCAGTCCCAGGGGTAGGCGCGGGGGGGGGGGGGAATGGTGGGCAGAAAATAAATTTTATCAAATGTCGTCATGTCACATATCATTTTGAAGCTTGTAGTTAGTACACTACAGTACAACAAATTATTTTGTTCTTGAGTCCATCTGCGGGCATATATATGTACATGGCTTGGACATTATTTCTTCGCAGAATAGTTAGTCCTGGGAAGACTGGGTCATGCGGCAGCCAGTTCCTGCGGTAACTTAAAAATGCCAGATATTGCTATCTTCTAATACCTCTTGTCCTGCTGGTTACTTCTCCCGAAGCACCCAGTATAGAGCAATCAAACTGGTCCCATGTTACCAGATTTAGTGTCCAAAGAAATCCCTGATTAACCTGTTTACTGCTGAATGACCAATCATCTAGCTGATTTTGCGAACACCAGTTTTGTGACTGTATAGAGATCTTCTCCAAAACCACCTAGGCGATTGATCAGGAAGACAAGAAATATTATTTAAAGAAGTTCTAGAAAAACGGAATTTCACCAAATAACTAGAATTTGCAAGGAGTACAAGAAAAGAATGTCTAGTTCAAGCGCAGGTACTCTTGGAAGCCGTATATCTGTTCATGGAACAGATCTAGTTATTTTTATTTTTTTTATTATTCCGTGCTTTTGTTTGTTCGCGAATAGCGCCAAGACAAAAATGCCCATGAAATTAAAGCTTTGCAAGGCAAGAGGGTCTTATTAGAGTAAACTTTTTACATGTTAATGGATATGATTTTCTAGATAGGTTGGTGGGCATTTTGGATTTCCGGAAAATTTTCCCATGTTTTAAAAAATCTCCAGAACCACTGAAGAATGAGCTGAAATTTGGTGAAAATCATCAGAGAGTGGGTCTCATGAAAGTTTGTTCAAGAGAAGTCGATAGCTCGAAAAACACGGATTTGCGTATGGACCAATCAGAACCAAGCCGTCTGGTGGAAATATTGAATTTTTTATTTTGATGGAATTTTAAGCCCAAATTGGTCATATATAGGTTTTGGGGGTTGAGAAATTCAAATCTGGCATTTTCGAATCTGTCGGATTAACGGTTTGACCGCCATCTTGGATTCATTCCCCGACAAAATCTCCCATAGTAAACCAATGGGAAAATTAATATTCCGCCGTTATTTTTGTTCGCGGATAGCGCGAAGACAAAAACACCAGTGAAATTCAAGCTTGGCATGGCAAGAGGGCCTTATTATGGCAAACCTATTCCGTGTGAATAGATATGATTTTCTAGATAGGTTGGCGGCCATCTTGGATTTTGCAGAAAATTTTCCAGCGTTTTTAAAAATCTCCAGAACCACTGAATGGAATGAGGTGAAATTTGGTCAAAAGCAGCGGAGAGTGGGTCCCTATAAACTTTGTTCAAGAGACGTTAATAGCTCGAAAAACATGGATTTCCGTATGGACCAACCAGCATCAAGCTTTCTGGCGGCCATGTTGCATTTTTTATTTAATGGATTTTGATGCCCAAATTAGGCCTATATAGGTTTTTGGGGGACGAGAAATTCAAATCTGGCATTTTCAAATTTGTTGGATCGGCAGTTTGGCTGCCATCTTGGATTCGTTTCCCGCCAAATTCACCATAGTAAAGCAATTGGAACGTTAAAATGCCTTCTCGGAAACCACTGGGTGGATTTCAATTATATTTTGCAGAAAGCATCATTATGTAACATAGATCTGATTTTGTTCAAATAATGCTGGTTGGCCTATCGGGCAGCGGCCATTTTGGAATTTGTAGTATTTCGGGAAACGTATTTAAAAATCTTCTCCTCTGAAAGCACTTGGCGGATTGATTCAAAACTCATGAAATATCATCTAGGGCATCCGCTGAACAGTCTGTCAAGGGTATTTGATTGGCCAAAAACTTCGGTGGCCATCTTGAATGACCTAGTCTTCGTGAAAACGAGTTCTCCTCCAAAACCGCTGAATTGATCAGGCCGAAATTTGGCTGGTATGATTAGGGACTGAGGGGCATTACCGGTTGTTCAAGAGAAATTGATATGTAAAAAACATGGCAAAGATCGACCAATCAAAATTCAGCATGATTGGAAGCCATTTTGCATTTTATTTGTGGAAATTTGAAGCCGAAATTGGTTTTACATAGGTTTTGGGTCTTCTGATTCCAAATTTGCCATTTTCAGCACTGTCGGACGAACGATTTGACGACCATCTTGGATCGTTTTCCCGCCAAAATTGCCAATGCTAAAGCAATTGGAGAATTGAATTGTCTTCTTCTCAAGAAGAACTGGCCGGATTTCATTTATATTACTTTTACTGCCACACTTTTCAAAACCACATTCAATGATGGGTAGACTAGGCGGATAAAGCAGATTCCTACTGTAACCTTCTCACATAATTCAATAAAATTGACAGCATTAATCCAACTTGATCAAATCTAAGAGGCTATTTAGGCTCTAACTCACCTATAAGAGCTGGCTCAGATAAGGTTCTCGTCTTAGCAACCGGGATGCTAGCCGCTTGGCCCCCGATGTATCGCCGCTTGCAGCTATATTTCTTTGTACTATTGGTTACAATTTTGGAAAAAATCATTCAAATGTCCCATAAGTTACAATGGAATTGACCATGAGCCTTCCACCCACTATGGACGCATTAACGCCTAATGCGGGTGTCTGGCTCGCGATCCGCTCCGCCACCCCCCACCCCTCTTGACGGCAAGAGAGAACCATTTTGGTCTTGGCTTGAACGGTCTAACTGGCACCGCTGTTACTCTTCGCACAGGCATGGTCCAGGCAGATACGAAGGGAGCTATCATACCCTCAGGTACGATCACCTCCCTTCTTTCTGCCCTTGGAGGACTTACCCATGCCATTCCCGCCTCTCGGGTGATCAGAAGCAACAGTGGGGTGGGCAGGAACCTCCATAACCTTCTTCGTCTTCTTAGCTGCAGGCGGCTGCGAAGACCCAGCAATAGCAGAAGCTGGCTTGGCTTTCGCCTTGCTCTTGTGCTTCTTCTGCTTCTTGGAAGAATGTTGCACAGTCCGCGGTTTCACTACAGCCCCTCGTGCATGCGTTTGTCACACTAGTTCTAGCTGCAGATTAACTGCCAACCAATTCTGCACAATGTTCGCTGTATCCGCTAAGATGGCCCGCGCCTGGCCACCAAAGATGCTAGGGCCGTTCAGGGGCATTCCAAGTAAATGCTCCAAGACGCCGATAGCTGGACACATATGGTCTAGGGCCATCTGCCTCCTGGATTTAGTCACACGTGCTTGCACCCTAGACAAAGCGTCCATTGATAGCACCAGGCCGTCATTGACACAGGACAGCACCACAGGTGGCACACGGTGGCCTGCCCCAGCTTCAGCCCACACCGACTGAAGTAGGTGATAGGAGTGGTTAACAGCACTCATTGCTGCTCTCACTCCCTCATCGCATAGGGACAGGACTTCTTCATGGTGTACTTGAGACCTGTCCACAAGCGCAGGAGCGGTTGCAGCACTCTGAACCCCATGCACCCAGCGGTCATCCTCAGTGACCGCTGGAACCACACCGTATCTGTCATACTCCACGGTTGCCCGCACCTCCCTGGAGGCCGCAGGGAGCTGGCTCTTGATTAAGAGTTGCTTGCCGCATGGTTCTGAGGCCACCCACATGAAGTTAACCGATCCATGGAGTAGGCCCACACGGAACACCGTGTGGACCCGTAGCGGTTACGGAACCGTGGCCATACACGGACGCCAACGGCACCCCATGTGTGCCCACTGGACCAGGTGAGATAGGCGTGTACCAAGCCTAGCCAGCAACACCCGTCACCATGTCGGTTGGTGGCAAACCAACCAGCACTGGACGGGTGCCCGGTACAGGTGTGGCCTCAACCACGGGCGGAGCGACTGTCCTGGCTTGCGCCAAGCCAGACAGATGGAGGGCAGTTCCGTCCAGGACGGAATCGACCTCCATGCTCTCCACCTGCAGCATCTCAGGCCGCAACATATGTATCCTATGGTAACCACATATTGCGCATGTTTGGATTATCGCCTCCTATCAAATCTGAGCAAAAATTGTAATTGTTGAATAAATAAAAGAAACTAGCATGGGTTCTTATTCACCTGTATGCAACTTGACTTTTTAATTGTCGGTCTGCGTAAAATACAGCCCAAAAGGAGAAGCTACCCAATTCAATGGCATATCCACTTTTTGCGCACAGGCAAAAGGTATTTGTTTTGCAGCATATGCTACCACATCTTTAACATATGTTTGACATAAAAGCATTGTTGCTGAAGAGTAACCAATGGCAATATATGTATCATATTTGAAAGATTGGTTTGACAAATGGTGACCCTGACTGCGTAAAAACGTCTGTGTTATTCTTAAAGGGGAAAATGTCATCTGAAATTAATCAACAAATATAGGTACAAGCCTTAAGATTGTATGTTTCTAAGAACAATTTTTGTCACAGATGTGAAAATTTTGAAACAATATGTCAGTGTCAGAAATCAACAGCACTGCATTGACAATTTCAAGTGGAGAAAGTCTTGCATGAGCAAAATGAATAACCCTAGATTGTCATGTGAATCAATGTGTGCGTGCCGATCGTGAGGGACTCTCACAATAGGTTGAATGCATATGCGCAAAGAGAGGGGATGCGCAAATACAGGGAACACAATGATACTAGTAGGATGGGGCACAGGAGAGATCACTCTTCCAGGCCATCTTTTGGTCAGAAAATTTCTGCAAAATATGGGGTCTCTTTCACCATGTTTCACAACTTGATGCTTGATTGGTTGACACAAAAAGTATCCAGTCAAAAAGAAGGAATAATAACTCTTCTGCGCATCGAAGGTATACATAAAATTTTGTTTGATATCCTACAAACTGTAAGCATGTACACAAATTAGTTGTTGTCAAAAACCTATATAAATCAGTGCACGGTCATAAAATGTTGATTAAATTATCGAGGAATATTCTTAGAAAACAATGATATGTATTTGAGACATTTATTTCATGGTAAAATATGTTTTAAGAGTAGATTTTGAAGGGTGCCCAACTCAGATTTTTGTCACTTGCCAAAATCAAAGCAACTTCTACCACACATTTAATTTGTCTTTATGCATATATATTTAAATGATACATAGGTAAGCCTTTTAACATGAAAGTTTTTATTCATTCCATGTGTTTTTACTACATATTTATATTAAAATTTGTATTTATTCAAAGGTTTAACGTGTAGTTACTAGTTTTTGTTTTTTGGTATTACTTCAACATCATCATCGTTCATGATCGTATCATTGCATATGACCTAAGCCTATTGCTTCTTTGTCCTAGTAATTTCAATGTTGTTTTATTACTTTTACAATCCTGAAGAGGTTGTGTTCAAACAAAACAAATAAAACACACTATGCTACAAACTGTCCAAGTACAAATAGTATACACTTTACAAGCACCTTGAAGTTGATGCAGTTACCACAACTAATCACTTTCTTACACATCTGTAACCTTTAATTTTGCTTACATTAACAGCCACATCAACAAATTCCATATAGTGTTCATAAACAATCTTATCCAGGTGGTCGGTTTGGGGGAGGGGGGGGAGGGGTTGGGGTAAAGCAAGTGCCACCCACTTCTTGATCTTAAGAAATTTTTTAAGCCATTATGTGGATGTGCCTGTTTATCCTTCGACATGTTTGAAACTGAAGGGTCAGATATGAAAATTAAAATCGTGAGCCAGTTTAGCCTTTAGCTTTTAAAAAATGTAATAGATTAATAGGTTTTACATTTTCATGACTAGTTTTTCATGTTCAAACGCAAAGCGTAAACATGAGCACCCATGTAGTACTAAACAAGCATGTGTGCCCTAGTTTTGTTACAATACGATTATCCAATCTTGAGATATATGCTTTTTAAGAACAACTGGGCCGATTTCAATTATATTTGGCAGGAAACATCCTTATGGCATGGAGATCCAAGTTTGTTCAATGGAGGCCAATTGGCCGGCAGCCATCTTGGAATTTGATGATTTTTTTTTAAATCCTCTCGGAACCCGCTTGGGGGATCTCTTCAAAACTCATAAAATATCATCTAGGACAAGAGCTGAACCAAGTTTGTTCAAAAGAACTTGATCTGGCAAATGCTTTGGCAGCCATCTTGGATGACCTAGTTTTCGCGAAAATAAATCCAAAACCACTGAACGGATCGGGTCGAAATTCAGGAGATATGATAAGGGCCTTTAAAGTTTCTTCAAAGGAACTTGAGATGTCAAAATACATGGCCGCCATGTGGCAATCAAAATGTATTGTGTTTGGCGGCCATATTCAGTTTTTTTATTTGATAGATTCTGAAGCTGAAATTGTTTTTATATAGGATATTGGGTATTCTGATTTCAAATTGGTCATTATCGAATCTGTCAAATAAACGGTCTGGCGGCCGTTATGGATCTTTTCCCTGCCAAAAGGTCACATATTTAAAGCAATAGGAAAATTAAAATATTTTCTCGAGAACCCCTCGGCCGATTTCAAGTATTATATTTGGCAGAAAGTATCCTTAGAGCATAGTGATACAGGTTTGTTCATACGAAGTCGGTAGGTCAATTTGCCCGACGGGTCATCTTGGACTTTGGCAAACTTTTGGAAATGCCTTTAAAAATTCAAATTCATTGGTGGGATCAATTTAAAACTCATGAAAAGTCATCTATGGCAAGAGATAAGAGCTGAACCAAGTTTATTCAAGGGAACTTGATTGACCCAATACTTTAGCAACCATTTTGGATGGCCTTGTTTTCATGAAAAATTACTTCTCCAGAGCGGCTGAACGGGTCTGGCCGAAATTTCGGAGATCTGATTAGAAACTAAGAGGGCCATTAGAATTTGTTCATGGGAAGTTGATACGTAAAGAAACATGGCTACTGTGGTTTACAATTCCGGCCAACTCCTAAGGGTTCTACTTAAATAACTGATGGTCTTTCTAGTTGAAATCCCCATGTTCCAGGTGATCCAGGTTCCAGTAGAAAACCAGCAAATTAATTGAAGATTAGCATAAAATCAGAATTAAATGTAACTTGTAATATGATGTTTTTATCCCGAAAAAATTAATCCTGTCAAACACTGAAATATTGAAATCCTAATTTGAAAACACTTATATTAAATATTTTTTGACACAAATTTGACTGGGACCTGTTGCTGGCAGCAATCGGGTCCTCTCACCCTTCTAGTACATAGTTTGGAAATTGTGAAACTGGAATTTCAAGGCTTCAAGTGGCCCCTTTAACACTATAGCTGACCAAAAATAGTTTCTGCAATGGCCCTGAGAAACCTCCATCTGTCCATTTGCAGAACAAGAAAACTATTTTTGAAAATTTACTACGAATTACTGGCTCAGTTACTGAACCAGTCATTTGAGTGTTAAATTTTCAAAAATAAGTCTTCTCTTGGCCTGCAAATGGACATTCCCAAATACCACTACAGAGGCTGGTTTTGGATGGCTTTGTTAAAACACTTTGACGGCTACATGTTTTCACAATATGGTATTCTTATATTTTATGTTTTTGAGCCAGTCATTCCAATAGTAGATTTTCAAAAAGTTCTCTTGATCTCCAAATAGACATTGCTCAATAGTGAATATGACGTTGGAAGCCATTTTGGGTCGTCTTTTTCAAGCCTTCGTCATGGCGGAGTGGGGAGTTATGCCTTTAAGTTAATTAACATTCTGTCTGTGCCATGGATTAAAAATTAAAATTCAGCTAAAATTAATGTTTTTAAAAATAAGAAAACTTTATGACAACTTTAACATTTTGTCAAGTCAAATTCTTGTTACCATAGACATTTGATCACAAAAAATATTCTAGACTATAACTCAATCACACACACCACTACATGACAACTTATATACATTGTTATAAAGCCAAAGCCCTTTTCGCCTATAAAAGTAAGCTAAAAATCATCTTATATTTTACATATCTGGTCACATTGTATGTTTTTTGTTTTTGTTCTGGTTTGGTACAGGTACCTATAGTGTTCATGAAAAAAACATTTTTTTACATAGATTACAAAGTAATTTTTATGCCATAATCAAAAAAAATCCTAATCGTTTTTAGCTCACCTGTCCCTACAAAATGAAAAATTTAACAAAAATGAAACAAAAGGTCATAGCTTGAAAAGGTTTGTGGATTTATTATTATTATTAGGGGGGGGGGGGTGGGCAAGCCATCATGGCTGGCACCCTATTGTTACTGTTCTGGTGATTTTTTTTTATTATTCCGTCATTTTTTTTGTTCACGAATAGCGCGAAGACAAAAATTCTGGTGAAATTCAGGCTTGGCATGACAAGAGGGCCTTATTAGGGCAAACTTTTTACGTGTGAATGGATATGATTTTCTATATAGGTTGGCGGCCATCTTGAATTTTTGGACAATTTTCTCACATTGTTAGGTAATAGAGATCTGATTTTGTTCAAACAATGCTGGTCGGCCTATTAGGCCAGCGGACATTTTGGATTTTGTAGTATTTCGGGAAACGTATTTAAAAATCTTCTCCTCCGAAACCACTTGGCGGATTGATTCAAAACTCATAAAATATCATCTAGGGCATCGGCTGAACCAAGTTTGTCCAAGGGGATTTGATTGGCCGAAAACTTGGGTGGCCATCTTGAATGACCTAGTTTTCGTGAAAACGACTCCTTATCCAGAACCGCTGAACGGATTGGGATGAAATTTCGCTGGTATGATTAGGGACTGAGGGGCATTACAGTTCGTTCAAGAGAAATTGATAGGTAAAAAATTTAAAATTTTTTAATTTGTTGAAATTTGAAGCCGAAATTGATTTTACATAGGGTTTTTTGGTCTTCTGATTCCAAATTTGCCATTTTCAATACTGTCGGACGAACGGTTTGGCGGCCATCTTGGATTGTTTTCCAACGAAAATTGTCAATACTAAAGCAATTGGAGAATGGAATTGTCTTCTTCTCAAGAAAAACTGGGCCAATTTCATTTATATTATTTCTACTGCTGTTGTTGACACAGGATTGTTTGTTTTTCAAATCCACATTCAATAATTGGTAGACTGGTCATAGAAAGAAGACTCCTATTGTAATCTTCTCACATAATTCCATAAAACTGACAGCATTAATCCAACTTGGTCAAATCTAAGAGGCTATATAGGCTCTAAGCCACCTATAAGAGCTGGCTCAGATAAGGTTCTCGTCTTAGCAACTGGGATGCTAGCCGCTTGGCCCTTAATCATATATCACAAATTTCGGCTTGATCGCTTCAGGGGAATGAGTCGTTTTTGCGAAAATGAGGTCATCCAAGATGGTCGCTGAACCATTTAGTCAATCAAGTTTCCTTGAACACCCTTGGGTCAGCTTTTACCACAGATCATATTTCATGAGGTCTGAATTGATCCCTCAAACGGTTTTGGAGAAGATTTTTTAAAGACATTTCAAAAAATCAGCTGAAATCCAAGATGGCCAAATTGTCCGATCAGCTTCGTTTGAACAAAACGGAATCTCTATGCCCTAAGGATGCTTCCTGCCAAATATAATTCAAATCGGCCCAGTAGTTCTCGAGAAGACATTTTAAATTTCCCATTGTTTTAGTATGCGAGTTTTTGGCGGGAAAATGCTCCAAGATGGCTGCCAAACCATTTATCCGAATTCAGAAATCAGAATACAAAACCAATTTCAGCCTCAAAGTCCATTAAATAAAAAAAATCCAATATGGCCACCAAACATGCTAGGCCTATATTTTGATTGGCTCACGGCGGCCATGTTTTTTTACGCATAAACTTCTCTTGCACAAACTTTACTGGCCCTTAGTGCCTAATTATATCTGCCAAATTTCGGCCTGATCCCATCAGCGGTTCTGGAGAAGTCATTTTCACTAAAACTAGGTAAACAAAGATGGCCGCCGAACCATTTGACCAATCAAGTTCCCCTGAACAAACTTGGTTGAGCTCGTGCTCTGGATCATATTTCATGAGGTTTCCTTCAATCCATCAAGCGGTTTCTGAGATTTTTAGACATTTCTAAAAATCGGCCAAAATCCAAGATGGCCGCCAGCCAAATTGGCCAATGGTCTCCGTTTGAACGAACTTGGATCCCTATGCCCTAAGGATGCTTCCTGCCAAATATAATTGAAATTTTCCCCGCGGTTCTTGAGAAGTCATTTTAAAGGAAAAGTTGATGGACGGATGGACGACGGACACACGACGGACAGTTGCCACAACATAAGCTCACTTTTCAGGCCAGGTGAGCTAAAAACGTCTGGCCCACTAATACTAGTGCGATGGATGGACGAAAATTCAAAGGCTTGTGGTTTTAGCTAAATGCCAGGGAGTTTCGTTGCCCCATCCTATAACTATTCAACTAGTTTATCTTATTTTATATCGAATTGGAAATCTGGCAACAATGGACCTACACTTTTCTTGAGATTTTTAAATGCAAATTTTAGTTTCTCTATTGATAAATGTGATAAATCCTTACAACATTCTTAATATACTTTACATATATTTTATCAACAGTCCATATAGTATTGAATAATAAAAGATATTAAAGATTTATAATATATACTTCTAAGGTTACCAGTTTTCGTACATTGCCATTTTCTCTAAAATAGGTTAACACGTTTTTATGTATGATAAATTCTCACCAACCAAATTGTATATAATATCCTTAACAAATCAAATTGTATATAGTATTACATGCGTCTTAAATAACAAAAAAAACTTTAAATGTTCTTAAAATATTGTCTGTGATAATTTAGAATTTTTACTTGTCTTAAGAAATACTCTGTATAAAACCTCTTAAGAAGCGTCTCCTAAATAATAGTTATTAGTAAAATCCTGCGGGAGATAATATATATATATATATATATATATATATATATATATATATATATATATATATATATATATATATATATAATTTTTAACTTAAACAAGTGCACGCACTTTCCTAAATACATATAAGATCACAAAATAAACAACCCACTGTGATAACTAATGGTTAAATTGTATATGTAGCTGTATTATATGTTATAATAGCAAAAGACATTCAAGTTTTACCAATACAAATCCGTACAGGCCAACCCCCACCCCCCCCCCCCCCAAAAAAAAAGAAGATAAATAAAAAGAATAAATGAATGAATAAAATAAATAAATAAATAACTTGCTTTAAAAGTGGTAAGCATACGATAAGGTGTTAAGTAACTAAATAGAGATCTAAAATCTAATTTATATTAAGTAATATTCAAGATTAAAAAATTTTTTTTTTGAAAAGAGGGATCTACATGAACGACAACCTTTTCAATTTTTCTCCTGTGCAAAATCAACGTCTTAGACTATTTTTACGTAGTTTTCTATCATAATTACAGTTTATTTGTTTATTTTGTGGTATCTTTACACGAATCTTAAAGATTCGTACATGCAATCTTAAGTGATTAATTTATAGCGCATAAATTCAGTGTTGAATGCTATATCCGGGAACACTGTTTACACGGTTACCAACAGTAACAACAGTACACACTAATTTAACATAGATTCTTGGACTATCATATAATATAATACACCGATTTATTATAACTACAGTATTAATTTAACAAATAAATATATATTCGTATATATATATATATAAAAGAAAAAATAAATAAAAGAAAAATAATAATAATAATAATTAAAATAAAGTCTTAGTTGCTGATATTTAAAGCTAAACCATCACCTAATTTAAATATTATAATGGGGTTTTAAGCCTTTGATTCTAATTTAAATTAAGCTCTTGATTTAAATTATTGCTGCAATTGAATTAACTGCAATTGTACGTCCAATTCCTTTGATCAACGACGATCATCTCTTTTTTGTGTTCTATCCTTCCTTCCTCCGGCTGCCCCCTGTCAACCCTTTCCCTGAGTGGCCGCAGGGCAGAGAAATAACACTACAACTTCCTAACCAATCTTCTGCTTTCTGTGTGATGTCTTTGCACGTAGATTTGTAGCTAGGTCTGCTAATAATAGCTGAACACACCCACCCACCCTATTTCAGAATTTCTTTCTGACTGTCGACTACTAAACCTTTCATTCTACCGCCCATTGCTAATCATCGACATATTGCAAAATGTATGGGCTGAGAGATAAGGTATGCTGTCGAGATTGTGGGGTGAGTAACCCAACAGTGGAAAATCGTCTATGTGACGACTTCTTATGTAGTGATTGTAACCGAAAAAGATTCTCTCCCATAGCGACACCAACGGCAGACATTGTTGACACTGATAAACCAGTCAAAGAAATTCCACACATTTCAAATCTCGCTATTACGATATCTCCCCCAGGTGTATTCACACAACCATCCACAACCTCGAATACAGACGAGGACCTGCTCTTACTTAGTAGTCATTTACTACCAGATCTCAACGACTCAGCCCAGGTTCCTTCCTCTGGGCGCATTTTGTGCACATGCCAAAATCCCAACAATAAATACATGCTAATGTGCTACAACTGCAAAAACTGGCAGCACTATGCATGTACACTCCTACCACAATACATGCTTTCTGCCCTTACAGCATCCATGCGAAAATATACATGTGCTAACTGTACCCCAATATCAAGCCACATAACAGAATACCTACAATGGCAGAAGTCCTCTGATAACCATGCTGGCCACGATACACCAGCTGAAACCACTAGTGCTACACAGCACGCTAATGCACCTCACAACAACAGTCAACAGACCATTGAAATAAACAACACCAGACACCACTCACACACTACCACTCAGAATAGTGGCAATATTATTGATGAATGCGAAAACACTTCTCATACTACAACCCACAACATTAATCAGTACTCTGATGAGTTATCACCAAGTAACATTGTAGATGAGATCCCACTAGAACACAACATGCAGGTTAAAGCACTCATCAGTGATTTGATTAATGAAGTCAAATAATTAAAAGAAGATTGCACAATAGTAAAATCACAGATCAGAGAACTTAAGACTCAAAAGGCTAATAGCAATCCATTAGTCAGCACACATACAGATGGCAATACAAATGATAAGCACCAAAATATCAAGCCAGGAAACTCCAAATCCAAGATCAGTTGTCAGAAAGCAGGGCACACTGACTACAGAAAATCCATACACACAACCAAAAGTCAAACCATCTAGAAATGTCTTGATAATTGGAAGTTCAACCCTTAAAAAATTCAGTGGCAGATACATGTCAACGGAAACTTCCAACGTAACCGTGCGATCCTACAGTGGAGCATGTATTACGGACATAACAAATCGTATATTAGATTTAGATGTCCCCAGTATAAGTCAGTTTGACACAATAGTTGTCCATGTAGGTGGCAATGACATTCGGAAACAATCAACTCTTAGTATGATCCGTGATTATGATAGTCTCATTGAATGCATCAAAGATGTAGCACCCCAGATACATATCTGTGTCTCATCAATTCTGCCACGCCCAAACAATCATTTTGATAACACAATTATGGAATTTAATGCGATGTTGTATTCCCTTGCAACATGGCTTAATGACATTACATTTATTGACAATTCAGATTTGTTCATGAACACAAACGGAAGTGTCATCAAGGGGCTCTATTATGATCACATCCATCCAAATCATGATGGCATGAGTTTGCTGTCAGAAAACATTATGAGTTATGTTGTGAGCATTAGTGATCTACCGCTACTAAATGCCAACATAAGGCTCAACCGTTTTTTATACAAAACAAGACTAGAAACAAACAGGACTATAGCTTAGTTAATGATACTTTCCATAGTACTGCTAACAATCCATTAAAATTATCAAACCAGTTATCAATCCTTTCAAGTGAATGTACAAATAACAGTAAAATACATTTTCAAGCCAACATCCCACTAACTACAAACACATTCAATGTTTTACATGATGAATGTACATTTGTCACTGTCCCAGTCGATAATTTACAAGAACCTTCAAAAAGCACACGCTATCCATATACAAATAGAAAAACTGCAAAACAAACCAACATTAAACAGCCTCAAAGTCATAAGCATAACTTCATCAAAAAGTCTGACCACAAATCTGTAAAGTCTCCTCTGTACAGAAACGAATTAAAATGTTTGTACACTAATACAGACAGCCTTCTAAATAAACATTCTGAGCTAAAAGCATTTATTCAAAGCGAAAAACCTGACATAATTGCTCTCACAGAAATACTAGCCAAAAACCGCTCAGTAGACCCACAGGAGAGTGAATTCATGCTTGAAGGGTATAATCTGTTCACCAACTTATCCGACAATCACCATCGAGGGATTATTATATATATTAACCAATCACTTCCTGCTAGTCCTATTAGCATTCCTGGTGAGGAGATTTTCACTGAATCAAAGTGGTGTCAGATTAGACTCCAAAACACAGATACATTGATTTTAGGATGTATATATAGATGACCCCAACTGCAACCTTCAAAACTGACCTGCTAATCAATGTATCAGGTCTCAAACCTAGTCACCTTCTTATAATGGGTGATTTTAACTATAATGAAATTGGCTGGATAAATGTCATCTCACCCGCCAATCCCGAAAGCCCTGCTAATATATTTATTGAGACGTTAAGGGACTTATACTGGCATCAACATACACGTGACCCAACTCATTTTAGGGGAAATCAAAAACAAAATATCCTAGACCTAATTATTACAAATGAGGAAAACATGGTAAATGATTTATCTTCTGGTGTACCAATTGGTAAGAGTCATCATGCAACATTAACATTTACATTCTCATGCTACGTAACTGAATCTCCAACCATGTCACATTATATACTATATAAGGGAGCTTATGACAATATGCGGAAAGATAACAAATCTATAGACTGGGATTCAAAATTTATTGGGGACATAGAACATGACTGGTTGGAGATAACGAGGGAAATAAATCGATTAACTGATGAATACATACCAAAATCTAGACCTCAATATAAGCAGAAAAAATTATTATACTTAACCAATCGTGTTTTCGAAAAATTAAGAACCAAGAAACAGGCATTTCAAAAATGGAGAAATTCTCATAGTAGCAGTGACTACAAAAATTATGCTAAAGCGAGAAACCAGGCCAAAAACGAATGTCGAATAGCTGAGAGATTTTGAACGTAAACTAGCAAATGAGGCAAAGTCAAATCCTAAAGCATTTTTCAAATATGCACAAAGCAAAATAAAAACTCGAAGCACAATTTGTGACCTCATGAAGTCCGATGGCACACTAACCACAACTGATGGGGAAAAGGCAGATGCATTAAACACATATTTTGCATCTGTCTTTACAGATGACGATATCAGTCAGTTGCCTGGTTTCAACAGTAGACATTTCATTGCTCCATTACATCATATCGAGGTCACTCGTGACATGATAATTAAAAAAATTGATAATCTAAAAACTAACAAGTCTGCAGGTCCTGATGGAATCTATCCCCGTGTTTTAAAGGAACTCAAACTTGAAATTGTCTGCCCATTATTACATCTTTACTCTAGTTCATTGAGAGAGGGTAAGCTACCTCAAATCTGGAAATTAGGTCATGTATCTCCACTTTTCAAAAAGGGAAACAAACATTTGGTTAATAACTATCGCCCTATAAGCCTTACCTACATAATCTGTAAACTCATTGAGTCCATTATAAAAGACTCTATTGTAAGCCATCTTGAACAAAACGCCCTAATTGTACCAAGTCAACACGGATTTATTAAAGGGCGTTCTTGTGTCACACAGCTAACTGAAGTCTTAGATATATGGTCAAATGCAATCGATCACAGCAGCTCTATCGATGCTCTATATCTAGACTTTGCTAAGGCATTTGACTCTGTACCACACAAACGACTTCTTCTTAAACTAGAAAAATATGGTATCCATGGTAACCTACTAAAATGGATTGAGGATTTTCTTACTAACAGAGCCCAACGAGTTGTCGTGAATGGATGCAAATCAGTTCAAACTCCTGTCATTAGCGGTGTGCCCCAAGGTAGTGTACTAGGACCACTTCTTTTCATCTGTTACATAAACGACCTTCCTGATGTAATTAAGTGCTCTACAATTAACATGTTTGCTGACGATACAAAAATCTACAAAGAAATTAAATCATCAATTGATGCAATCGAACTACAAGATGACTTAAATAGCATAACGAAATGGTCTTCTATCTGGAAAATCAAATTCAATGCTGACAAATGCTGTGCTATGCATCTAGGTACAGCTAATATTAAACATTCATACTTCATGAACTCTCTTGATACAAATATTAAGCTGGTAGAAACAACTGTCGTAAAGGATTTAGGTCTGAATGTAGACAACCAACTAAAATTTAGCATCCATTGTCAAATCCAAGTATCAAAAGCTAATAAGATTTTAGGACTGATAAGAAGGTCTCTCCCCCATTTAGACTCTTCGACTCTAGTAAGGCTGTACACTTCGCTAGTTAGACCTATACTTGAATACGGGAACGGTCCATGGACTCCCATGTTAAAAAAGACAGTCTAACACTAGAAAATGTGCAGCGAAGAGAAACTAAAATGATACCCTCAATAAGAAATTATACTTATTTAGACCGGTTAAAATATCTGAATCTACCATCTCTCTATTACCGTCGATCACGTGGGGATATGATTCAAACTTACAAATACATTCATGGCCTTTATCGTGTTCAGTGCCCATTCTTGGAGATAGACAAACAAAGCATCACTCGGGGACATAATTTTAAACTCACTACGAGCCGAAGTAACAAACTAATTAGGCAGAACTTTTTTGCAAACCGAATTACGAATAGTTGGAATAGCTTACCAAATGAAGTAGTTAGTTCCGTAAGCCTAAATATCTTCAAAAATAAACTGGATTCATTTTGGTCAGATTTTTTGTATACACAAGAGCCAGTACACACTCATTATCTTTCCTTTACCTCGAAACAAATTAACTAAGCAATAAGCATAATGTAGTCGCCATCTATCTACAGGCATTTTGCCTATAAGGGTAGTATATGATAAGTATAAGACCAAATCCTAGTTAAAACACACACACCACCAACATTTTATAGGCACTGATAAACACAGTAACACACAGTAACAAACAAATTGTAAATATAGCGTGCACGTTTTCTGTCAGTCCATTCTGTCTGACATCTGTATATATGTATATATATACAAGCCATCCTTAAGGTGTAAAGTAAGCAACTGAAAAGCTGTACGCGTTACACAATGAAACAAAATTCATGTTATAAATGTGGTATAAGAAGTCCATCTGTCATCAATCGTAATAATGACGACTTCCTATGTAACAGATGTGAGGGACAGAGACTTGAGGAAGATCGTCAACGAATGATGGACAACTCTTCACCTCAAACGTTTTCAGAGGAAGCGCGTAAACAAAATAGGATAATGTGCAATATAGTTAGCTCAGGAGTGCTTTATTCTTCACCTCCCATCTTTACACCTGCTCCATACAGATTAAACTCTTCAGCTCTAACACATCCAGTTACACTAAATGCAGGCAATCCTCCACCTCCAATACTACCACCGCTAACATTTTGCATACCCTCCTCAAGAGCAGATGCTGATAATAGTATGACTTCCACACTCACTTGCATCTCCTGTTTGTACACTAACTCAAGTAGGACTATCAACTAACAATGAAATAGCTACATTTGATAGTAACAATGAAACTATGAAGAAGCAGGTTGGAGAATGTCCCGGTGGTGAAGCTGACAATAAATTTATGATGAAATGCTCAGATTGCAATATATGGTGGCACTACAATTGTACTGACCTTCCTGTGTATATGCTAAGTGCCTTAATTACTTCTAAGCGTAAATATGCCGTACATGCATACTATGATGCACCCCAATATCGGATAAAATTGGCGACTTTCTAGAATCGTATAAGTCTTATTACGGTAAGCAGTACACAGGGCAGGTAAATGCCATGCATACACCTACCAATAATTGTACAAGTAAGACTATATTAAATATAAAACACTCACACACACAGACTGAGTCAGATGAAAATTCTGATTCAGTGCAGTGCACATCTCCAAGTATAGTCACAGCAGATAAGGAGCTAGCCCAACCTCATCAGTCAGACCAAAATAGTGATGTGTTGCAAGCAATACTGCAAGAAATTAAGGTAATAAAAGAACAAGTACATGACCTACAAATACAGAATGAACTGCATCCAAAGCAGACTGAAACTAAATGTAAACCAGTAGTTAGTACACGACAAAACAACAATAACGTAACAACCACAGCTAGCAGAGAAATACGTCAAACTTTTAAAAAGCAAAAGTAATAATAAACATGTGGCTCAATTCCAAGCCCCATTTCACAGTCAGGATACACAAAACAAGTATAATATGAATAAATCAGGCAATGTTCATGGTCCTATGATCTACAGAGAAGTGGCTTCCAAAAACACAGATCCCTCTTCACAGCATTCTCATAATAATCCTACAAGATCATATCATGAGGCTAGAAATGTTAACAGGGGAAATGCAGGGGGCATCGCTATGTAAGGAATAACCCACCCAGCATGAACATGATCAACCCTGAAGCTAGAATGAGAAATGTTGAATTCCGCCAAGGCAATCTTAGGCAAAATAATGTCTTGATCATTGGCAGCTCCACCTTTAGAAAATTGAGTGGACGGTATATGTCCAATAATGAATATAATGTGTCAATTCGAACAATACGTGGAGCACGAATAATTGATTTACATGATCAACTTGAAAGATACATGACACAGAGCCATTATGATATTGTTGTGGTACATGTAGGCAGCAATGATATAGGCCGCAGGAAGCCAGAGAGCATGATAGAAGATTATGACTCTATTATCCAATACATCAGGCACTTGTCACCAGACACACATATTTTAATCTCAACTTTACTACCTAGACCACAGAATAATCATGAAAACAATCTAACGAGTCACTTTAACAGTTTGTTACAAGGTCAGGTGGAAAGGAACGGGGTGTTATTAGTAGACAACTCTACCCTTTTTTATGATTCATATGGTTACATATGTACACACCTATTTTTTTTATCACATTCATCCTAATGGAGATGGAACAAGAGTTCTTTCAGAGAACATAATGAATTATGTTGTCTCTCTAAGTAGTACTCCGAGTAATTTTAATGAAAGTAATGGAGTGGAATTGTATAATAATAATGCCTTGCAACACAATTTTTGCAATGGGAGGAGCCATCAACCACTATAAACAATACCAGGAACAATATGCAAACCATTTCCCTTATCAGCGCATGTAAGACTATCTAACTGGTTCAAGGTTCTAAATAATTTGCAACATTCAAACTACCCAAGTCAAACAAACTATGTTGACAAAACTAAAAACTCAACAGTTAACCATATGTGTGCTAAAACTGTAACTACCAGTAACATACAGAAGTCCAGGCATATATTATGCAAATCAAAGGAAGCACCCTCTATGCAAACACACCAAAATAAGTTAAAAGTATTTTATACAAATGCTGACTCTATCATAAATAAACGACAAGAACTTTTAGTAATGGTTCTTGATACACAGCCAGATATCATTGTATTAACAGAAGTACTTCCCAAACACTTCAGATTCAAGGTGTATAAAGAGGAATTACAAATTGATGGATATTCCTTATTTACATATGCAGAAGACTATAGCAGCCCGGGGAAAGTAAACCGGGGTGTGCGTATATATATATGCGCTCAGTATTCAATCCAGTAGAGGCTCTATTAACAATAGATGGCCTACCAGATGAAATAGTGGTAGTGGAAATTAGGCTAAAACAAAGAGACAAATTGCTAATAATGGGAACATACAGAAGTCCAAACTCAAATGAAATAAATGATAACAGATTACTGGATACAATTAAAAGATCTGTTCAAAGCAAGCATTCACATTTACTACTGATAGGCGACTATAATTATCCTGAAATTGCCTGGGAGATAGAACCACAAATTAGTGAACCATCAATAAGAGCATCTAAATTTCTTGAAGCAGTATCTGACGCTTTTCTCTACCAACATGTTACCATTCCGACTCGTTATCATCCAAATAACGACCCTAGTACTTTACATTTAGTCTTCACAAATGAACAGTATATGGTTGAAAATATTTCTACTTTTCCTGGCTTGGGAAAAAGTGACTATATCTCTTTTACTTTTGATTTGATATGCTACACCAAAATAATAAGGTTACAAAATTCTTATATGACAAAGGAGATTATGACGGGTTATGTAGGGAATTGGACAAGAATTGGGAGACGCAATTTGAAGGACTGTCACTGGATCAATGCTGGGTGAAGTTAAAAGAGAGTATAAGTCAAGCAATGCCAATATATATACCGCACAGAAAAATAATTCCCTCAAACAAACAAAGACCACCATGGCTAAATAGACCATTACTTAGGTTAATAAGAAAAAAAGAAAAGTACTGGAAAACATATTTGGGCACACAAGATACACATCATTATAACAAATATGCGCGTGTGAGAAATCAAGTAAAAGCACAATGTAAAAAGTCAGTCAGGCTCTTTGAAAGAAACATCGCGACTAACATTAAAAGAACCCTAAATCATTTTGGCGCTAAGTCAATAATAAACTAAAAACAAAAGAAAGTGTAGGAGATCTAGAAGACATAAATGGTAACCTTACTGTAACAGACCAAGAAAAAAGCAGAATTATTAAATCAACTTTTTCTAGTATATTTACCCAAGAAAATATAAATATTATTCCCATTATGAAATTTAAAACCGAAACCAATGCATTGAGCAACATTAAAGTGAATCTGGATACTGTGAAAGAAAAACTAGGCAACTTAAAGCAAAACAAATCCCCAGGACCTGATGGTTTACATCCTCGGCTACTCAAAGAATTGAAGGATGTCATAGCAAGGCCCTTGACACTTATATACCAAAAATCATTAGACACAGGTTCAGTGCCGACAGATTGGAAATATGCCCATGTCATACCCATACATAAGAAGGGGTAAAAAAGACAACCAAATAACTATAGACCGGTTAGCCTTACTTCCATTTTCTGTAAGGTACTGGAGAGCATTGTGAGGGACAAGGTAGTAGTAGCCCACATGATAAATAACAGAGTTTTTTTACTGAATATCAACATGGTTTCATGGCTGGTCTATCTACAGTTACACAATTATTAGAAGTGTTAGAGGCCTGGACGACTGCTCTAGACAGGGGTGAAGATACAGATGTCCTGGATCTTGATTTCATGAAGGCATTTGACACAAGTTCAAGTTCAAGATTATTTATTTTGATATAGAATATACATTTACAGTTTCATAACAGGTAGTCCACCAAAGGCAGAGACTATGTGGCGGTGGACCCCTACATATAACATATAACATATAACAACAACAATATAGGACATGAGAATACTAAATACATAAGGTTAACATGTTATAGTCCTATATATACATATAGTTAAGTCTCGCTGCCAAGCCTCTGCAGTCTACATTTTCCATGGAGCCTAACTCAGGGTATGCTGAGTACCTCTAAAACAATTTGACCGAACGTTGTCGGTGGCTAGGCCACAAGCAACTTTCAGTCAAATTTTTTCTAAAATACTCAGCCAATCCACTCATTGCCAATTGGAATTATTGTCCGCTTCCAGCAGTCCAACAGTTAATTGACATATGACAATTTACATTTTTACAGGGAAAGACATGACAGAGGGATGTGTGCTTATCTTGCTTAAGTTAATAATTCTATATTACATATTCTTATTATCAATGACAAAGTATTTTTTAGGCTGTGATGGTAGAGTTAGTTGTTTGGTAGTTACCATTATGACAGATATTCTTATTCTTATTATTCTTATTATTATTAATATTATTATTATTATTATTGGTTCTGGTGACTGGGTGCAAGTATGAGAATAGCATGCCATGCTGGTGAGTGTTTTCCAGACTCTAGTAGGTTTCTATAATCTTCTTTTTGATATTCTGCTTAAAGTACTGTAGCTTTATGATGTCTGTGTGTGTGCTTGTGTCTGTATTATTCCATAACTGAATTGCTTTGTATGAGGGTTTTTGTTGTGCTGCTTTTGTTTGGTGGTGTGTTGAATGGAGGTTATTTCTTGTTCTTGTGTTGTGAGGATGCAATTGTGTATTGAGCATAAAAATGTTAGATAAGGATGAGGGTAAGTTGCCATTGTGGAAGTCCCTTAAGATTGTGTATAGTTGGAGCCCTCCTATGTCCTCAAGTTTTAAGACCTTTTCTGATTTAAAGATATCCTGGCCACCTGCTGTTTGTGAAAATAGTTTAATAGATTGCTTTTGCAGAGATTTTAGTTTTTTTAGTCTAGCTTGAGATGTATTAGTCCAGATAGCATTGCAGTAGGTGATGTGAGGAAGTATCATTGTGCAGTACAGGTTTTTAATAATATTAGGTGTTAGATAGGGTTTCAGTCTGCGAATGATGCCAATGCTTTTTGCTACCCTGGTAGTAATAATTTCAATATGCTTCTCCCAAGTTAAATTTTTGTCCAGATATATTCCTAAAAACTTAGCATATTGTTTCTTCTTGAATTATCTGGTTGTCGATATAGAGGTTTGGGAGAGCCATTTCTTTTAGTTTCTTAGATTTTGTGAATAGTATATAATTAGTTTTTGATACATTTAAGGACAATTTGTTTACTTTAAACCAGTCTATTAATTTTGCCATTTCATTATTGACATTTTTGTATAGAATTTCTATATCCTTGTGGCTGCAGAAAGCATTTTTCGTCTGCAAAAAGTATTAGTGAGAGATGTTTGCAGACTTTGGGTATGTCATTCATATATAGGAGAAACAGCAGGGGCCCAAGAACTGAACCTTGGGGAACACCACAAACTATATTTTTGTATTCAGAGATAGCCCCATTGAATTGTACACACTGTTCCCTGTTTGACAGGTAACTCTGTATCCAGTTCAATGCAGTACCTCTTATTCCATAGTATGCAAGCTTTTGCAGTAAAATTGTATGATCACCTAGCATATGTTCATTATTCTCAAGGGAGGTTGATAATTTTTCTATCATATCCACAATGGCAAGCATAGTAGTGTTTTTCTCTGAAACCATATTGAGAAGGATATATGATTGAGTTTTTGTTTAGAGATTTAGTAATTCTACTAAAATACAGCTTTTCTAAGAGTTTTGAGAAAAGTGGAAGTACCGAGACTGGCCGATAATTAGTAAAGTCAGATACATCTTTAGCTTTGTATATGGGTGTCACACGTGCAACCTTTAATCTTGATGGAAATACTCCCTGTGTAAGTGAGAGATTACAGATGTGGTCCAATGGTGTTAGTATTTCTGTTACAGTGTTTAAAAATTTTCCATTTGAAATTATCGATTCCAGTGCCTCATGAACGCCTTCTAAGTAAATTAAGCCAATACAAAATTTCAGGTAATCGACTAAACTGGCTACGATCCTTTTTAACAAATCGCCAACAGAGGGTTGTAGTAAATGGAGCCTTTTCGTCATGGACACCTGTTTTGAGGGGAGTTCCACAGGGCAGTGTACTCGGTCCAGTACTTTTTACTATTTTTTATCAATGACATGCCATCTGTGATTGAATCTGAATTTTTTTATTTGCGGATGATACTAAAGCTTATAGAACCATAACACATGCAGATGATTGTAAAGAACTTTTTACATCAAATTTACTTATTTAACAGGTGCGATATGGTCAATAATAATTTTGTAGTTTTAATGCCCATTTATGTTAATATTATAACCTACTCCAGATATACACGTTTTGCTTTAAAATAACGTCGATTCGACCAGGTCTAGGCCGCCGTCTATACTTGCTTGATAGGTCTAGATATTGGTCTACACGCACTTGACTAAAAATCTGTGTTCGGGCGGGCTCCCTAAAATATTGACTAAAAATGGGTGTTTTTGTTATTACTCAGAATTTCACCTTGAAGAATCAAATTTGCATTTCCATGATCAATGGCGCATATTGAACACATGTGTGTTATAATTCCTATTTGATTAAAGAAGTATGAGTAGTTTCTGAAATCGCGTAGGCCTGGGTCTGGCGCATATTATTAAATATTTGCTATCAGCTCGAAATTTCCCATGCCTCTGTGGAATGGTAGGGCTTATATCATATATGGTCAAATCTCACAGTGACACACTGTTTTAAAATTTGCACAAATTAGGGTAAATCCAATACTTAAACCATTAATCATTATGATAGAGAAAAATGAAACATAGTTCTTAAGTTTTATCCGTGTATTTGTAAAGCAAAGATATTTCTCACAGGACCGAACTTAGAGGGAGCCCTGTGCAAAGTTTTTGAAAATTCTTGGTCTGGGGCCCCCAGAGAAATATCTAAAGTTCCGGTTGTGTTTCAAATGTAAAGACGCTTGGGGGTGGGGGGGGGGTGTCGGTGGTGTTATGCGGTCAGAGGGCTGTGGGATTTGGCCACATCGGTCTTATAGTTATGTCATCTATGTGTGTAACTTAAACGAAATCACGGATTTCTTTTTTCACGAGAGAGTTGATACTTACCTCCCTAATACTCTTTGATATTGCTAAATATCGGCTTTCACTCAATAAACACTCAGAATAAAAATAGTTAGGTGCCCCTACTGGGCAGGGAGTCAGAATGCAGTCCCGCGGATGCCAGCCTCACCACTGCGCATGCGCAGACTAGCACTTCCTCTGACTAATTTATTGGCTGACACACATGCAACTATTAAGAGCCTGAAGACCGAGCCTCTGTGGGGTGGAGAGGCCGGGTCCGTATTGGGGAGGTAAGTATCAACTCTCTCGTGAAAAAAGAAATCCATGATTTCGTTTATTTCACTTCAAGAGTATACTTACCTCCCTAATAATCTTTGATATTGCCAGAATTCGACAGGGAATTCGGCGGGAGGGAGGCGAGGTCAAAAGACCAGCTCTTCCCTATGCGCTTTTCTGCATTTAAGGCACTTAAACTTCTGAAACTGTGTGATAACACAGTCAGGATTTGAAAAAACATCGGCTAACACACACCAATGGATGAGAGATGACCGAATGTCATATGCGCCCCCCCCCCTCCTGGGAGGAAGACTCGAATGACCTCAATGTCCCATACGCTCTCTACGTACAAGTGCCATGTACTATAGGACAGAGACGAAAAAGCTCCATTTTCGTATACTCTCAATGATGAACCACATAAAAACACATACCATCACCATTTTAATAACAAAGGGTCACGTGACAATACAATTAACAATGAACAACACATAAACAAGACTGACCTTGTTGAACTTGGCTGTTGACATCATCTTCCCAGTGGTGAAGGCTGAGCAGTCCCAAAAAGTGGTTGTTCCCATTAATTAATTGTGATATATACAAGTAATGAGGAAGCCTCATAAAAAAGTACACCCGATTATCTTTTCAAAATCGATAAGGCGAGAGGATTAGAGGTGTCACAGAGATAATGGTCTGTAAAACTTGACTCACAGTGCCACTGAGCAACTGACATAATGTCATCCACAGGGACCCCATTAAATAGGGCAGTGGAAGTCACTACGCCCCGGACACTGTGAGCCTTGGCCATGTCAACTTGCTTACCGGTGGCGGATTTATGACAAAACTGAATACATTCTACAATCCACCTGGAAATGGTGTCCTTAGACGCCCTGCCATGGGGTTCAATATATGACAACCATAACGCTGACTGGTCCGTCCGCCACTCCTGAGTACGTTGTTTTTACCAGATCAGTGCTCGGACGGGACACCATGCTTTAGAATTAGGATCATATCTAGTTAAAGCTGGCAAAAAAATAGGTTGACCCGGATATTTCAGACTGATTTCTAGCCAAGAAATTAATCCTAGGTAGAAGCTTAAGGCCTTCCCCTGTAACCACGAAACGGTCTTCCTCGACTGATAAGGCATGAATTTCACTCCTACGCCTAGCCGAGGCCGCAGCAACTAAAAATACAGTTTTAAGAGTCAACATTTTCATAGAAATGGAACTAAGTGGTTCAAAAGGCTTATCGCCTAGTACCTGAAGCAATAGAGATAAACTCCAAGATGGAATCACCGGGGGATTCCTTGGTCTTAGATTGCCCATGCCTTTAATTAATACATTTAATGTACTTACCTCATCACTTCCCCTATTAGCCAAAACAAGGGATAGCTGTCATTAAAGCTGATTAATAACCAGCAATAGAGTTAGGCTTGAGGCTATAGGCATCATACAGGTGACAGAGGAAATCAGCTACTACCTGAATAGATGAATCCATTGGATCAATACATCTTTTTGAGCACCATTCTGCAAATCTGTTGATTTTATAATTATATGCTCTGGAGGTTGACCCCCTCCTGGCTTTGGCCATAAACATGGCTGCTTGCTCAGAAAAGCCGTCCTTAATTCTAGATTCCTTGACAACATCCACGCAGTCAATCTGAACATTGACGGATTGTTGTAAAGGGCCTTGCCCTGGAAGATAATGTCGTCCATCAGAGGCAGAGGAACCGGATTGCAGACCAGAAGGTCCAGCAGATCCGTATACCATGATCGGCTTGGCCAATTCGGGGCGATCAGAAGCACTTGGCACTCCTCCTGTCTGATTTTCTGAAGAATTTTTGGAATCAGGATTGCTGGAGGGAATGCGTATGCATACATTCCCACCCAGCTGATAGCTAACGCATCTGTTGTGAAAGCGCTTGGATCTGGAATCGGAGAGACGTACGTCGTCATCTTCGCATTCTTCTTCGTTGTGAACAAATCGATGTTGGGTTTCCCCCAATGGTCGAACAGACGATCCGCCACACATTGATTTAGTTGCCATTCCGTCGGTAAAACACTCATCTTTCGGCTCAATGAGTCTGCTAGCAGATTTAACCTTCCCGGAATATGAACTGCTTTCAAGGTAATCCTGTGATCCAGGCACCAACAAAGCAGTCTTCATGTCATCATACAGAGACTGGGCGACTTCGTTCCGCCCTGGCGGTTTATGTAAGTCACTACTGTTGAGTTGTCTGATCGAATAAGAACAATCTTGCCCTGAACTTTCTGTAAGAAATGTTCCAGGCCCAGGACTACTGCTCTTAACTCCAGTAGATTGATATGTTCCTTTGACTGTTCCAGATTCCAAAGCCCTGAAATCGTGGATTCTTCCAGGCAAGCTCCCCACCCCTCCATTGAGCCATCTGTATACACAGTTACTTGAGGGTGAAGAGGGGTAAGCATAACCCCCGCAAACAGATTCTCTGTCTTCAACCACCATTGCAGGTGGTGAATTAGAGGCTCCAACACTGACACGTTCGAGTCGAGTGAACCTATACTCTGGGTCCATTGCGTCATGAGAAATAACTGGATCGGCCACCTGTGTAAGGCCGCCTGACGAATGACTGGTTCCAGAGAAACCATCAACCCCAGCATTCTCAAGTAAACCCGTGCCAGGAGAGGACGACTGTTGCACACTGACTGTATTACTGAGATGAGTATCTGAACCCTCTCCTGAGTAGGATAAACATATCCTGTCCCTAGATCGAAGAACATCCCCAGGTAAACAAACTTCTGGGATGGAGTCAGCTCTGATTTTGGGAAATTGATTATCCAGCCTAAGTCTGTGAGAGTCTTCAAAACTATCTCCAGATTGGCCGATAAACTTTCCTGGGTGTGTGCTTTTAACAGCCAGTCGTCTATGTACGTGTGGACTGCTATGCTTCTCCTGCGGAGGTATGCTGTAATCGCAAGAACCACTCTGGTGAAAACCTGAGGAGCCGTGGAAATTCCGAAGGGTAACACCCTGAATTCCCACTGTCTGCCCTGGAATGCAAATCTCAGGAAGTGACGGAAACTCCTCGCTATGGGGATGTGGAAATAAGCATCCTTCAAATCTATTGAAGCTGTCCACATTCCCCTCTCCAACCCCGCCAACACCGACTTCACAGTCTCCATCTTGAAACTGGGTGTCTCTATGAACTTGTTCAAAGGCTTGAGGTTGAGAATTGGCCTCCACCCTCCGGTGTTTTTGTCACTAAGAACACGGTTGAATAGAAGCCCGGACACTTCTGTGCCGGCTGAATTGCTCCTTTTTGTATGAGGGAGTTTATTTCCTCCTCTATACACAACCTTTGATCTGGATCTCTCAGAATTTGAGTCCAGATTGGCACCAGAGCGTCGGGATGGTGGGCCTGTCATCCAATCATCCCGACTGAAAGCCATCGCAAGACTAAACGGTCCTGAGTCAACTGTTCCCACTCTTGCTTATGGCGGGCCAACCGGCTCCCCACCGGACCACCTAGGGAGAGAGGTGGATATAAGGAGTGCAAGAGCAGCACTGTCTCCTTTGCCAGAAACACCGGAGTGGTTCTCACCGTGGTAACCAGCCCATCAGGCCCCCCTCACTGCTGGCCGAATCGCATGCGGCCGAGGCCGACGCTGCGCTGGTGGCTGACCTCTGACATGGCCACCTCCACCTCGAGCCTGCAGGAGATGGTACACAGGGGGTGCAGCGCGAACGCGCTCCCTACGGAGCACCTCAAGCTGTTCGTGCAGCGCCCTCTGATTGTTGACCAGAGTGACAGTCTCCTGGAGGTGCCTACATCCCTCACCTCCAAAGAGACCAGGACCTGTCATAGGCGTACGCAGAAGCCTATTGTACAGGTCCTGGGATGGGCACAGGTTATCTAACGCAAACGTGTGCCTCGCCCGGACACTTCTGGTCACCGCCCGAGTCATGCAATCCAGAGCCAGCTTGATACCATCCTGGATGGCTCTCTGGAATGTGGTCGGGCTCGGCTGGCATGATGCGGATGCTGTCACTACCCCCTGCAACAGCTGGGAGACGTAAGAAAGCACCGCAATAGATGCTCTCCCACTCTCCTCCGCATCACGCAACGCGGCATTGGCCAAATGCAGTGTATCCTCACCTAAAGCCGCGCGGTCATCCACGCTGGGCTTAGGTACCACACCGTACCTCTGGTAGTCCACGGGTATGATGTGGCAGCGCCTTGCAACCTCGCGAGGGGCGTTTGTGAGACGCCCATTCGCCTTGATGGACGTCTCCGCCACCGAGAACATATCAACGATATGCTCTGCTAGCGGCAGAGATGGCATGGCGCTAACAGTCGACTTTCCAGCTAACCACGGCCGGTGGTCTCGCTGGCTAGCCGACTGCTCCACGGGCAGGTCTGGCCTGACGCTTATCAGCCATTGACAGGCATCAGACCAATCCTCCTCCGTGGCTAACTGCGAAAGCTCTACTAGACGAGGGCCTTCGTCTTCCTCCTGAGCTAACGCAGTCGAGCTTGAAGTTGGATATCCTGACACCCCTGGCAAGCCAGAGAAAGCATGCGGGCCTGAAAGAGCAGGCATGTTAATCTGACTGGCTTGTCCTGGAGCAGGAGCCATGGTAGAGCATGGGGCAGTTACCGCCACACCACAGCCCCGGCCAGCACCAGCAATACTCTCGGTAAGCCGAGGTATGCGGAATAACTGGCCGTCAGATCCAACCAGGGCCACCTTCTGAGCCGTGAATTCTACTCCTGCGTGAGTAGAACCGTGGATCATGTCGCCTGTATTCCCCACGAGGGGTGCACAGACGTCAAAATCCATGGCCACGGCATCAGAAGGGGAACCCAGCAGATAATCCTCTTCTTCCTGGCCAGAAAGATTAGACTCCGGGTCAGCAAAGAGAGCTAACCCGGATTGGCCAGGAAAGGTGCCATAGGACGTACTGGCACCTGCGGCGTGCGGTTATCCCTGGGCTGATAAGCAGCCAGCAGGTTCCAGCGACAACCGGCAATGGACCACCGGCGCGCCAAGCCTGCTGCAAATGTCGTGGAACACCCCCTCTAATGGGGCCACCTCTGAATCGTCGAAAACTGGTAACGGCCTAAGGAAACTCGATTCAGAGGCGGGGATTATCTGCTCAGAAGCTGATGAAGAGGACAACAAAGGATTTACTCCAAGAAGCATGCCACGGAGCAACTCTGGTACCAAATCCTGTATTGTCCTCTTCATCTCTCCCAACATCTCACTACGGAAGGCCTCCATGTCCACTGAGGACGAGGCCTTCCTCTTACCATTTTTACCTACAACCTCTCGTTTCATCTTCCTCTCCTCCTCCGCAACCTTGTCCTTCGCCTGTAAACACAAAAACTCTTTCATTAGCTCCCCCCCCCCTACTGCTTACACACATCACAATTAAGTAATGGCCCACAGGGGCTACATTGAAAACACAGGTGGGGAATAAACTTCTCCTTCAAGAAGCGACCACAGGACGGGCAACCAGGTCTCTGAAACAGGACAGAAGACGAGGACAATGAGTATTTTAGTTAAGGTTAGAAACTCAAAACCAAAAATAAGAGAGGAAAAAATGATCATAAAGATCACTATCCATATGAGAAACCAGCGTTGGGCAAAACTTTAATTGTTAATAAAGAGCAAGGCTGATTATGACGTCATAATTTCAAGAAAGAAATTAAATCGATCCGAAACAAACATCCAGGTGTAAGGACGAATTGTATTCATATCCAGAACATCTAACTATGAAGGATAGATATTCAGACTACACAAACATCAGATACACAATGATAATAGTGGCAAATTTTAGTTTACATAATTATTATCACCTCATATCATTAACTAGAATACCTGACTCTTTGTATAGACAAACCATCCAATCTGATGAACTGGAACACTCCACCAAGACTATGACCTCTTAACTCTATCCACCTTAGGGGGAAGGAATTGGATCAAGAGGGCAAAGTGAGAAGACCTTCTTACGAGGCCTCCGAGTCACTGGACATAGACTTTTTGTTTAGATAACCTAACAGTATTAGTAGGAAATGGAACCTTGGTGGAGAGAAAACAAACCCTCTGTTGATGTGATGTCCCATACATATCCAGACAGATACCTGTGGACATAAACACAAAGAGAGATTAGCATTATATAGTGCCATGTTGACATAAAACAACTATACTAGGCGCTTATCACGATAAACGCGAGTCCCGGAAACACATTACACCGGGGAAAACTCGCTAAATTATAATAGAAGTCACCTGATGGATAGATCATGGGCCCTCCTCTGGCGAAGTAATAGTATTAGGGAGGTAAGTATACTCTTGAAGTGAAATGAAGTTACAGAGGGGCAAAGAAATACAAAAACGATTTGTGTCACTTTGGGAGGGGGTGAGGGCTGGAAATTTGAGGTCGTGTGCGAATGCACTTGTTGCACGACCTTAAGTTCGACCCGTCCAGCTATTTCATCCGCAAAGAATTCAACCAAATTTGTTATATTTCAGTTACCCATACACGATTCCAGTTCGTGAAATCACTGTTATATTGGACTCCGGGCCTTATGGGAGGGGTACAGTTGTCAGACTAAAAGGTTAATGAACGCGTGGGTATTTGCGATGGCGTGTCATCGACTGCACGTTATATGGCCGTTAATACCGACCTCCTTGATCCCACTATTGGTTAAACCTCCTGATCAATTTTGATTTTACCGTGGCAAGTATTCCACACGGACTTGTTCCTTCTGCGCTCCTACAAATTTGAGTCTCGCAGTTAGTCCGCGTAAACGCGCACACGCAGGCACGAGCCAGCGCACGAACGCGCGTACATACGCTCGCGCGGCCGCGGCTATCACTCACTCACCTATACACGTGAGGATGATACTATAACAACGTAAAAATATTTATTAACTAGAAATTGCCCGGGTTAGAGATGAGCTGATAAAAATTGAGAACTGTTCAGAAAAAGTGAATACTACTACTACTACTACTACTACTACTACTACTACTACTACTACTACTACTGCTGCTGCTACTACCACTACAACTTTCTTTACCGCTGCTTGCTGCTGCTGCTCGCTGCTGCTAGTGGTACTGCGTCTGCTGCCGCTGAAATTACTCAAACTTGGCCAGTAAAGTTTAAAATCTGACTCTGAAGCGCTACACGTCGCTAGCAATGCTTCTGGCAGTTAGGAGAATAACTGGTGCCAAAAGTACACATTATATAAAAAATAAAGTGTCCTATTTTAGAAGGGATTGACAGAGACCGTTTGACCCCCCCCCCCCCCCCCACCCCCCCACAACCCACCCCACCCCCATAACCCCACTCGCCACCCCCACATATACAAACCCACCCCACACCTACCTCAACTATAGCGCCGCCGCGTTTTATTATTCCTTAAATCACTGTATATATGATACAGCGCATTAAATTTGTTTGCAGAAAAGAAATATATCTATAATTATTATTAAATTATTTATTAAAAGGGAGATGTAATGTCAGGATTTCACTTTCAGTGATTGATTTTGTTTTGCTAGCTCAAAGTGCCTTGCTGCTGTGGCGCGCACGCCGGTCCTGATATTATTTTCTATAGTTCAAAACAGGTGCTCAAAATAAGTTCCTGTATTAGCATTAACCTAATGGATGCGCGCGTATGCGTGCGTGCGTGCGTGCGTCCATGTGCCCGCTCCATTCATACGTATGTATGCTGTGCTTAGAATAGTGTCGTTCAAAAATTGCAGTACCCCATTTTTCTTGACAATCAGATAATCTCTTCTTGCCTACACCAATTATATTCGCAATGCGTAGGCTAATGTTTATGATATTTGAAGATGTACAACCCCATTACAACCAGTCCCACCCACCCCCTATATATATATATATATATATATATATATATATATATATATATATATATATATATATATATATATATATATATATTTGGTGTTAATTATAGGCATGCATAAGCATGGTGTAGCAAATAGTAGGACTATAACATGAATTTCTAACCTTTCCTTATCTTTCGGGAACTAAAAAACAAACAATTTTTATTCTTCCCCTTTTAATTTGTGCATCCGATGGCAGAGCCTGAGCCCCCTCAACTATGATCAGGCTACATTTTTTATCCTTTGATTTTCCACCTATAAATTCACTGCAGCGCGCCATATCTATTTGTTTATTTACATGTTTGTTTACCTTGGCTATTCATTTATTTATTTGTTTATTTATTTGCCTGTTTCGCTTTGTTTCCCGCGTCAAGAGCGATTTGCGTTACCGCGTCATTAGCGTTACGAGTTAATGCCCCTTGTATAACGTCAAAGTCACGTCGTAGTCGTATGATGGCCTCACAAGCCATCACTACTCAATCAAATGATGGCGCTGGTGACTTCAACATCGCAAACTCACTCGCAAACAAAAAAGCTAGCAGACAACAACCAACTAGGCTCTGCGACTGCTAATGTGAAAATGACCCGAACAAAGACGGGTAATGCTGCTCCGCCACCAGCTATATACTCCCCAAACCCTGAGAGAGCCTCTAACAAGGACACAGACCATAGCGGCACAGAACAGAAAGAATACATGTTGAATTGGGGTAAAGCAATCAAGAAGAAGCTACTGGCTGCCCATGCCCCAGCAATCCAGGTCTTGGTCAAAGATGGTAGCCATGACGGACATCTGGCGTTAATCATGAGTGCAGGAGCTTATGAAGTTGCTAAGAACTTCCTCATCGAATTCTACTGTCGTGCTGCCAGATGTACATCTAAAACCCATATTGCTAAGCTTACCTCAATCCGAGAGGAGTCCAATCTAACAGTAGAAGAGCAGCTAAGGGTGTATAACCGTACCTCTGCTGGCGCATTTGGCAGGCAGGAACAATTCACAATCAACATGTATAACAGAAGTTCAAAGATGTTGGTAAATGGCCCTCGCGCGATTAAGGTGTTCAGATCACGCCATATCCCGATTCTTGAAGATTTCCTGAGTAAACAACCTGTTACAGCTCAACAGATAAATGAAACCATCAAGCAGGCAGCTGGGGGTGACAGAAAATTGGAGAAGAATGTAAGTCGTGATAAACGTACACATAACAATGCATGTAATCACACTGCTGATAATTTACTGGCGCTTGAGGTTCATGGAAATGAACCATTATCCCATTGCACAGATATCCACAATGTGTCTTGTTCTCCCTTGAGACATAATGTTGATCAAGCTGCATGCCAGATATGCAATTACATCGTCCAGTGCGACCGACCACTTAGCAGTAGAATGCTCCTCTGTCAGTCTTGGACACATGCCAGCTGTGCGAAATTACAAGATGATGACCCTGTATTAGCAGACCCAGAATGCTTATACAGAAGTGTGACCTGTAAGCAACCAGAGCACCTGCTCAAGGCATCACCAGGGATAAATACTTCCAGTCTAGAGATATGTTCTACCGATACAAACTCTGAGACAGCACCAACCCGTATAGAATCCAGTGACCTGGAACTACTTCATAGTGATGGTCCAGTGTGCGTCGATCATGTTCCCTCTTCCATCGTAGTAAATACAAGTCCATCCCTAGAACCTGGACATGCCTCTGCTGATCTACCATGTAGTGGTGCAGACCCAGCGACTACATCATTAGAGGCAATGCTTAATGAGCAGCCACTAGACATGCAAGATGTGGAACACTCTTCAGATAAGCATAATCCAACAGAACGCAATATACCAGCAAGAATTCTGATTAATGACGATTGTACCATAAAAGAAAACGAGCTAAAGCACAGAGAGAAACTACTAGCGTGCAAGGAAAAGCGCCTCAGGGACCTTGAAAAGAAAACTGCAGCCAAAGAATTTGAGTTGAAGCACAATCTAGAACAAAACACATACTCTCAGTCTTATATCACCATCACGGAGAACAAAATTGAAGAGCTTAAGAAAAGTAATAGGATGCTTCTCTTGAAAGCATGTGCCACACCAGAACCCTCCACGCAGCCAGAGAACATGCCTTGGTCGAATCGACACTGCTGTAACAGTGAGTGTCGTGGTAACATTCACACTCGACCCAACGAAGCAGGAGATGGAGGATCAATGCAGTATCTTATTGCAAGGGTGTCTGATCTGGAAATGAAAATGCTTGAAAGTAGAGTATATCACCTAGAGACTCAACTTAAACAAAGGCCTCTCAGTAGTCAGACGTGTGCACCTTGTCAGCCCTGCAGTGCTCATCAGAATTAAAGTAACATTCCAGGAGTAGTGACCAACCTAGCACAGCCACAAGCATATAGATCACCTAACCGAGATGCGTCTCTGTACAGGCTTCCCCCAAGGCAAACTGATGCTCAGAACTACCCCCAGCATGTACGTGTAGCACCAGGACCTTATGATACTAGTACTCCACCTCGCCACAAAACCAGCATAGCACACAATATAACCAGTTCCCTCATGGTAGGCCATCCCAGAATATTGCTGAAGATCCATGTTATGGTAGACAGGGCAGCACTAGAATGACATCATCTGGTCAGTACACATCACATAACAACCAATCACCTGATCGGTATCAGAACCTGCAGCGCAGTCATTCAACACAAAATACCGCTTCTGAGAGACCCCATCACAACAGCCATGCAGGTGACAGAATACTTCCTCCCCGCCTAAAAGCAATGCATATCAACTCGTCGACTAACCAATCTCGAAAGACAAAAGCATGGCAGCAAAAACCTGCTGAAAAAACTTCTGGCAGAACGGACGAAGTCGGCATGTCTCCACCCGCATGGCGCAGCCCATGTACTAACAGTGACGATTCCCAGCAAGACCAACAGGATGCTGACTCACTACCTCACTCACGGCCACTGCATACTAAACAGATATCCAACCAGTGCCGGAACCTGCAACCAGATCAACGGCATCATTTTTTAGAGGTGGGCCACAGGAAAAAACAGAAAAAGCGATATACGAGCCAGCCAAAGACAAAACCACAGAAAAAGCAACAACATGTCACTATGACGACAGTAACCCAGATCCCCGGTCCTCGAGTGAACGGTCCATTGGGAGACACGCCCAGTATGGCCTCAAGGTTATCCATATCTTGTTCCACCGGTTATCAGCCATCAAGAAGCTGCCCCTGCAGTACGTCCGCCAAACTACCAGACTACCAGTGCCTTCCACTTGGGTCCAGACCTGTGGCGTCAACAGGATGTACGGGACAGACCTCCAATGATGAACATGATGTTTCCCATGACTCATCTCCAACCTACTGTACAACAACAGTCCCTAGCAAGGCCAATCATACTACACCCGTATTCGACAGGCTCATATCTGCAGCAGCTACTTCTTGCCGCCCCACGCACTGTAGCCCAAATCCAACAATGAGTACCAACACAATCTCAACCCATGATACAGTTCAAATAGGCAAGCCAGCTCAGGAAGAAAACGCATCGAGTGCAGCGGCTATAGATGGTCATCGCCTTATTAAAATTGCAACACTGAACGCAAAGAATGCGGAGACGAATATTGGTTACCTTCATATGCTCTCAAAGAATAACGAAATCATCCTACTGCAGGAGCACTGGCTCTACATGTACAAGGTGGAAGAAGTACTAACAAAGGTCTACAGCAAAGGCAACTTCCATGCCAAGTGTATTGACGATGATGATCCAATACCACCACTTCAGGCACAAAGAGGCTACAGTGGGACAGCCATCGTTTGGTCAAGTAGTCTGGACCAGTACATCAGAAAAACAGATGAGGGAAGTCATAGGATCGTGGCATTAGAAATACTTACTGAAGTGCCAATCTACCTTATTAATGTGTACATGCCTTCACGTGGAAATGCCCAATCCGAACGCGACTTTGAGGCAGTCCTGGATGAAATTCATGAACTTATAGAAAAATATGAAGGAACTCATCTCATCATAATAGGTGGCGCCATAAATGCATCAGCTCATAGAGATAAAGGGATCCCTAGAGACCAAAAGCTAAACGACTTCATGAGTGAGCATGATATACATCTTCCTCAGAATTACCCTATCAAACCTACATTCTGTTCTGAAAGTGGAAAGTTATCATCACAAATAGATTACTGGCTGCTGTCTGGCAGGCCCAAGCCTATGGCCAAACAAGTCACGATAACTCCAAAACATCCACTGAACCTCTCAGATCATACTGATGTGATACTTACAGCTGCGGTTACCTTCAGCACCCACAAGAATGTAGGTAAAGCTCACTAATCTAAAATGCATCTCCAGACAGACCATATCCCTGAGAGAATTCACTGGAGAAAGTGTGATGTTGAGCAGTACAAAGAGATGGTTGATGGCATCCTATCTGGCAAAACCCCGGAAATAGAAAGTAATCTAGCAGCACATATGATGGTAAAGACACTCTCAAGTGCCATGCACAGCGCTTCTCTCCAGGCTTCTGTGTGTTCAGTCAAGGACGGAACAAGGAAGCGCCCAAACAACAACAAAATATGGACCCCAACTTTAAATGCCCTGGCCACTATAAGTAAAAAAGCACACAGGAGATGGATTCTTGAAGGCAAGTCAATTGAGAATGATAATGCTCCAAACCATAGGCGAAAAGATGCTAGGCGGGCATTAAGGCAAGATATACGACTGATGAACAGGCAGAAACGGAGTGACCACTGCAACAAGATCATGGAGGCACACGAATATGACAGACAAACCTTCTTCCACATAATTGCAAAACAACGTACTCTAGGCAATAATGGAATCCACCACCTTATACATCATGGAACAACGTGTACTGATGAGACTGATATCTTAGTGGCATTTAGGGAACACTTTGGTGCACTGGCCAGTCCTCTTCAAGATGCACCGTTCGACGAAGCCTATAAGACCTTAGTGGAGAACGATTTCATCGTAATTGAAGACCTGTGTCGTAACCAGAAAAAACAGAATCAGCCTGTAACAGAATTAGAGCTCAGGGAAATCGTAGCTGGGTTTAAGAACAATAAAGCTCCAGATTATCAAGGACTAACTGCAGAGCATCTGAAGCATGCCCCCGGCAGCAGTATTTGATCACTTAGCAACTCTAATGAACTATATTCTCTCAAAGGGACACGTTCCACGTGACATGAAGCAAGGAATATTAACACCTGTCCTCAAGAAAGATAAAGATAGTAAACTAGCAACAAATTATAGGGGGATTACGGTCCTGTCATTAATCGGGAAGATACTTGAGAAACTGCTTTTAAACCGAACCAAACATAACCACGATAACATTCAGTCCATGTGGTAGAGAGGATTCACAGAGGGATCGTCCTCCAGCAACACAGCGTTGACCATTTCAGAGGTTGTGAACGAGGCCAAGGACAACCAGGAACAAGTGGCTATGGTCACGCTAGATGCCTGCAAGGCATTTGATGTAGTTTGGCACGCTTCACTCCTTTGTAAGATATACATCAGCGGAGTCGAACAATCACTCTGGGGAACCATCCAAGACCTCTATACCGATGCCGAAACTGTGGTCAAGCTTAAGGGCCGAATTTCTTCACCTCTACAGATCCAGCAGGGAGTACGCCAGGATGGAATCCTTTCCACCATCCATTATAAACTATTCAACAACAATCTCCTACATATGATTGAGGATATGCAAGTCGGATACAAATTTGGACTCATTAATTGCTCAGCACCAACTTGCGCTGATGACATTGCCATTCTCGCACACGATACTAATCATCTCCAAGAGATTCTCAACGTTGTCCACAACTACACCAATCAGGAACGGTACTCTATCAATCCAGCAAAGAGTGCTCTTATCTTTCTTAACAAACGACCAAAAGAAATGCCCAAAATACAGCTAGGAGAAAAACAAATCCTTGAATCAAAGTGTGAAACACATCTGGGTATAGAACGTTCCCTACAGGGCTAAGAAAATGTGCATAAGAGGATTCAAATGGCACGAAGAACGGTGTACTCCTTGATAGGAGATGGACTGCACGGCAATGGCGGAATGTCTCCTGCACTAGCTGCGCATGTATAGAAAATCTACTGTCGCCCAAGATTACTCTTTGGTCTAGAAACTCTGGAAATGAACCAAACCGAGATTAATCTCATGGAGCAATTCCAACCCAAAATTCTCCGGCAACTCCAATCCCTTTCAAAGTGTACATCCTCAACAGCAACACTTTGCTTACTGGGCATAAGACCTATAGAAGCTGAGATAGACTGCAGAAAACTGAACTTCTTAGGAAACATACTCAGAAACCGAGAGAAGATAGAGTATCAAATAGCTGCGAGACAGTTAGCTGTAAAGAGTATCAGAAGCAGCAGCTGGTTTATGAGATGTCAACACCTACTCTCTAAGTATGATCTTCCAAGTATCTACCAGCTGATTGACAGCATCCCTTCAAAACCTCAGTGGAAAGCAGCAGTAGACACACAGGTTAATAAAGTTGTTCATGAAGCCTGGAAGAATGACGCCAGCATAAAATCCACCCTCAAGTATCTTAACGTTCTCGACTGCTCCGTGAACCATGTCCACCATGTCTGGAGTTCTACTGATAATACAACAAGAGATGTAAGACGTGCCACGATTAAAGCGAAATTCCTGGTTGATACAAGCTAATCGTAGTCGCTTTAATCAGTTTGCTGCAGCTGACACATGCCAGCTTTGTCGGCTAACAAAAGAAGACAGAACTCACTTCCTCGTAACTTGTCCAATGCTGATGGAATCCAGAAAACCGTATCTAGAAGATATCCGCTCTGTTGCACTCCAGGAAATTGAAGGAAATGTCAATTTCCCTTTCTCCGAGATCTAACAATACTCACCATTCTGTTACTTCTGATATACAGCTGGCCTTGACAGCGGCTCTAGGATTATAGACTTAGAAAGCTTTACCGACTCCTGGGAACCGGGTACTCGGCTCCCAACTGCCGAGTACCCGTTTACCATAGAGCTCATATTGTTTGCATAGCCACCAAACAAGAGAAAACTATGGCTTGCCTCCGTGGGGCTGGGAGGCTGGGTCAGAATGGTGAGTATTGTTAGATCTCGGAGAAAGGGAAATTGACATTTCCTTCATTCTCCTTCGATCAATACTCACCATTCTGTTACTTCTGATATACACCAGATTTGATCAGTAACCTGGTGGGAAGGGGCAAGCCATAAATGCTAATTTTGCCCCTTGGAGAAAGATTTTAGACTTCAAACTTGACTAATGGAGACCTAAAAGGACCGTCAAGTTCACGGAACCGAATCACATTCGCGTCACGCCCCCCCCCCCCCTTTTCCTCCTAAGAAAAGGGAGAGAACTAACGAACATGTATCTCGCCTGAAAACACCAATATGCCAAGAGGGTTAACTACTCCCTGCATATTCCATGTATTAGCCTGGAAATGAGCATGCATATATAAGATGAATGAACATGATACATATACATAATACAAAAAACTCTCACTCTTGAATTACCTTATGATAATTGGACTTCAGACGTACCCCCTCCAACCATTCACCGGTTCGCCCATCAGTGACACAATCTGGTTGACATCCTCTCGCCTGACCATGCCTGCTTTAGGTTCTTTTCTTACCGAAGTGAAAAAAGGGTGAAGAGCAGTGTGGTCACTAACTATCGTTTCAAAACAGCTAAAGCGAGTGGATTGGCTGAGTCTGACACATCCCTCATATAGTAATCCGTGAATGAGTACTCACAGTGCCATTGTGCAATGGCCATGATGTCCTCTAATGGAACACCATTGTAAAGCATTTGGATCTGGAATCGGCGAGACATATGTCATGATTTGAGCATTTTCCTTTGTGGCGAACAAGTCCATGTTGGGTTTGCCCCAATGCTCGAAGATCCGTAGCAGAACCGGAGGGTTGAGGGACCATTCTGTTGGCAGGATTCTCTGTCTGCGAGACAAAGCATCCGCCAGAATGTTCAATCGGCCAGGAATATGATCTGCTTTCAAAACAACCGAGTAATTCCTGCACCATTGAATCAAGTGCCACACCCTGATACACAGAGTGGGCGACCTGGTCCCGCCTTGGCGATTTATATATGATACTACTGTCGAATTGTCCGACCGTATCAATATCACCTTGCCCCTGATCATCGGAAGGAACTCTTCCAACGCCAGTTCCACTGCCATCATTTCCAACAGATTGATATGCAGCTGACTCTCCGGGAGAGTCCATGTGCCCGAGACCTGGTGTTCTCCCAGGCAGGCACCCCACCCTTCCAGCGATGCATCCATGTAGACGGACAGCTGGGGGTGGGGTAGGTGCAGCGAAACCCCTAATAGGAGATTCTGACGCTGTTTCCACCATAGAAGATGCGATATTATCGGCTCCAAAACTGGCACCAGTTTTGACAGGGGTTCTGTTCTCTGTTTCCACAGAGACATCAGATACAACTGGATAGGCCTTCGCATTAGAGCAGCGTACGGGATAACCTGCTCCATGGAGACCATCATGCCCAGCATCTGAAGTAACCGCCTCGCCTGAATGTGGTTTCCCACTCGAAAACTCTTGAGGATGGCTAACAGAGACACCACTCTGGGCTCTGACGGGTAAACCCTGCCCTCCTCGAGGTCGAATCGCATCCCCAAATAAACGAAATGTTGAGTGGGCGTCAACTCGGATTTCTCCCCGTTGACTATCCAGCCTAGATCTGAAAGTAACTTCAGAGTCAGAGCAGTATCCACGTTCAACCTGGCTGCCGAGTCTGCCTTGAGCAGCCAGTCGTCTATGTAGGTGTGTAGCGCCACGTTCTCTTTTCTGAGAAACGCTGTCACCGCAAGGACCACTCTTGTGAAAACCCTCGGAGCTGTCGACAGGCCAAACGGGAGAACTGTAAACTCCCATACTTGATTCTGAAACGCAAATCTCAGAAACCTGTGCCAACTCCGATTCATAGGAATGTGGAAATATGCATCTTTCAGATCGATCGATACACACCACATTCCTTTCCTCAATCCCGCCATTACCGACCTCGGCGTTTCCATCTGGAACCGAGGCGTATGGATAAACCAATTTAATGGCCTGTGATTGAGTATGGGTCTCCATCCCCCTGTGCTCTTGGGGACAAGGAACATGTTTGAATAGAAGCCTGGAGTGTTTCGGTTTGCTGGTTTTATTGCTCCCTTCAGAAGCAAACCTGCCACTTCCTTTTGAACGGCTTCTAACTTGTCTGGCTCCCTTGGTACGGGTGTCCAGACAGGTGCCAAAGACAGATTTTGTGGTGGAAAGTCCCACCACTCCGGCATGTAACCCTGGGATAACCATCCCAGGACCAGACTGTCTGACATCACACCTCGCCAGGCCTCGACGAAACGCATGAGCCTTCCACCCACCATAGATGCCTCGACGTCTAACGGGGTTGTCCGGCTCGCAGTCCGCACCCCCCCCCCCCCCTCTTTCTTAACGAGAGAGAGAGAGAGAACCATTTCGTTCTAGGCACGATGGGTATAACTGGCACCGCTGTTCTTGTCGCACAGGCGCGGTCCAGGCGGATATGAAGGGAGCTTTCGTACCGTCAGGTACGCTTCGGCCCCTTCTGTCCGCCCTTTGAGGCCTTACCCTTCCCCTTCCCGCCTCTAGGGCGGTCAGGAGCAACATTGGGGAGGGTAGGCGCCTCTACAACCTTCCTGGGCATCTTCGCTGGCGGCGGCTCCGAAAACCCAGCTGAAGCAGAAGTCGCAACAGGCCTAGCTTTCGCCTTGCCCTTATGCTTCTTCTGCTTCTTTGAAAGTTGTCCCGTTAGCGGTTTCCCTACAGCCCCTAGTGCGTGCGCTTGCCACACTAGCTCTAGCTGTAGGTTTACCGCTAACCAATTCTGCGCGATACTGGCGGTATCCTCTAAGATGGCCCGCGCTTGGCCACCAAAGATGCTAGGCCCTGTCAGGGGCGTCCCAAGAAGACGCTCCCTGACTGCCGTAGCCGGACGCATATGGTCAATGACCATTTGCCTCCTGGATTTCGTCACACGCGCTTGCACCCTTGCCAATGCGTCCATCGACAGCACCAGGCCGTCATTGACACATGAAAGCGCCACAGGTGGCACAGGGTGGCCTGCCCCCGCTTCAGCCCACACCGACTGAAGGAGACGATAAGAGTGGTTGACAGCGCTCATCGCTGCCCTCACACCCTCATCGCATAGGGACAGGACTGCTTCCTGGTGTACCTGAGACTTGTCCACAAGTGCCGGACCGGGGCCACCCGCCACGGCACTCTGGACATCCAGTACCCATCGGTCATCCTCCGTGACCGACGGGACTACACCATACCTATCGTATTCCCCCCGCGGAATACGACATCTTGCCCGCACCTCCCTATAAATAGCATCCAACAATTCTATGACCCGTGGATCCAGTCCCACTGACTGGATCCGGGCCGTGGGCAAAATCCCCGTCCTGATCGACGCAACCGACGGACGGGGCGCATCTTCATCGGCCGTGGCCGAAACCACAGACGGGTCAACCCTGGCTAGCCACGCCAGAGCATCTGACCAATCTACCTCCGATGAAGACACCCCCGCAAACACGTCACCCGTTGACGTGCTCACGGGTCTGCCAGCCACGGCCTCCCGGCAAGGAGCCACGGCTGACACGCCAGGCACTCCGGTACCACACGGTTCCGCCGCCACCCCATGAAACACACCGGTCCATGGGGTAGGTCCGCACGGAAAACCGTACGGACCCGTAACAGTCGCGGAACCATAGCCAGACACGGGCGCAAACGTCACCCCACGTCCGACTGCCGGACCAGGCGAGATAGGTGAGTACCACGCCCGGCCCGGCACACCCGTTCCCATGACGGCTGGTGCCAAACCAAGCTGCACGGAACCGGTGCACGGTAACGGATTGGCCTCAGCCACAGGCGGAGCCGCTGACCTGGCTTGCGCCAAACCAGACAAATGGAGGCCGGTTCCGTCCAGGACGGAATCAACCTCCATATTCTCCACCTGCAGCTTCACGGGCCGCGGCAACCTCTCCTCCTCGTCTTCAGACTCCGAAGAGTCGTCACTAGACGAGTCAACCGTGGAACCGTCCTGGCGGACGGCTCCCACACCTGACGGACTGGCCACCGCTACTGGACCACCCGGAGGTGGCCGCAGAGAAACCGAACCCGTCTGGCTACTGCCCCCCAGCCTTTGGTAGCAGGGACGACACCAGCGTGGGCAGAACGCTATGCAGAAAACCCTGCATAGCCGGACCAAACCACGCCGGCGGTGCCATCTCCGCCACCTCCAGCTGGGGACGTGGAGCACCCCCACCGGCCGAACCGGGCGCTCCACGATTTACTCTCGGACCGCCTGACCCCGCGTCAGACCCAGCCAAGTCCTTCTGGGCAAGGAACTTAACCATCATCTCAACGGACCACACTGCACAAACATTACACCTATGATCAATATTACACAGGGAACACCTAAAACAGACATGGTCCTTGAACACGACATGGACAAACTTATGGCATTCGTCACATGATGGCGGGGCTGGCTTGGCCTATAACATAAGCACAAACCTACAATAAACAAGCGAAACGAGACCCGGATGAAAAGGCAGACAATTAATTTTCAAATAATTTGACTCATAAATTAACTGTAACCCTCCCGCACCCCACCCCGCCACGTTACAACAACAATCGCATTGATTATGACGACAAGAACGAGGCGGGCATTAAACACACCCATAATAGATCCTCCAGGATGTGTAACGGCTCCAGGAATCATATCGCATAGCATTCGGGGTATATTTACTAATCAATATAAATTATACTCCTAACGAAAGCAGCACGATATGTGAAGAAAACAACAAAATGTATAACAAACTGCTGTATCACACGGTAAAACCGCAGACCACGCATCTACTCAAGAATTTTGAAACCACCGATCATTACAAACCGATCGTGATCGCACGTAAACTTGATCATTCTAAAGTTTCCGGTACCATTTTTAGTACGCAGCACCAAGAACAAGATGCGCGAATTACTGACAAATTTTTCTTCACATAAACATCCGAGCGACCGGGTGTGACGTCACCCGCTCGGATCCTACGGAGAACGACGTCAGCCGATATTCGTGTTAGAAATACCGTAGCATAACACCTATTTTCATATCTGCCGATCGCCTGTTGGGGGTTAAAGAAGGCGATCGTCTGGCATATATCATTGTTAGCACACGTCCCAGATTCTATGGGGTCAGAAATTGGAACATGCGACACAGCGAAATTTAGAGACCTAAGTCTTTTAACTATGGATAATAAAGAACTATACAACCTGGTTATCTTCGGCGGTATTCTCCATAGTATCCTTTAGTTAATCCTTTCACGAACACACAAACTATCACAGATTAAAGACTTAGATTTTCTTTCACAAAAAACACTAAAATCCTCAATGCAGAAAGCATGTATTGCTCTTGTTGCTATGCAAACAAGAATGAGCTCTATGGTAAACGGGTACTCGGCAGTTGGGAGCCGAGTACCCGGTTCCCAGGAGTCGGTAAAGCTTTCTAAGTCTATAATCCTAGAGCCGCTGTCAAGGCCAGCTGTATATCAGAAGTAACAGAATGGTGAGCATTGATCGAAGGAGAACGACCCAGTAGCATATGATAGGCTGATTGCTGACACAGAAAACGTGGCTCAACTAATCTTGGACCACTCCAAACTTTTCACCTTCTCCGATATCAACCTGTCTGCAGAGAACTATCAAAAAGTATCCAGAATCACACACGCTCTCTGCTATGCCCTTCATTTGAAGCGAACTGACCTGGAAAGCCATTGTATATAACTAAATCTCCGTGAATTTGTACTTTGTGCACATACTCCTTTTGCCGCACTGACTTTTGTCAAGCTGTCACACACGAACTATGTACAGTATGCACACACTTCTCAACACGATTCGAATTGCTTGCCTGAGCTACGGTTCCTGGGAAATTAATATAACCTGGATACTCTCCCAGGAGCGTCAGTGTCGCAACGGATTCAATCCAGCTTGTGCGCGTGTGCTCGGCAACATCCGTTGCTTCTTCGTGTCTTCCGAACATTAGTTAAATTAATAAAAACTTTAATAATACACTATTGTGCAACTCAAGTTGCAACTATTCGTTACCCTGCTCGTGCCAGGGGTGAGCCCATCGAGGCTGGCGTTCCGAGTACAGATTACAGATGGCGCCATTTTTCAATAGCGTTGCAAAGCGCGCGCCTATTTCCCATCTTGCTATATCTATTATCTTTGTGGAAACAAGCAGAAAAACATGAAAAAATTCAGAGACAAGCTACGAAAATGGTGCCCAACTTAAAAAATCTAAATTACCAGGCAATATTAGAATATTTAGAACTACCATGTCTAGTATACAGAAGAATAAGAGGGGATCTTATAAATGTCTATAAGTACATGCATAACCTGTATACTGTGGACTCTAGAAAACTTCTAATTATCCGTCCAAGAAAGAGAACTAGAGGTCATAAATTTACATTACTAAAACCAAGAGCAAAAACATCCCTTAGACAAAGCTTTTTCTCTAACCGTGTCATAGACTGGTGGAACTCCCTGACGCCTGAAGTTGTTGAAGCTCCATCTCTAAATAGTTTTAAAACCAGACTAGATAAACAAACTATTTATTCAACATCCTGTATACTATAATTATAGAGCGCTAGATAAACCATGTAATCCAAAAATGACTATTAGATCATGTAGCTCATCACCAAATTGATTGAATTAGCTGATAATAGGATACAATATCCTAAAAAGCTGTACATGTTATGATTATGATTATTATTACCCTTCGAGGTTCTGTCTTGATGATCGTGATACTTAATTCGAACCGACGTAAAGCTGCTGTGGAAATGAGTTTGAATGTTTTCAGTGGCTGCTGTTACAAGAAAGCGTTCTCGCTAATAAACGCCGAGTCATACATGCGCGATTCCGCGAAATAAGAGGTTGATACGCTGCCACTCACGTGATAAAGTAATCACATATCTTGCTGGCCGTAAATCTGACCTTACACTTCATTAGTCCTCTAAATAACAATAGTTTTGTCGGAATGTATTCAATTTCCACTTTATTTGTGTACAATATAGAGGGCAATGATTTATTTACTGCTTTCATACCGTGTTGGAACCAGCAAAATAAGTGTATGATGGTATGAATGGTAATAAATTATACCTCTAGACGAATGAGAGAGGCGATAACTGTATACATGTTTGGGTGGGTTGTGGGCGGTGGGGGCGGGGGGGGGGGGGGGGGGGGAGGATGATAGCAAAATGGATGTTAGTCTAAGTTCATGTGAAAATATTCAGCAGTGTTGTTATTCTTTTAAGTCAGTTTAATTATCCATGGCTGGCAGGAGATATAATATGATAACCAGCTGGCCCGTGGGTGTTTCAGATTTTGAGATGCAGGAGCTGATTTGGAGGTGCATATGGGCTGGGGTTGGGGCGGGTGGGATGGAAAGAAGTTTTCTCCTGCGTTTCAAGTGCTAGGCCAGCTAAGGGCAACCCCATTGATTATAAGAGGAAGTCACTGTTAATATATGCATAAAGTAAATAAGCTTAACTAACTTTGAATATATGTTTAATTGTGTATTTAGTTAACCATTTCACCAACAAATCCCTCAAAAAGTATATTCTTTATGATATAAAACTTATTATGTTGAATATTCTTAAATTAATTTGACTGGAAGCCATTGCTGCCTAAGGCAGCAACACATGCCAGTCAAATTAATTTCAAAATATTCAATAGTTTTCCGGGATGGTAGCATTGAAAATGAGACATGGGGAATTCAGCGGGATAAATGGTTAATGAATAGCTACATGCCCTTAAGGGTTAAAGCATAAGGATGTATATGATTCATTACCTACGTGTACCTGCAACAATGGATACAATTTACCTGCTCCCAAAAATATTGCAATATTTATATTTCTACATAAGATTGGACTGATTGTAAAATTTATTGAATTTTCATAGATTTATTATTTTCCTATCTTTATTTTGCTGTGCTTAGCAAAAACAAAGTAAAAGAAACCCTAACCTTCACCATGAAAGATAATTCTCTACATTTACCGACCTCAATTACTAGAGGCATGTGATTGGGTTATTATTTTATTGGGCCTAAAGACATGATACCAACTGCTATTGCATAAATTATGTGTATGTAGTTAAAATAACTCAGAACCAACCATGTAGAGCCTCACATCCACTTCAAATTCTGCATTAACAATCTGCATTTAATAACAAAATTATTTAAATAATTACATCATGGGTGACTGATGAGATATGCTTGATAAAATAGATAGTATAGAAAGAACAATCAATGTTTATCTCAGCTTATGCAAACAGTGCAAGTTCTACAAAATGTTTTGGCATTTGATAATCAGATATGTGCATCTCCAAGTGCCATGCCATGAATTGGTTCAGACAAATTAGGTAGCATTGCCAGTGTTGAATCACTCACTCCATATTAAAGCATTGCTGAACATTTACACCCCCCCCCCCCCCGCCCCACATCTGCCCAAGCATAGAAACCAATTTGTCTTTTAAATAGGAGTGGAGTAGACTTGTGGTGTATGAGTATATAGCCATGCATTATTCACTCAGGAATTGCTGAAAATTAGATATGTGGAAGTAAGTTCCAGATAGACAGGTATGTAACTCTGCCTGTACAGGGAAATTTATAGGCTCTAGATAGCAGATTCAATTTAACAATGACCAGGACTGGTGGTAATTGGAAGTTGTACTAATTCAGTTATCACATTGGATAAATTGGTAAATTTTTAGGAGTTGGAATTGCTAGTTGAAATTACTTTGCCCCAAGAATGACTAATTCTCAATTTCTTTTCAATCATTTTATAATTTTATCAACAGTTTTGTCTCCTAACATAGTATAACATACCGGTATGTAATATAACAAAGTGAGTAGGTTTCGACCCTCTAAAAGCCAAATTGTCCAAAACCAGCATTTGTATTGATCTTTAGATGCCTGGCTCCATAATCAAGCCAGCCATTTCAGTTGTAAATTTTTTTAATTGCCTTCTTTTGATCTCCAAAGTGTAAATGTACATTTTGTGGGGGAAAAAAAGGGAAATTTTCTTAATGCAAAAATTGCTTGTGTATTGGTATGGCTTGGAAGATGTCCATTTGTAAGCCAAGGGAAGATTACTTTTTGAAAAATGAATGGCTGGCTTTGTTACTGGGGCAGTAAAATAAAGTAAAGTAAATGTAATGCTCCCTACCCCCCCCCCCCCCCCCCCCCAAAACCCTCTGTTTCTGTCACTAACCCCACAAAACACACAATTTGTGAAAATAACACTCATAAGTCTGGAGAGGTTAATAATAAATTCACCAACGTGGCATGGTGGATTTAAGATTCTATGGGTGGGGGGGGGGGGGGGGGGCGTAATTGTTAGGGCTGTTTTGGGTCGTACTCGCTTGGCCGAAGGGGGTTTTCTCCTTAAAAAGAAGACAAGAAATTCTTCGTAAATAATCACAGCAAACTGCAACTTTTTATTATGGCTAAATTCAGTTCAGTAGATATATTAATATACTTACTGTGGATCTATATATGATCAACTGTATTACATTTAATTACTTATTAAATAAATTCATAATCATCTTTGAGACTGAATATTCTAAAATTAGACAGATAACTATATGTGAAAATCATATAAACTAGCTTTCTCAATTCAGTTGAATGCATAAGCCTAATAATACATGTATATATAAAATAAATTGATGGATGCAAAAACACCAAAATAAGTCGGTGTCAACCAAGGGAGACAACTCAGACTCTAGACAAATTTAGTTCTATTCAGGGGAGATAATTTGATCTTGACTGAATTAGAAACATAAATCAAATGCGTGTTTGTTTCCACTTCAATTAATCCAAATTAGATAAATCTTTGATAAATGTTTTCAATGTTAAGTCTAAATAAATGATAGTTGATTGGAGGGAATTATTAAAATATTTTCTTCAATTAACTTGATTGTCTGTAAATTGTGAAATCCATGAATAATTCATTTCACTTCCAAAATGTGATATTTGCATCCATACACAAGGGGAGACTACTATTTTTAATGGCTTAAGCATGAAATGCATTCAGCTCTTAAAATCACTTAGTTATTAATCAAAGATATGTGATATATATAATAATAAAAAAATAAAGTTTAATATAAAAATTACACACTATAAAAATGGTAAGTGACTCCTGATATCAACAGCGTCCAAAATATCTTAATGAATTATGGACAGTACATTTGTTGACTTCCAAATAATTATAGCTTCAGCAAATGCAAGTATACTAAACTGAAAAATCAGCTTATGAAAATTTCATTAAAGATGCTTGCATTTTAAATATACAAAGTTATCAAATAGCTTACTGGTGACTTCTGATAATTTGTACTCTGTGCTATAATCATTCTTCAGTTCAAAATATAGCTATAAATCTAACTTATGAATTATAAATAATTTTGACTTTCTAAAGGCTGTTGATGCAGTTAGTCTTTTACTTTATGATACAAATTGACTATGGCTTACCTTAAAAAGAAGACAAGAAATTCTTCGTAAATAATCAGAGCAAACTGCAACTTTTTATTATGGCTAAAGTCTGTTCAGTGCCGTGCTCCACAAGAAATTTCTTGCTTATAAAGGTTCCAAATTATCTCAGCTAACGTTGGATTCAGTGTAATTGGCTCATCTTGTCTGGCAGTTGATTTGCCGTTGGACAGTGGACTTAGGCCAATGGTTAAGTTAACTGCCTGGCTTTTGTAAATAAAATTTATCAACATGTAATTAAATCTTAGCAGGTGTTCAATTTCGTCATGTTGCATAATTTTACATAATGTCAGGAGTGTAATTTCAGAACTTTTGACATTGTATTTTCTGCATATTGTCCTAAGCTTATATTTATAAATTGACTGCTCCCAAGGCACAATGAAAATCTGATATGGGAGAGTACAATGAAGCATAGAACATGATTTGGGACAATATGAAGATAATGACTTGTGTATGATAACACCAGCCCATTTGCGGGAAGATAAAAGACAAGTTTTATATAGAAATGTTATAGTTGCCAGCTTTGACATAATAAAGTGTACATTTACTGCAAACCAGTATTTTACTAAAGAGCTACAAAATTCTTAATAATAGATAGGAATATCAAACTTATCCAGATTTATGTAATAAAATGGACAATGTATTGAATAAGCCATGTGTTAGTAAAACGCTGCCCTGTATAATAAATAACATTAGATTTGTGCATGAGCGACTCAGGAATTTAGTGAAAGACTTCTAAGTACTGTTAAGATGTACTTATTTCGGATAATAGGTAACCATGTTGTCAGTGTTTTTGTCATAAACTGAACACTGTTTACTAATGACCACAATCAAAAGAATCTAAACAAAGGGGCTAGCTTAACAAAATGCATGTGCCTAAAAGAATCTAAGCCATTGCCAATAGTCTGTTATATCTATACAAAATTTAAAGAATCTTGAATCATTTCTATTTGCTTTTCAAACAAAAAATTTAAACAGTAAAGTTATAATTACTATCTGTTTACAAGCCATCTCAAAATTAAAATATATCAATAATTAATGTCTATATACAACATAATCAAAAATCAATATCAAAATTTATTTACATGTACATTGTATATTTTATACCCCATAATTCTATTATGGGGTGTATCCAATCTAGCAGTTATATGGTCTGGGTGGGGTTCCCAATGGTGGTGGGGGTAGGGAGCGGTGTCATACCCCTTCCCCTATAATAATTGGAAAATGAAATGGTCTGAGAAGTAATTTCCTGCATATTGATTAATTAATTCATAATCAAATTGAAATTAATCATTGTTTATTTACTGCGGGTGGGAATTGTGGGTGCCCACCACCCTCCACCTTCCACCCCCAACAACCACAAATCTATGGGTGGGGTTGGGTGGGGAGGGGGTGCAAAGCCAACCTAAATATGGGGGGGGGGGGGTTACCTCACACAGACAGACACACACGTACACGCCTAACACCCCCTCCCCATGTTCTCTCTCTCTCTCTCTCTTCGCCTATGCACACACGGATAATCATTATGACAGTATGTCATCATATATATATATATATATATATATATATATATATATATATATATATATATATATATATATATATATATATATATATATATATATATATATATATATATTGGCCGCATTCGTAAACATCTATCGGGCAGCCGCTTGTATTGGTACTATATATATAGCCTACCAGGATCCACATGCACTGATGGTGTGGGGGCGTTTCTGACATATCATTGCAATATTATTTTCATCATCATCATCATCATCATTTGTATGATTTGCTGCTCAGTTTTGTCTTCTAATGTGCATAGAATCAGTAATATATTTCTAAAAATGCATAGTAAAATAGTATTTGATGTTAGAATTGTCAATTCAGCCAACTTTACCGGTAGAGCTGACGTAAAATTGCAATTTTCATGGCTTTGAGTTGCATCAAACGCGGCAGTGTAATGTTGTTTACTAATAAAACAGTGATCAGCTGGCCGTACACTTGATAAGCTGGTACCCGACTCCAATTGCTCATAATTGCAATAGTGGAGCCGGTAACGGCTACAGAGTCCACGGCGCTGATTGGCTAATGTAGATAAGTCACATACGCGTAAGACCGAATATTTCTATTGGTTGTTAATTTTTAGCCCGGGGAACCCCAAAACAAACGAGTGGAATGTAAAATACCTCTGTTTACATTTTAATCAGCCGATTATGAATACGGAAATACATCGCATAAAACAGCACTTATTCAGTGTCTAGTCCATCTTATGAAATGCAAACACACATTGTTTGGCAAAATTGTGTACTAATCTGTAGCGCATTGTCAGATTCAAGCTGCTGAAATGCATTTCTGTAAACGTGTTCTAAGATTCCGGGAAATGTCAACTTCCCGCTGTTGGACGTACAATACGGCTCAGAAATAACTTATGTTATTTCCAAAACAAGATAAAATGTACAGTTGAATATTTTGGACTTAATTTGATTGGAAGCCAGTGCTGCGAAAATATTCAAGTATTGGAAATATATTATCCTATTTATGAGCTGGACTCTAGTGCTACTGTATTGTAGGCTGTTGTTATTCTGGAAAGGGGGGGGGGGTGGGGTGGGGGGGGGGAGGATATCAGTCTTCCACTGTTGTAGGTTGTTAAGGTTTTTTTAATCTGTGCATTTACCTAGTTTGTAAAGGGCCCAGCACCACATAGCCTTAGTCTTTGGTGGATGCCTGTTTTGAACTATTAAATTATTTATCTATATGAAAGTAAAGAATCTTGAATCTAGTTAAAACACAATATTCAACATAATGTTTTTCATCCAGAATAATTTGTTTAGCCTGATATTCGTTATGATGTACAATAATGAATATTATATTGAGTATTTTGAAACCAATTTGACTGAGCTGCTGCTGCCATAGATTAAAAATATTTAACAGGTTCCCTGTATAATTGTCTTGAAATTGAGACATTGGGGGTTAAACTGGTGTTACTATCTATCAGCTCAAAATGTCCATGTACCTTGTGCAACCAACAACCTCGTATTACCATGAGGAATATGTTGTATGGTTTTTGGGTTTTGAATGAGTTAATGACTTGAATATAACACATTAATCACCGAACCAGCCAAAATAGCTTCTGCAGTGGTCTTGAGAAATGGCTCTGTACACCAAGAGACTATTTTTGAAAGTTAAACACTGATCGATTGGCTGGTGCGACAGCAGAATCAGTCATTACAGTGGTAAACTTTTTAAAAAAGAGTCATCGTCGCCTGTAAATGGACAAACAAGTGCGATTTCATTATTCCAGCATTTTTTCAAAAAGTGTGGGGATAGAAAATCTGCTGTCCAAGAAGTAAATCACAACTTGATTCACTGGAATGAAAAATTTTATATAAGATTTCAATGATCAGCTGGAAAGTCAGGAAATCTGAGCAATATATTTCATGCTGTATCCCTATACTCAATGAGAAAATGCTGTCACACAAAACAATAATGACTTTGGTGAAATAATGACTTCGGTGACATGGTCATGTTTGACATTTAGTAACATATCCATCTGAGGTGAGAACTCTCATCTCAAAAAAAAATATATTAATAAAAACAGTGGAAACAATATTCAATTTCACTCTGTATGACAATGACAGTGTACACGCATGATATTTCAATAGGCAAACTATTTTAAAAACAATTTCACTGAAACCTGCTGTTCGCAAACACCTGTCAATCTGGTTATTTTCAAGATATTCTACAATCTTCATATCATCTCTCTTAAAAACAGATTTATTTGTAATTGGAGTGAGCAAGACCAAAATACTCCTTGTTTCTTTATTAATTCAGTCACATTATTTGATTTAAGGATATAGCTTCACAAACCGCAATACAACCTACATGTAAATCACTTTCAGACAAATTATTTTCAAAATATTTAGTTTTCTGCAGATCTCAGTTCTAGCTCACCTGGTCTGAAAAGCCTGAGAGGCCAAATGAGCTTATTCTATGGCAATATATTTGGTCTAAAGAGCTCAATAAATAAAACAATAGGCAATGTTTGTTTGCATGTCGTTAAATCTTTTGAAAAACCTTTAACCATTCTACCAGTAGCAAATTCTGAGTTTGGAATAGAGGCCCTTGCCTATTTGGATCACTAAGTCACACCATCATCCACTTCATGCAGAGCTTACTGGCTGAATGTGTTATTATTAGTGACCACTCAAATTTAAGAAAATTTACCGTTTACATATATTCTTAAGAAACTAGGGCAGATTGATCTACTGGTAAATGTTTTCCCAGATATATGTGTGTGAAAAGTTAGCTAAGCTAAAGCAAACTCAACGTTATCGACCAATCACAGTTGAGCTTTTGTTACACGTGGTTGATGGTCTTGACAGTGAAAACAGTGATATATAGATTTTTATCTTTGAGCCAGTGTCCATGATCATCAATTCTTTTGTTTTGCATGGAAATTATCTTTTTTTGGATACAAATTCTTTCATTTCTGACCTAAATGGTCATGTTTTTGTCAAAATTTTCAATTTGGAACTTAGCTATCCATGCTTTGTACAGAAATGTTTGTATTTTCAGCCAATGATAATATTTCTGCCTTTGTACCAAGATTTTCATGTTTCTGAATAAAAAATATGCATTTCAGTCAAAAATCTTCATATTTCCTGTCAAAATTGTTGCTGTTAATGGTTAAGATTGGTTAAGAAAATTGTCATTTTACTTAGTGAACGTCCATTTGCAGTCCAAGAAATATTTTTTGAAATTTTAACACTGGAATGACTGACACAGGTATTACAGTGATAAATTCTTGAAAATACCAATACCACTACAAGGGCTGGTTTTTGCCGGCTTAATTACCATTAAGAGTTTAGACTTGGCTATCTTAGTTGAATTGTCACAGTGAACATGGCAATAATATAGGTTTTGGGCCTGTTGAATAGGAATTTGACATTATTGGCCAGTGGCCATCATTTCATATCCAAGTTTTGCCATTTTGGGCCTACCGGTAGAGTCTTAAATTTTGTACCTAAAATATTCATGTTTCCTGATAAAATGTTCATATTTGGAACATAGTTATCAATTCTTCATACAGAAATGTGTGTTTCTTCAGCCTAAATTGTCTTACTTTTACATTTTGCACCCATATGTTTTGTTTCTAAACAAAGCAGTTGCTTTTTAGTCCAAATTTTCTTGTATCCTGTCCAAGACTTTGCATGTTTCTGACCAGAATCTTCATATTTCCAGCTTAAATTCTCAGATTACTGGTCATTTGAAACTTCTTTTAGCATTTTGAACCCAGATATTCTTATTAACTGTGAAAATCTATATATTTCTTGGTAAACATTTGCTTATAATCCCAAATTCACAGATTTCAGTACCAAATTTTTGCATTTTCACACATTCTTTCATTTTTGGTCAAAGTTTTCTAATGTGTTGTTAAATTTTAAACACTGACTAATATTTGACGAAACGGTCCATTACAGATTTAACATTTTGAGCCCAGATACACATATTAACTGTCAAAATTTATATATTTCTCTAAACTTTTGCTTTTAACACAAAATTTACAAATTTCAGCAAGAAATGTTTGCAATTCAGCACAAATTTCTGCATTTAAATACACATTTCCATGATTCCATCCATAATCTGTGTTTGAAACCCAATTTTAAATGTTTCTTATACAGATACTGATATCCTAGGTGAGTGATACAGGCCCACCATTCCCATTGTGCCTCTTGGTTTCAAAGTCTACTTTGATCTATGGCAGTCTGGTATCATTTCTCAAGATCACTGAGACCACTCTTAAATTATGGTTTGTTTGCAGTATTAAACCCTGTAATATATTTTGGATATATAAGCATACATAACCAAAATATTAATTTGGTTACCCCAAATAAACAATAATTTAAGTGTGATTCCAAAATCTGAGTTGTTCTTTAATAATTTAAGTGTGGCCTGAAATTAATCTGATTCAAACCAAAATGCCCTTGTTTCAGGCTGAAAGCTTTTATATTTCTGACTTAAATTTTCATAATACTAGCCTGAATTTTGTAAAATCTTCACATTTCCATTTAAATCTCTGTCATTTCAAAACCAGATTCTCATTTAACTGTCAAAATGTTTACATTTCTGTGTAACTTTGCTGTTAATCACAAATTTGCACATTTCAGGCCAACATATTTGTATTTTCAAACTAAATTTACATGTAAATATTGACATAATTAATAACAACTTTAATTTCAACAATAACCTTTCACAGATTAAACCAGCTACAGATTACAGGTATTTGATAAAGTAAGCAGTAAATGTAAGTCCTTTTTTTATATATTTAGATTTGCTACTTATGAAAAACAAGTGATCCAGCTGGATCAATCTGGATTTACCATTAATAAATGAATTATCTGTTACTGATCCAAAGGTCTACATGATCACAGGATCAGTGGTTCACGTGTAGATCATAGTTATTTACCTGGAGAGTTAACATCAATCATGGTTTTAATGGTTGGTCCATGGTGAAAATCAGATAAATCATTATTATATGTATTATGGCAATGAAACCGATTTAAAAAAAAGCTTCCATCATTCCATGGTGCCTTATATATACTTTGGCTGTGGTGGATGTTGGGTGGGGTGGGGATGGTGGGGGGGGGGCAGAGCTCCGGGGTGCCCCTCATTATCCTGATTATATTAACCCAATGGTGCAGAAATGTGACCATATGATCCAAGGACACAAATAATATTACTGTAAGATGCTGTGACAGCCTCTACAATTCCAGTAATTTTTGTTTCAACATATTCAACATAATGTGTTGGAATCATGATACAGAAAGTAATCAATGAATCAAATTTTCAAAGCTTCGCAGGAAACATCCCTGCTGGAACGATTTTCATTTGCCTCCACCAATCAGCCACCCTCACCCCAATACCACCCACACTCCCCACTACCCTTAGTGGTAGGCCACGCTGATTTTGAAGCAAATACTAGTATACTTTATACAATTTATACAAGTATTCCCGTAAAATAAACTCTAGAAGAGTCACAAAACAAGTAAATATGTAGCCTAGGCCTTCTACTATTATAAGTAGCTAAAGTAGTACTAAGCGATGAACGAAAACTAGTAGCAAAATTTGGAAGTGTGCATACTGCTATTCTTCAAGAAAATAATCTAGATTAATAGCGCGACTTTTTAAATTTGGGGCAATAGTCTTTAGTGAAATATTCCATTTTAGTTATGTAGTGTAACGAAATGAATAAGATAAGACCATACTAATACCCGAAGCGGTGTCGTACAAGGGTTAAATAGCTGTCATTTTCGCTTTGAAGCATCTGCTGTCGTATGGATTTCCCCTATCTGTGTAATGACGTCATGTACGTAAATCGTGTACAAAGTTGGCAGTCGTTACCGGCCCCCATATCCTGAGCCAGAGAATCGTCAGCGAGGGTATGAGGAGTCGGGTACCAGCCTATACGCTTGACGGCCAGTTATCTGCGCAGGCGTGAAAATGACGTCATAAGGATAGGAGGTTTATTTGTGACGTCATTACGTTATTATTTTTAGAACGGGGAAGCCTGGCCGTCAAGCGGCCACTGACGTAAGCTGGTACCCGACTCCAATTGCTCATAATCGCATATCCTGAGCCAGAGAATCGTCAGCGAGGGTATGAGGAGTCGGGTACCAGCCTACCACTGACGTGATAAAGTAACAAGTACACATATTGACGCATGGCATCAATGGTAAATAGCGTGCCCGGAACTTATTATAATTCTGAGAATAAACTCAACTGTTTCATGAAAAAATAAAGTTATATAAAGGCATACAAGCCACTTATGACAAAAATATACGCGGACAATAAACACAAAAGAAGGAATATTTCTTGCAAAAAGATATGGGCAGTATTAGCTATGGGCTAGGAAAAGCAGCTTATATTTTTGGTCAGTTCAAAAAATTTTCCATCCATCCTTTTTCTCCAGGCCAACCTCCTAACAGAGAGAGGAACAGACAAAATTAAGAGCAGCCAGTGATGAGAAAATTGCACTACTGCATCAACAGAGCGTAACAGATCAAATTTGGGTCATTAGGTATCAACAACTTGTAAAGATAAAGAAATCAACAGAACTGGCAACCCAGTCAGTAGAAAATCAGCGCAAGAAGCAGTACAGACCCTGACACCCATTCAAACATATTAAAGAAAAACTGTAAAGCATATTTTTAACCTAAATCTTGATACCTTCCTAAACAGACGTGAAGAGCTTATTACCCCGAAATATATTGGTGAAATATACACTGCAATGCTAGTGAAATGCACAAAGCAAGTATATTTTGATGCAATACAAGACCCCGATCTGTACCGACAGATAACCTTTTCAACAAAGTTAAGTGGCCAGGATAGAACCAATACCGTGAACCTAGTTTTCTCCAACGAAAATGAAATAGTAGAAAACATTCTGACAAGACCCAGTGGGAAACAGCCACAACATCGTGATCTGTTTCATTTAGCTATCATATCTATGTCAGCTATTAAACGATATCTTTACTGGAAACAGTGACAAACTATTAAATCAAATATTTTTGCTCGACAAAAAGGCCAAAATCGGCCTCAACCGTTGTAATGATGACGATCTTGTTGACCATATGTGCAAATGGTAGGGTATAGCCTGACAAGTCAGGTTCTACCAGTACACGCGGCTAATAATATGGGATATATAGTATTATTTTCACATTACTATATTAAATATTTGGTGGTAGAATTATTACAATATTTCGCACAGCACGAGAACATAGTGAGTTCTACATGGCCTTATGTTCGAAAACTGGCTACAAGGCATGTAGAGATATTCTGGTACCGAATATAGTACATTATTGGAATTTGACAATGGTGTGCCACTACTAATTTGCATATGACGAAATTACTGTATAGTAAACATTTTTTAAACCTTTGATACTTTATTAGCGTATTCATATACGTATCTAACCATATGGGTGAACTTCTGGGGTTCGAACCTATTGCAAACGGTGTGTGTGGTACAGAAAATCGTTGATCTGACAGAATTTGCGCCAATTTTCGGTATGGAATTGTGTACTATGAAATTACGATCCTGTAGAATTTTTTTTAATTCGGAATACAACTAGCATATTTCCTATAAGTATTTGTGGGTGAAATTCTGGGGGTGAACGTATTGCAATGAAAACCATGAATTATCCTCAGTTTGAGCTTATTTACGTTATGAAATTTTTAAATCTCACTACGTCGTAAGCTTATTATACCTATCTAAACATATGGGTGATATTCTGGGCCGAACCCATTATGAGCGATATGTCAGGACATATCGACACCTATCTGAATGTGCTGAATGTGAACCAACCATATTACAATGGGGCCATATAACCTATAAATACCGGTGCTCTCGTAATACAAGTGGTCCATATTGTGTGGACCACGCATTAACAAGTGGTATTAGCCCTGTAATGCTCAATTTGCTCATGCCAATTTCAATAGAGGGATCCATTTCTAGGTATGCCACGCCTATTTCTAGCTAAGCTCCACCCCTTTTTTGTGTGTTGGAATCGATGTCTATATATATACGCTGAATAATGAATTCCCAGACTTCCAATTTCAAGGTAACTATACAGGTAAGCTGATGACTATTTTGAAACTAATTTGACTGGGTGCAACGAAAACCATGAATCGGTCTATATTTGAGCTGGTAGATGGTAGATAGTTTTAAATCTCACTACTCCATAAGCGTATGCCTATACCTATCTAAACATATGGGTGACATTCTGGGGCCGAACCCATTATGAGCGATATGCCAGGACATACCGACACCTATCTGAATGTGGTGAATGTGAACCAACCATATTATAACGGGGCCATGCGGCGAATATGTAACTACCTACGATGAGATTACTTGATGGTAGAATTGTGGAAAAGCACTAGCTCATATTGAGTTATATACATCCATATATAAAATAATTATTGCAAATCGAGAACAGACATTCTGATACCGAATATAGTAAATTGTTGGCATTTGACAACTGTCCGTGGCTACTAAATTGAATATTACGAAATTACTACGTGGTAGAAAACTCAAGATTCATTAGCGTGTTCATATCGCTATCTAACCATATCGGTGAAATTATGTGGCCAAACCTATTGCAGACAGGTAATAGTAGGGCATTGAAAACCCGCAGATCTGCCAAAATTGAAACGAATCTACGCGATGAAATCGTATACTACGAAATTACTCTACGGTCAAGTTTTTTTTAAATTCCCACTATAACTATCGTATTCAAATCCCTCTACGTCTATGTGAGGGAATTTCGGGAGCCGACCATATTACATACAGACAGTAGGGCACCGAAAAGCACGAAAAACGCCAACATTTAAGCCAATTTTTGCCTAATAAAATTATTTCATCTAGAATTTGTTAGATTCGGAATATACCTAGTATATTAAGGCTCAAGTCTATGCAGGTGAAATTATGGGGCTAAACATATTACAGACAATAGGGCACTGAAAACTGTGAATCACCGGAGATTTAGCAAATTTTCGGTCTGAAATTGTGCACTACGAAATTACTTCATGGTAACAATTTTTCTAGCCTCAACCCATTACTTCACTAGCGTATTGATATACCTATCTAACTATATGGTTGAAATTCTGTGCTCGAATTTCCTGTAGACGTTCTTAACTTAGCACATGCATAGGCCTACACGTTCGGTTGATTTTTGTATTCAACAATCTGCTACAATATTATTGACAGCAATTTTGACTGGAAATTTGGAACATCAATACTGCTACATAATTGCATTGGCCCTTCATGGATTTATTCCCACGGATGGATTAAAGACAAAAGGATACTACTGATAATCACACATCCATTATTTATTCGTATCCAGCGAGTTCTCTTTCGATACGAGATCGAGAAATGTATCTCGTATGTAGGGGCCTATTGAGTAGCCATTGGCGCAGCGATTTCACTATCCACAGTGTTGCTTCTACAGTCTGTTACGGAGATAGACTGGGTCCCGGTCTGTCTGCTATCCGAAGTTAAGTCTGTGTAACAGTCTAGTCGTTGTGATAACGTGAGAAGACGACCGGTCATTACATTAGAGGTGTAGTTTCGAAGAAGCCAAGCCTTTATTTTTAGATGGATCCATTATTGTTAGCGAACTCTGTCTACTTTTTCGCCCTCTACAATATTATTATGCATGTTTTTCTTTTGAAATTTACCACACACATAGTACGCCTCAAGATTGTCTGTAACAAGTCTGTAATTTTTACCCTATCTCGAATGCAAAAAATGTGAATCATACTATAATACAATACGGGAAAGGTTAAACAGACATGGTACATCATCGTCGTCCTCATAATTTATTAACCCTTTATTACCTAAATTGAGTCAAGAATATAAAAAAAAAATTTGGTTATTGAGTGCCTATTTGCAGGCCAATAGACGACTGTTTTGAAGAGTTACTATTGGAATGACTGGCTTAATTATCGAGCCAGTCATTTCAGTGGTGAATTTTCAAAAACGATCTTCTCCTGACCTGCAAATTAACATCCTCAAGATCACTGCAGAGGCCGGTTTTTGGCGGCCTCCTCATGAAAGGGTTAAAATACATTAAGAGAAGATGATAGGCTTACATGGGCAGTCGTTGTCGTTGCAATACTTAATACAGGTCTATGATAGCAACACGTAGGTGGTAGGGTGGGGTGGGCTGCCTGTCAAAGTATTAAAAAGATATTCGTATAGTTGTCTTTATCTGAGATATTGAAATTTCGGTGTTAAACATTCTAAAGGATTTTGTTAGAAAAACACACAATTGTGCCCAAGTAAGTCACATCTTGGTGGCTGTTGCTTGAAATGACTTCCAAAGGCCTAACGTTAGTCAATCGGTCACTGAATCCGGATGGTATATTAATACATTAATACCGCGCTCGTGTTGGTATCGATGGATCTCTGAGCTTCTTGACTATCAATTTCCAGAAAACTATACAGGTAAGGTGTTGACTATTTTGAAACCAATTTGTCTGGTTGCTGTTGCTGCTTGTGGCAGTAACATCGCCCAGACAAATTAGTTTCAAAATATTCACCAGCATGTTTAGTAAATAGCAAAGACATACAATTCGTACAACGTGTCGGACTATTAAGCATTTAAGATGGACTAAATTGAGTGTCATGACGTCATGATTATGACGTCATCCTATACGTCACGTCGTTGATTATGACATCATATGACGTAATATGATGGATAGACAACATGAAAATACCAATTAGCAAGTGGTATTAATTATCCTCCCTCCGTCAGAGGACGAGTACATTGTATTCAGGGCACCAATCTATGATTGGCCTTGTTAAAATATGTGACCTATAAATATGGGTGGTCTCTTAATACAAGTGGTCCATATTGTGTGGGCCACGCATTACCAAGTGGTATTAGCCATGTAATGCTCAATTTGCTCATGACAATTTCAATAGAGAGATATCTTTCCTAGGTATGCCACGCCTATTTCCAGCTAAGCTCCACCCTGTTTTGCGTGTTGGAATCCATATATATATATATATATATATATATATATATATAAAATCTGAATAATGCATTCCCAGACTTCCAATTTCAAGGTAACTATACAGGTAAGCTGATGACTATTTTGAAACTAATTTGACTGGGTGCTTTTAAAGGTTTGCTGCCTCTGGCCGCAACAACGCCAGGTCAAATTAGTTTCAAAATATTCAACACGATGTTGATTAAACAGTAAAGACATACAATTCGTACACTTGCCGGACTATTCAATGTTCATGACTGAGCTCGATACGCCATTCATTTACACATTTTGGATTGTGACGTCAGCCTGTATATGAAGTAATTGATTATGACGTCATATCCTTCAGTTACAGATCGAACCCAGCCATTATCATAGAAAATGACTGTTGAATAAATAGCAAAGACATACAATTCGAACAGCGTCTAGTCAAATTAGTTTCAAAATATTCAACAGCAGTAAAATAATAAATACGTGCAATTAAATAGCAAAGACTTGCAATTCGCATACTTGACTGGCTAGTCAATGTTCCTGGTGGAGCTGGATAATTCATTCATTACGCATTTTGATTGTGAGGTCCAGTTACATCTGACCAAAATAATTTTGACGTCATATACATAAAAGTCCATTATCATAGAAAATGTCCTGTGTCTAATTGCCGTCCAAGAGACCATTATGGTTTTTCTTTTGCAATTTACTACTGGAATTATGGGATCGGTTATCCAACCAGTCATTCCAGTGGTAAACTTTCAAAACAAGTTCTCCGGCGAGTAGCTAATGGAAATGGACATTTCTCACGATCACCGCAAGAAGCCATTTGTGGTCAGTTTGAGAGAGTGCTAAAGTGGACATGTAAGAGACGCCGCGAGTGGGCGTGTGCTTGAGTATTTTCATCTGCAGAAGGAATCATACACATGTTTTGTACGCAGTCCTCCAGCAAAAGAAGCTTATTTAGAGTAGTTATTTGGAGTTCCGTTGGCTGTTTATTAAAATAAGTAAGCGGTCATCGCCACGCAAACTCTATTACAGTCGGACCAGAACAGATAAGAGAACTCGCCATGAATCACGCGTGTAAAGATCATAATTATGAGATATCCAGCAATCTAAAAATAGAGCCGTGTCTTCGCGCCGAGAATTATTAGATCTCGTATCGATCGATATCTCGCGAGACACAGCCCCACAATCCCCTGCGCGAAATGGCCGCGCCTATAGGCAATTCTAGGCAGCAATAAATAGAAGCGTGCCCGCTGAGGCGGGCACGCAAACATAGATCTTGCTGGCCGTAAATCTTATCTTACACCTCATTAGTCCTCTAAATAATAATAGTTTTGGCGGAATGTATTCAATTTATATGATCAACATATATTCAGAGTTAGTTACGCTTATTTACTTTATGCATATATAGTAACAGTTACTTCCTCTTACAATCAGTGGGGTTGCCCTTAGCTGGCCTAGCACTTGAAACGCAGGCGAAAACTACTTTCCATCCCACTCGCCCCAACCCCAGCCCATATGCACCCCCAAATCAGCTCCTGCATCTCAAAATCCGACACACCCAGCTGGTTATCATATTATATCTCCTGCCAGCCATGGATAATTAAACTGACTTAAAAGAATAACAACACTGCTGAATATTTTCACATGAACTTAGACTAACTGCCCACAACCCAACCAAGTAAGCTTAACTAACTTTGAATATATGTTGATCATGTTTAATTGTGTATTTAGTTAACCATTTCACCAACAAATCCCTGAAAAAGTATATTCTTTATGATATAAAACTTATTATGTTGAATATTCTTAAATTAATTTGACTGGAAGCCATTGCTGCCTGAGGCAGCAACACCTGCCAGTCAAATTAATTTCAAAACATTCAATAGTTTTCCTGGATGGTAGATTTGAAAATGAGACATGGGGAATTCAGCGGGATAAATGGTTAATGAATAGCTACATGCCCTTAAGGGTTAAAGCATAAGGATGTATATGATTCATTACCTACGTGTACCTGCTACAATGGATACAATTTACCTGCTCCCAAAAATATTGCAGTATTTATATTTCTACATAAGACTGGACTGATTGTAAAATTTATTGAATTTTCATAGTTTTATTATTTTCCTATCTTTATTTTGCTGTGCTTAGCAAAAACAAAGTAAAAGAAACCCTAACCTTCACCATGAAAGATAATTCTCTACATTTACCTACCTCAATTGCTAGAGGCATGTGATTGGGTTATTATTTTATTGGGCCTCAAGACATGATACCAACTGCTATTGCATAAATTATGTGTATGTGTAGTTAAAATAACTGAGAACCAACAATGTAGAGGCTCACATCCACTTCAAATTCTGCATTAACAATCTGCATTTAATAACAAAATTATTTAAATAATTACAGCATGGGTGACTGATGAGATATGCTTGATAAAATAGATAGTATAGAAAGAACAATCAATGTTTATCTCAGCTTATGCAAACAGTGCAAGTTCTACAAAATGTTTTGGCATTTGATAATCAGATATGTGCATCTCCAAGTGCCATGCCATGAATTGGTTCAGACAAATTAGGTAGCATTGCCAGTGTTGAATCACTCACTCCATATTAAAGCATTGCTGAACATTTACACACCCCCACCCCGCCCCACATCTGCCCAAGCATAGAAACCAATTTGTCTTTTAAATAGGAGTGGAGTAGACTTGTGGTGTATGAGTATATAGGCATGCATTATTCACTCAGGAATTGCAGAAAATTAGATATGTGGAAGCAAGTTCCTGATAGACAGGGGTGTAACTCTGCCTGTACAGGGAAATTTATAGGCTCTAGATAGCAGATCCAATTTAACAATGACCAGGACTGGTGGTAATTGGAAGTTGTACTAATTCAGTTATCACATTGGATAAATTGGTAAATTTTTAGGAGTTGGAATTGCTAATTGAAATTACTTTGCCCCAAGAATGACTAATTCTCAATTTCTTTTCAATCATTTTATAATTTTATCAACAATTTTGTCTCCTAACATAGTATAACATATGTAATATAACAAAGTGAGTAGGTTTCGACCCTCTAAAGGCAAAATTGTCCAAAACCAGCATTTGTATTGATCTTGAGATGCCTGGCTCCATAATCAAGCCAGCCATTTCAGTTGTAAATTTGCCTTCTTTTGAACTCCAAAGTGTAAATGTACATTTTGTGTGAAAAAAGGGAAATTTTCTTAATGAAATTTGACCTTTAGTGGGGAAATTGTCATCTTTGCCAAAAATTGCTTGTATAGTGGTATGTCTTGGAAGATGTCCATTTGTAAGCCAAAGGAAGATTAGCTTTTGAAAAATGAATGGCTGGCTTTGTTACTGGGGCAGTAAAATAAAGTAAAGTAAAAAAAATCTTCCCTTGATCTACAAATAGCCATTCACTAAGCAAAAATTCAAATATCATTTACCAATTCTCACCATTAAAGGGATAATGCTGAACAGATAGCCCTAGAGCCAGGTCCCACAGCCACTGGTCCACTGCATATGGCCTCATCATGTCACTCTGTAAATTTCAGATGTTTTTCCAGTTGAATATTAAAATATACTGTCCTGATCTGAGTATGACTGTATTTAGTATTATTTTATTTACTGACTATTATACATTCTCAAGGTTGCTGCCAGGAAAAGAAATTGTATTTACCACCACCCTCCCTCTACCCCTCCACACAACATCTAAAACATTTAGGGGTCTAATGTCCCTACCCCCACCCTCTGTTTGTGTCACTAACCCCACAAAACACACAATTTGTGAAAATAACACTCATAAGTCTGGAGAGTTTAATAATAAATTCACCAACGTGGCATGGTGGATTTAAGATTCTTTTATGGGGTGTATCCAACCTAGCAGTTATATGGTCTGGGTGGGGTTCCCAATGGTGGTGGGGGTAGGGAGGGGTGTCATGCCCCTTCCCCTATAATAATTGGAAAATGAAATGCTCCGAGAAGTAAAACCCTGCATATTGATTAATTAATTCATAATCAAATTGAAATTAATCATTGTTTATTTACTGGGATGCGGGTGGGAATTGTGGGTGCCCACCACAACCACCCTCGACCTTCCACCCCCACCAACCACAAATCTAATGGTGGGGTTGGGTGGGTGGGGAGGGGGTGCAAAGCCAACCTAAATATGGGGGGGGGGGGGTTACCTCACACAGACAGACGCACACGCCTACAACCCCCCCCCCCCCACCACTCTCTCTCGCACACACACACACGCGCACGCACGCACGCGCACGCACGCACGCACGCACACACACGCGCACGCACGCACGCACGCACGCACGCACGCACGCACGCACGCACGCACGCACGCACGCACGCACGCACGCACGCACGCACGCACGCACGCACGCACGCACGCACGCACGCACGCACGCACGCACGCACGCACGCACGCACGCACGCACGCACGCACGCACACCGACAGAAAGGCTCGTGGGAGCCTATGATCGCCGAAATCTGACTTCCACAAAGTGGTAGGTAGTATATGATTTTGCCACCTAGATTATTCCAACACCGAATTCATTTTACTTCTGGCATCGACGTCGTCGTCGTCGTCGTCGTAGTAGTAGTCGCCGCCACCGCAATAATGGACCATACAACTACAGGGAGCGGAAAACGATGACTGAAGAAAGTATTTGATTGCCTTGGCACAAATTATTTAGTGACGGTTTGGCAACACATAATTTTGTCAGTACTTTTAGATGTTTTGTTGCGAATAGCCTTGCAAATTTAAAATAGCTTTGGCGATTATGCCTCGCCTGTAATTCTAGAAGTAAACTTGGCCTTCAGATGGCTGTGAAATTTATAATGGCTTTCCCCCTTTTCTTCTGGAAATGTGTATTACTCGTACTACAAGCGGAAATTAAATTTATAGTTGCCACAATGACATTTTCTAGAAGAAAATCAATAAAATCGCAACATTGTCACAGACTATTAAATTATAATCATTTTTTTATAGTAGAAGTTGTGTAAGTTGAACTTATCCAAATAATATTAATCAAAAATAGCATGGAGATAACAAAAGTATGGTGTGGCGCGGCATATGTTTCATATCAGTGAACATAGTTAGATTACAGAATCAAACATCTTTAATTTGCACCATAAAAGTGTGTTTCCTGTTCAAATATTCTAGTATACATTAACGAAAACTGTTATAGACTGCATTTTAGTTTACTAGAATGGATTGAGCAAAATATCACAGATAATAGCAATGGTGAGTCTGGTTTGCATCCAGGATATTAATATTTTTGCCTCAAATATTTTAGTATAGTTTATCATTCAGTATGTCTGTTTTAGTATCTTTCTAGGTTAAATGTATGTAATAAGATCTAGATCTACTAAGCATGGACGTTATTTGATGCGAATCCAAGGGTGGGGTGGAGCACTGGAGGGATACATATGTGTTTCCACTTTCTTTGTTAAACACCCCTGTTTATTTACATGCAAATATTCATACCGTATGTTGAATTGTTTGGGAATTAATTTGAAAGGAACTTGTTGCCAACTCAGAGAGCAATAGCTTCCCAGCAGATTAATTTCGAAAACAATCCACTGAATTGTTCTTGTTTTCTTGTCTTACAACAGTGGGTTGTATTTGGTCGGTGGCAGAAACCGCAATTTTCTCTCAATGCGACTGTGACGTCAGCTCCCTGATGACCTAATTGTCTATGCCGTCTTCTAATTAAGCTCCACATAAGTTCTGCGCAAGTTGGGATGAATTTATATAACTTGAACCCCGACTCCCAGAATCTCAATTTCAGAGTAACTGTACAGTTAAAATGTTGTATATCTTGAAGCTAATTTGCCTGTGAACAGTGGCTGCCTATGGCAGCAACGGCTCCAGGTCAGGTTAGATTCAAACCTTTCAACAGAACAGTTATTAAACTATAAATCGATCAAACACATAAAATTGGCACTCTTCATTGCGGACTATTCAATTTTTCCCGACTGTGTTAAACCTACTAATGATTATGACATTAGCCCTCTAATAAAGTAATTTAATATGACGTCAATTACTTGGGTGACAGATTGGATCCCTCCATTAGCAACTGTACGTATTTTGGAGACAGGTGGTATTCGCACCACCTGTCTTGGAGAAGCGCCATCCTCTTGCTTCCAGAACTATGTGGCTAGTTTTAGAAGGCTGAATGTATATATTATGTAATTTCATGTTCGTTCGAATTATGCTTTTGTTTCTGTAAATTCTAGTTAAACTGTTATATTATGTTATATGTTACATTGTAGATCTCTATATGGTCAAAACGTGTAATTTCGTTCAGTACCAAATAAATTTCAATTTCAATTTCAATTGTAAGAATCTTCACATCCTCATCATCTTCATACCCACCTGACGTCATGCTATCACCATCACCTTTTAGAAGTTAGGAACAAATGGCACTGTACTAACACCGCAGAAAAGAGAAACCATTACTGGCAGATATGCATGCTTTGAGCATTCCAAGTTGTTATATGGCAGGCTAAATTCCATTTCAGATTGTAGATTGAAAACAAAACTTTGCTGCTGCTACTGATACTGCTACTACTACTACTACTACTACTACTACTACTACTACTGCTGCTACTGCTACTGCTACTGCTACTGCTACTGCTACTGCTGCTGCTGCTGCTGCTGCTGCTACTGCTACTGCTGCTGCTGCTGCTGCTGCTGCTGCTGCTGCTGCTGCTGCTGCTGCTACTGCTACTGCTACTGCTACTGCTATTGCTACTGCTGCTGCTGCTGCTGCTGCTGCTGCTGCTGCTGCTGCTACTGCTACTGCTGCTGCTGCTGCTGCTGCTGCTGCTGCTGCTGCTACTGCTACTGCTGCTGCTGCTGCTGCTGCTGCTGCTGCTGCTGCTGCTGCTGCTGCTGCTGCTGCTGCTGCTACTGCTACTGCTACTGCTACTGCTGCTGCTGCTACTGCTACTGCTACTGCTACTGCTACTGCTACTGCTACTGCTACTGCTACTGCTACTGCTATTGCTGCTGCTGCTGCTGCTGCTGCTGCTGCTGCTGCTGCTACTGCTACTGCTACTGCTACTGCTGCTGCTGCTGCTGCTGCTGCTGCTGCTGCTGCTGCTGCTGCTGCTGCTGCTGCTGCTGCTGCTGCTGCTGCTGCTGCTGCTGCTGCTGCTGCTGCTGCTGCTACTGCTACTGCTACTGCTACTGCTACTGCTACTACTGCTACTGCTACTGCTACTGCTACTGCTACTGCTACTGCTACTGCTACTGCTGCTGCTGCTGCTGCTGCTGCTGCTGCTACTGCTGCTGCTGCTGCTGCTGCTGCTGCTGCTGCTGCTACTGCTACTGCTACTGCTACTGCTACTGCTGCTGCTGCTACTGCTACTGCTACTGCTACTGCTACTGCTACTACTACTACTACTACTACTACTGCTACTGCTACTGCTACTACTACTACTACTGCTACTGCTACTGCTACTGCTACTACTACTACTACTACTACTACTACTGCTACTGCTACTGCTACTGCTACTACTGCTACTGCTACTACTACTACTACTACTACTACTACTACTACTACTGCTACTGCTACTGCTACTACTACTACTGCTACTGCTACTACTACTACTACTACTACTACTACTACTACTACTACTACTACTACTACTACTGCTACCACCGCCACCACCAGCAGCACCACCACCACCACCACCGATTCTCGAGTCGCCTGTATGTGGCAAACATATTTTGGGCGATTTGTCCACCGCATTGGGAGAATGATCACCCGTGTGTAACTGTAAGTTGTATTACAGCCGTTCGGGTCCCATCGACCCTTCTCAATAGATAGGGAACGGTTTCTTAATATTGATTTCCCTTCCACGATTATCAAATTGAAAATTGAAAATCTAACGAGACGTAAACATAGCCGTGGAATGCCTTGTAAACCTGCCGCGATAAAGGCTCACGTTACATAATCTCATCAATTAAGGCCAGTAAGTCTTTACAAGTGCCCACACGCCCGGGCAAGGTGACTGAACCGTAAACAAAGCTATCGTACTTATCTGCCGGGCCCACATTTTTCAATGTACACGGTCACTGTATATACAGTTAGGCCTTTTTAACAAGGCATATGAGACAATAACAATTTTCAATTCAATTTTATTAGGATAAAAAAAACCACACAATGTGGTATTCGCACACAGACAATAAAACAATGAAATATATACGTAAAAGATATATAAAATAAAATGTACAAACACACAATATATACATAAGCAGTTAAAAAAAACCCGTATGGGGCATGCCGATCGATGAAAGTAACCTGTTAACCGCCTAGGCTAATACGCACATGCAACACATTACGATGTTAGACATAACATTTTATATGTTTTGAAACTAATGTAATAGCTAAGCTGGTGCAAAATTAAACTGCAAATTAGGCCCAAGTTTGTTTCAGAATAACCAATTGTGTGAGTTAATTTTAAGATTTTTCACTTATACGTATTTCGGCATATTTAAAAGTATATAATGGATTATTGGCCAATCTATAATATGTCTAGCATAGGCAACTGACAAAAGAGCGTCGACAACATTCGCATTGTTTCGTGATATTCCCTTTTTAAATCATATTTTATGGTAGCATTAGTACAATGGGATTGGGCAACACGTTCTAACAACTTAGTATTGCCCCTCCCAACAAGATAATAAAATAAAGAAAGAGAACGAAGCCCTCTCCCGACAAGATAATAAAATAGAGAAAGAGAACGATAAAGAAAGACGAACAGAGAGAGAGAGAGAGAGGGAGAGAGAGAGAGAGAGAGAGGGGGTGGGGGTGGGTGGGGGGGAGGAGGGAGGCAAGGAGTGCGAGGTAGGGAGGAGAGAGAGGAAAAATGCGATGAAATTTGAAATTTGTCTAATGAACGCTGGGCGGACACCTGGGTCTTAGTGTCACACCCCTTTTGATCTCCTTATATGACGTATGGCTATGAAACCCATATCTAATAGTCTTAGTCATATTGAAGATTTCGGTTTTCTTCTTCTTACTAACGGTCGGTCGTCCCGCTTCGCTACCGGTAAGTTTATGATATAAGTTTGCTGCGACAACCACTTGCCGGCGGCGGAGAAGGAACGTGGCAGTCTGGCTCGCCTCGTCGAGAGATGGTGAGTGGCGATATTTGTAAAGACTGCTGGGCCTAATCTGACGTCGTGGTGTACCAGGTAAGGACTGAAGGTTGCCTTCAGCTCAGGCTAGATTCCTATGCTATCTTGCTAAACTAATCAACCGACAAACGACTGACTTACATAAACGTAAGTTAAATAGATTTATTAAAACTTGATAAATAATATGTAAATTCCAAGCAAGAGCAAGATTGCTCAATGATCAAACTTAGTACAATTATACATTGATTATGACGTCATCCTGACCAATCAAACTCGGAGCTATTCTTCTAGGGAGACGCTGCCTCACATATGCAAAGCGGTGGTGACTGGTTCTGAATTGATGTGATCTGTCAGCTAAGTAGCTACATTGCGGAATGTGTTGTTGTCGCATGCCATTGTATGATTGATATATAGTTGATATACACATTTTGATTCTGTTATTAATTCCTACATGACGCTACAATGTCCATGTTCTGTCCATTGCCTATCGGCAGAAAGCCTGTAGGATGCTAGGGTGAATTGGCACATGAGCTGTAATTTCTCATTGCCAGCTTATGTTGTTACATTCTCATGTGAGAATTCAGATTGCTTACGTCATCAACTAAGTCCGTTTGTCACGTTCGATTCCACTGATTATTATACCTTGATTATTTTCTAAACCATCGATCCAAACGACTGCTGAATATCATAAAAGTGTATGCCGACTGAACAGCAACAACTTTCATCCAAACTATTTCCGACTATCCATCAACTCAGAACCGTGGGATCTATTCTAATCAATTCGTCCATTTCAAAATACAGTTTAAAACTTTATCAAAACTTTATCCAATAATTTCAGCGTGCTATATTGGCACACTATTGGCACACCATCCATTTACTAGAAATACAATGTCATCAGCATTGGCTGATGTAACCTACCACGTTAAATATTACAGTATAGATGTCAACCGGTCCATTAGCTCACCTGGTATTTTCAAATCATAAATTTCTCTTGGGACTTACTCGAAAACATGAGACATCCGGCGGGTCATGACTCCCACAAGACAATCCGATATTTACAATATGAACCCCGAAGTACCATACACTAACATTTTTAGAAATCGTGCAAATAGGTTGTTGAATATTTTGAAATCAAACAGACCGGATCAGCTGCTGCCAGAGGCACCAACAGCTCAAAGTAAAATTGTCCTCAAAATATATCTTGAAATTAATTCGACAGCAACGGGTTCCAGTCAAATTAGCCCCACCCCAAGTAATCAACAGTACGATTTCCTACAATGAAATAAAATGAAATGTATTAGTACCGAAGGAAATTACACGTTTTGACTATACAGAGATCAACAAATGTAACATAGAAAGTTGGCATAGTATAACAGTTTAACTAGAATTTATAAACGAACAAAAGCATAATTTGAACATGAAATTGCATAATATATACGGTCAGCTCTGTGCGAGGAGTCACATAGCTCTTGTAGCAAGAGAACGGCGCTTCTCCAAGCCAGGTGGTCAGACTAGCACCTGTCTAAAAAATAGGCACAGTTGCTAATGGAGGGATCCAATCTGTCACTCAAGTATTTGACGTCATAATAAATTACATTATTAGAGGGCTAATGCCATAATCATTAATAGGTTTAACACAGTCGGGAAAAATTGAATAGTCCATACCTAAAGGTCTACATTAGAAATTATTTTCTACAATTGGTCATCCTGGTTCTAAAGTGGTAAGATAGAATCTGTCTATCAGGTGACTGCAAAAAACGAACAACAACCGCTCCCGTGGTGCACCAGGCCCCTAATGAGGAGCCGGCACATTGGAAATATAAAAGCGGTATTACTGTTATGTTGTGTCACTTATACACAGAATCACGTAACACGCACCCATACACCAACGTACACACGCACGGACATATGCATAAAGACACGATTAGAAGTGGCATTATACCCTACCTCCTTTCTATCTCTCTCTACAGTCGCCAACATCTAGACATTTATAATGAAATAATGCTTGCTCTTGACAACCACAAGGAAGGCATATTCCATTTTCGACAACTTCAAAGCGTTCGACCAGGCGTGGCACACTGGTTTACTTCAAAAAAAAAAAATTGGCATTAATGAAAGCCTGCTAGCATAGTTTGAGATACTTCAAACAATACCACAGTGAGCACTCCATGACCACACCCATCTGCATTCCTCTTTGCAATAATCCGACCGTATGTCCTATTAAATTAGGAAATTATGGATTTGCCCCATTAAATCATCACAAGCATCTTGGTACTAATCTTAATAATAGATGGAACTGGCACACTCACTGAGATAAACCATTCTCACATGCTTAATACGAACTTTCCATACCTAAAGGTCTCAGATTTATCCTAGACCGGAAGTGGTTGGAAATCATGTATAGAAGTTTATCAAACCATCCTTGGGAATACGCCGACATTATCTGGGACAACATATCCGAATGTCTGGTGCGTAGACTATAAGAAATATACAAAAATACACGCCTAAGAACGATACGTGGCTTGCCTCGGATTACGATCACTGATGACTTGTATGCCTAAACAGACGCGCAACCTATAGGCTAATACGAGTATACAAGATTATTAATAGAATGACTTCTGTGAATCTGTCAGACCAACTCCCACAGCTCACTCAAAACAGAAACCAATAGAACTTACGTCATGGCAGCACAGTTACACTTATCTGTTGCCGTACTGAACTCCCAAGCCCAAGAAGCCACCTGACCCCCAGCCAATCTGCAGCCCATTGTGCTCCTTAACAGCATACGGAAAATCCTATCCAATGTTACTCTATGCCGCATCAGAGACAAGATCGATGACTTCACCAGATCATGTCAAAGTGGCTTCAAACGTGGACGTAGCTGCGCAGATATTGTATGGGCTCAACGCATGCCTGTGTCGGTAGTCATTTCCAAACACTGGGAATTCCACAAAATGGGCATTGACATGTCACGAGCCTTTGACACAATTAAGCGTTCAAAGATCCTAGATGTACTATGCCAGGCCTGGTGCAATGAAGATGAGCTACGACTAGTGAGACTACTGCTTGCAGATACCAAGCCGAGAGTACGAGTCAAGTCAGTGAAGTCTGTAGAGTTTGAGACATCAATCGGCTCTTCACTGGGAGATGGTCTATCCCCTGTGGCACCGATGGCCAGAAAGCATAATTTCCAACAATGCACTATACAAGATGTGTAATACGCCGCCGCTGTCTGTAAAAGTCGCCCAACAAAGATAGATAGATAGATAGATAGATAGTGCATTTATACTGCGCTGAACTCCATGCGATTGCATGCTCTAAGCGCTGTACATCTGATCCCCTGTTCATTTGGCAGTGGCCCGGCAGCCACATACAGCGCACAGAGAGCTATGCCATCACAGGTACCTATTTACAGCTAGGTTGACTGGAGCAACGCAGAGTTAAGTGACTTGCTCAAGGACACAACGTAGCAGACCGGCCAGGAAGCGAACATGAAAGATGGTCCATGTTTGGCCATGTGCTAAGGATGCCAGAAGACACACCAGCACAGAGACCCTTGGAATTCGCCCTACTCGGAGCCAGCAAATATAGAGCCAGGAGAGGACGTCATTGCATAAATCTGCTAAGTGTGCTACGAGGTGACCTCAAGAAAGCAGGATTAGGTAGACTCAAGTCAAGAATGGACCTGAGGAAGCTAAGGATTTTGGCCGAGGACAAGGCACAGTGGGCAAAAGCGAAGAACGACTGATTGCAGCTGTAGGACGTTTCTACTACTACCACAGCCGCAGAATACAGTAATTATACATACTGAACTCCGTCAAAACTTCCTTTTCTCAGCAAATGTTCGTTCCTTGGCCCACCCATATAACTTCACCTCTATAACGTCACCAGCCTCTTTACTTCATCAGCCTCTTTAAATGAAGTTAAAAGCAAACTCAAAGCTATATCTCCTACCCATTCACCAACTTTGTGGTTCTATGCTGGTATTCGACCAGCCGACATAAATTAGTATAGCCTTCGCAACGGTAGTAGTGGTCTCAATAGAGACCGCTTCAACAACAACCTCTTTGACGCCCCAAGTGCTAACGCGACTACGCTGAGGAACAAGCTGAACATCTTCGCTTCTGTTGTCATCTTTATAGCTGCCCCCACCCCAAAAACCCCAACTCCAAATGAACTGTCCTTTAACAGCATATTTCCCACGCCATTGAACTCACACCACATCAGGGCTACAGGCATGAGTAACCCTACTACCAGTTCGTCTAAATATTCTGATTCCATCTCTCTCTCTCTCTCTCTCTCTCTCTCTCTCTCTCTCTCTCTCTCTCTCTCTCTCTCTCTCTCTCTCTCTCTCTCTCTCTCCTCCCTCCCTCCCTCCCTCCCTCCCGCTCTCTCCCGCTCTCTCTCTCTCTCTCTCTCTCTCTCTCTCTCTCTCTCTCTCTCTCTCTCTCTCTCTCTCTCTCTCTCTCTCTCTCTCTCTCTCTCTCCCTCCCTCCCTCCCTCCCTCCCTCCCTCCCGCTCTCTCCCGCTCTCTCTCTCTCTCTCTCTCTCTCTCTTTCTCTCTCTCTCTCTCTCTCTCTCTCTCTCTCTCTCTCTCTCTCTCTCTCTCTCTCTCTCTCTCTATGTTTAAATAAACTAAGCTTAACACACTTGTAGTGCGAACGTTTTAGAAGATTATCGCTTCGACGAGCTTTTCTACCCACCAACCACAAGTCTTGACAACATTATTATTTCATTGATCAACCGCCAAGACCCACCCACCCATTACCAACTAGATTTGAAGTGAAAATGTTCATCCTATTGCCTGTTTGCCCTTCTGAAGTGTATTGTAGATGAAACTGCATGGCCAGTTTCTAATCCATTTACACTGACCCATTTGTTGGAATTATCATTTCTACCCAGTTTTGTTATATTTTCGCGAAGATCTAAGTTAAAAAAAGGGTATTTCCTCTACTTTAAAGGCATAGATATTGGTTTCTGCTCCGTTGTATATATAATTTGTGTGTTCCAATACGAAATTGATACAATGCGTGTCTATATTTGACAATCTTGATCTCGTCTAAATAGCATTTAAATGAGAAATCTGGAAAAATAAATTTATATAGGTAACTTTCTATTTCTGGAGAGAATTATGCCCAAACATTTGCTTGTATATGAAAATAAAACACATCCTATCAGCATGTTCAAATTGTTATTCCCATACTTAATTAAATACCCGTCCATACATTATATCTCTATTCCTATTAACCCACTTCTTTCATTTATTATTCATGTCACAGTTAATGTGCAGGGTATTGTAAATACATTTTATTTTTCTATTGCTAAACGAATAGGTTATAAGTTTTGTTGCATTCGTCAAACAAAGCGTGCTGTTCCGTACTCATCATAAACATAGAATTCGGGGACCCTTTTACTGTTAACTGTTGCTTGTAAGAACGCAGGTGATATTTCTCACCTTCATAACCTATGTGGAAGCGACATTCCTCGCAACCAGGCGCCAGTATTGGTGTCAACAATTTATTGAATAATTTAAAATACTGATTAAATGCTACCCAACGAATTTACATCATATATATTGTAGAGAAAATAGGCCAGATTTAAGAGCCACGGATGCATCTGGTTTTCTCAATCGTCCGTGAGAAAAAAAGGTAATTCTTGTAAAGTGATATTAAATTTCCAATACAGTTAACCGTATAATATGCACTTGATTTGGGAGAACGGGGGGGGGGGGGGGGGGGGGGGGCGTGTCTCCCACGCATCCAACTATGGCCATGTAAGGGAACTATATTTGAGTAGAATTTTCTCATTTATTCGAAAAAAATCACTTATCCAAAAGTCTAATTTTCCCAGCTTTCCAGGGGACGAGCCCTAAATAATAAACAGCAACTGATGACTGAACTCCCAGACAAATATCTCCTTGTTATGTAGTTGTGCCACTGGAGTAGCAGACTTAATAAAACAGCGCTTGAAGAGTGGGGGGTTTGGGGGTGGGCGGCCCGGGGAAACGTCGCCCTCAAACCATGACGTTGGCAGATAGCCTATGCTGATACGCGCATGCACGCATGCACGCACGCGCGCACGCATGCACGCACGCACGTACGCACGCGCACACACACACGCATATATTTAGTGACTATCTACAGATATCTTAACAAGACTCGTGTGATTGTATATAATATAGATCTGGGTGTGAATTTACTCATTTAATGCAAAGTATCACTTCAATTTTACAGATTCTCTCATAGACCCATGAGCAATGACCGTTGAAAGCACTCGAAAAACGAGACTGCCAACGAACTTGTCATGGGAACATCTTTATTTGCATAACTCCAAGATGGCAGCTATGGCGGCATAGAATATCGGTTTCCTGCATTATCAGGGTCCCTGTGTAATGCTGATTGCATGGTTTAAAAAGTGTCAACTTCGAACTTCACACCTGTCGTCACTACATCGTCAAATAAACTATATTTGTGCCACCTTACATAATCAGCTATTGAATGTAAAAGAGAGAGAGAGAGAGAGAGAGAGAGAGAGAGAGAGAGAGAGAGAGAGAGAGAGAGAGAGAGAGAGAGAGAGAGAGAGAGAGAGAGAGAGAGAGAGAGAGAGAGCGAGAGAGAGAGAGAGGGAGAGGGGGAGGGAGAGAGAAAGAGAGAGAGAGAGAGAGAGAGAGAGAGAGAGAGAGAGAGAGAGAGAGAGAGAGAGCACACGAAGCAACAAAGCTGTTACCAAGCAAATTAATGAACATGCTCGAAATGCATCAACTCTCCTGAATGATAGATCGTTGCCTGCAAAGTTAACAAATTCTGACATTGTAGAACAAGAAGCGACTAGCACAGATCATGCCTGAGTGGTCTATTTAGACATGCGAGAACTACTCCCATTGCATCTTCCAGTCCAGATATAGAAGCTGAATTGAAAGCGTTGGTATTAGTAGAGTTGGTTTCGTGCATTGAAGATACAAGAGATCCAGACGTGTGTCCAGTGTTCCCCTTGTCTGAGTTAGTCAAGATGTATAACAGACAATAGGAACAATTATAGGTAAATGCACACGGTCGTGTGAATAGTACTCGACTAAAGGAGGACCTTTTTCAAAATTGTTCCAGATCTAAAAGCTCATTCGGAAGGGAAGGGGAAGACGTTGTTGCTCATGTTTGATGAAGATTGGATTTAGCATAAGCAAACCTTGCACGCAAAACCTTTAAACTGGTGTTATGATACTTGCTAAGGCAGCTGAAATAGTCCGATGTGATATGATCACTGAATGTTTTCGGGGCAGAGCAAACCGAAAACCAGCAACGGTCAGTAGGTCTCAATATATCCCAATTACTGATTTTCAACAGTGTTAAGCATCCGAGGAAACCAGGAGCTAAATCACACATTAGACAGAGTAAGGAAAATATGACCCCATTTGCAATATACCTTGGCCTACATATAAATACTTGCATGCACAGCAGAGAGCTAACACAGGATCTTCCTTCCTTAACAGCTTAGCGTCTCTTACCAGATTATTATTCTGCAGCCCCCGTTAGTATTGCAGACCGTGAATCCAACGCTCCCTCACTTTAGGACATACTACACCCAGGCTCCGAGGTTTATAAATCATTTGTAGCTATGGAGAGTGCTTTGAAAAATACTGAAGAACTGCTTGGAAAGGTGTCTATAACTAAAATGGCAACATCCCATGGGCGCCCATAACCGCGCAATGGTTTGTCATTCCATGGGAATTGTCATTTACGCTGTGTCACATCTTAATCCTGGGCAGACTTGTTTGCCACTGCTAACCAACGACTGTATGCCTTGACAAAACAGGCACAATGGACATGGCCAGATAAATATGGAGAGGGTCATTATGTAATAATGATGGGTTACACATTGAAAATGAATGCCACCTCTCAGAAAACGTCTCACAATTTCTCGGCTATGGCCCTTGACCAGTGTGATGTACAGCTGAATCAACTTGTGAAAGGAGATGGGGTGCTATCGGCTTGACACAAAATCATAGTGTGCTCTTAAGGTGGAAGCTAGGTGGGCCGGAGCGGGCCAGACTGGCAGAAGAATTCAAAGATACACCAGCTCAAAATGAGACCAAACACCATGAGCTAACTGAAGCAACCCAGAAAGAGTGTGTGACAAGCACCCAAGAGCTGGACAAAATCTTTGTATAGCAGACAAATCTTTCCTTGACGACAGAGGCGAGTTACATCACATTGACACCAACAGTATCATGGACAGAGTGACACTAGATGTAGTCAAGACAATTGAATCTATTGGACAAACTCAGTATGAAGACTGTGTATGAGTGGGCATCATCCTCTCAAAATTTCAAAATCAAATACTGCATGTTAGATATTGTCTTTGAAACAAAACTGTGCACACCTCTCCAGATTTTACTTAGCTCCTCAATCGCGTGGTGGGAACCTAACTGAATTCCTCAAACACGAGGATCACACATGTCCATCACCATTCACCAGCATGGGTAAAATGAGGAAAGGACCATAGTAAGACTTACTGGTTTGTCTCCAATCGACAAGTCTAATACAATGGTCTCTGAAAATAAACCAGGTGTAGATTCCGAAACCCTATACAGTGCCGCTGTTGTGCACATGTTAATGAATATGCTATGCCCCTATTCGTTCCTAACATACACACATGCTTGCAATCTGTCAAGAGAGTTGATATTTGCCAACAAGTCCCAAACAAACTGGCTGAGAAACAAGAGTGACAGAGAAACGTCGACATGTTTCGATATAACCCGGCTGCCTGCCGAATGGTCAACATACCTTCAGGTTGATGTTAACAAGGAGGGGCGTTTTCAGTACTTGGCAGAGTGCGTGACAAAATCGTTACCGCCAGATGGAACAGAAATTGTCACGACATTCAGCGCACAAATATTGTCTACATATTGTGGCAAGGACATGCGTAACCTACAACCGTGTAGCCACGATGAAACTGACAGCAGGATATTCCTGCATGTTAAAGACTGTGTGCAGAATGGACACTCAAAAGTAAGCATTCGCACATTGGATACCGATGTTGTTGTTCTAGCTGTGTGTGTCGCCAAACAGATGCATATCACATAATTATGGGTGGCTTTTGGGACTGGAAAGTCATTCAGATATATTGCTGCCCACAATATCTTTGCGAATATTGGCCCTGAAAATTCGACTACTCTTCCCATACTTCATAGCCTAACTGGTTGTGATGATGTCTCGTTCGTTACAGGACGTGGGAGGAAAACGTGCTGTATGATTTGGAATGTCTTCGAACAACTCACAAACACCCTTCGAGCCATAGCTGACTATCTAGCAGAGATTCCACAAATTTTCTTTGAGAAGGTCCAAACGTTTGTTGTACTTTTGTATAGCAGGACTTATGCGCTATTGGCAGTGAACGACGCAGGGAAACATGTATTTTCCCAAGGTTCCAGATCTCTTGAGAATATCCCGCCAACTCAAACCTCCTTGTTTGCGCATTGTAAGAGAGTGGTGTATCGAGGTAGCTACGTATGGGGCCAATATTTTTGCACAGGAACCTACCATACCATGGCTTTCTGGCTGGGGCTGGAAAGAAAAAGACAGTGGACAGCATTCCCGGAAGTCATCAAATGCGCTTAAATGTACAGAGTTGGGCATCTGCCAGAGTGGTTGTATACCTTTACAATGAGAATAGTCTAACTTACATCAAGGGTAAATGCTAACAAATCAGTACTTTTGGGCACACAACGATTTCGATATTACACCTCAAGACTGACATAAAGATCATTAGTATACTCTCTCAAAGAGTTAGTCAAGATGTATAACAGACAATAGGAACAATTATAGGTAAATGCACACGGTCGTGTGAATAGTACTCGACTAAAGGAGGACCTTTTTCAAAATTGTTCCAGATCTAAAAGCTCATTCGGAAGGGAAGGGGAAGACGTTGTTGCTCATGTTTGATGAAGATTGGATTTAGCATAAGCAAACCTTGCACGCAAAACCTTTAAACTGGTGTTATGATACTTGCTAAGGCAGCTGAAATAGTCCGATGTGATATGATCACTGAATGTTTTCGGGGCAGAGCAAACCGAAAACCAGCAACGGTCAGTAGGTCTCAATATATCCCAATTACTGATTTTCAACAGTGTTAAGCATCCGAGGAAACCAGGAGCTAAATCACACATTAGACAGAGTAAGGAAAATATGACCCCATTTGCAATATACCTTGGCCTACATATAAATACTTGCATGCACAGCAGAGAGCTAACACAGGATCTTCCTTCATACGGGATTTGTATTTCATATGATAGACTACTGAGCTTATCGACATATATAGCTAGCAGGGTGTGCACGTATTATCATGGCCATGGCGTTGCGTGTCCCCCAACCATAAAGGCAATAGTGTTCACTACTGGTGCTTTCGATAATATTGATCACAATACCAGTTCACGTTCAACCAAAGACAGTTTTCATGGGACAGCCGTCTCACTTTGTCAGCATCCAACAGTCGATGCCTCTGGGGAAAATAGGTGTAATGAACTGCCACCACTTACAAGCACTAACAGCTTAGCGTCTCTTACCAGATTATTATTCTGCAGCCCCCGTTAGTATTGCAGACCGTGAATCCAACGCTCCCTCACTTTAGGACATACTACACCCAGGCTCCGAGGTTTATAAATCATTTGTAGCTATGGAGAGTGCTTTGAAAAATACTGAAGAACTGCTTGGAAAGGTGTCTATAACTAAAATGGCAACATCCCATGGGCGCCCATAACCGCGCAATGGTTTGTCATTCCATGGGAATTGTCATTTACGCTGTGTCACATCTTAATCCTGGGCAGACTTGTTTGCCACTGCTAACCAACGACTGTATGCCTTGACAAAACAGGCACAATGGACATGGCCAGATAAATATGGAGAGGGTCATTATGTAATAATGATGGGTTACACATTGAAAATGAATGCCACCTCTCAGAAAACGTCTCACAATTTCTCGGCTATGGCCCTTGACCAGTGTGATGTACAGCTGAATCAACTTGTGAAAGGAGATGGGGTGCTATCGGCTTGACACAAAATCATAGTGTGCTCTTAAGGTGGAAGCTAGGTGGGCCGGAGCGGGCCAGACTGGCAGAAGAATTCAAAGATACACCAGCTCAAAATGAGACCAAACACCATGAGCTAACTGAAGCAACCCAGAAAGAGTGTGTGACAAGCACCCAAGAGCTGGACAAAATCTTTGTATAGCAGACAAATCTTTCCTTGACGACAGAGGCGAGTTACATCACATTGACACCAACAGTATCATGGACAGAGTGACACTAGATGTAGTCAAGACAATTGAATCTATTGGACAAACTCAGTATGAAGACTGTGTATGAGTGGGCATCATCCTCTCAAAATTTCAAAATCAAATACTGCATGTTAGATATTGTCTTTGAAACAAAACTGTGCACACCTCTCCAGATTTTACTTAGCTCCTCAATCGCGTGGTGGGAACCTAACTGAATTCCTCAAACACGAGGATCACACATGTCCATCACCATTCACCAGCATGGGTAAAATGAGGAAAGGACCATAGTAAGACTTACTGGTTTGTCTCCAATCGACAAGTCTAATACAATGGTCTCTGAAAATAAACCAGGTGTAGATTCCGAAACCCTATACAGTGCCGCTGTTGTGCACATGTTAATGAATATGCTATGCCCCTATTCGTTCCTAACATACACACATGCTTGCAATCTGTCAAGAGAGTTGATATTTGCCAACAAGTCCCAAACAAACTGGCTGAGAAACAAGAGTGACAGAGAAACGTCGACATGTTTCGATATAACCCGGCTGCCTGCCGAATGGTCAACATACCTTCAGGTTGATGTTAACAAGGAGGGGCGTTTTCAGTACTTGGCAGAGTGCGTGACAAAATCGTTACCGCCAGATGGAACAGAAATTGTCACGACATTCAGCGCACAAATATTGTCTACATATTGTGGCAAGGACATGCGTAACCTACAACCGTGTAGCCACGATGAAACTGACAGCAGGATATTCCTGCATGTTAAAGACTGTGTGCAGAATGGACACTCAAAAGTAAGCATTCGCACATTGGATACCGATGTTGTTGTTCTAGCTGTGTGTGTCGCCAAACAGATGCATATCACATAATTATGGGTGGCTTTTGGGACTGGAAAGTCATTCAGATATATTGCTGCCCACAATATCTTTGCGAATATTGGCCCTGAAAATTCGACTACTCTTCCCATACTTCATAGCCTAACTGGTTGTGATGATGTCTCGTTCGTTACAGGACGTGGGAGGAAAACGTGCTGTATGATTTGGAATGTCTTCGAACAACTCACAAACACCCTTCGAGCCATAGCTGACTATCTAGCAGAGATTCCACAAATTTTCTTTGAGAAGGTCCAAACGTTTGTTGTACTTTTGTATAGCAGGACTTATGCGCTATTGGCAGTGAACGACGCAGGGAAACATGTATTTTCCCAAGGTTCCAGATCTCTTGAGAATATCCCGCCAACTCAAACCTCCTTGTTTGCGCATTGTAAGAGAGTGGTGTATCGAGGTAGCTACGTATGGGGCCAATATTTTTGCACAGGAACCTACCATACCATGGCTTTCTGGCTGGGGCTGGAAAGAAAAAGACAGTGGACAGCATTCCCGGAAGTCATCAAATGCGCTTAAATGTACAGAGTTGGGCATCTGCCAGAGTGGTTGTATACCTTTACAATGAGAATAGTCTAACTTACATCAAGGGTAAATGCTAACAAATCAGTACTTTTGGGCACACAACGATTTCGATATTACACCTCAAGACTGACATAAAGATCATTAGTATACTCTCTCAAAGAGCAAAACACAAAAGTAGAGGGAAAACAGGTTCTGTACTTTTGCTGTCACAATGTTCCTAAAAAACATAGTGATATTTGAGTGTAACTAGTGGTCATATTGGAAATATGCAAACTAAGGCATTGTCTAATGACAAAATATGTAAGATAAACAATCTCGGAGGAATAAAGTGTGACAAGGATTTCTATAAAGAGGAATAAAGCTCAAACTCGAAAATTATATGAAAATATAGGCAACAATCCTTTCTTGTGGCGGCCATTTTGGATTTATGCATATTAGAACACTTGTAAGACGAATTTTATTGGGTTCTTGATCCTAATCTGATAAAGACTTACAAAGGCTTACAAAGGTATCTATATACAACATTCCATGCTTTTATCACGAAGTGAACACTTCCCTTGTTTTTTTAATTAAGCAGCAGTACTAATGCTTGCAACTAGAACCACGGTATTTTCGCATAATTTACGACGAAATGTTGGGAAATTTCAAAAGATTTCCATTCAGAGTGATACGTTATATATCTCTTTTGTCAGGAATAGCTGGCAAAATAAGATAATTTCACCGCCAATCTGTCATGTATATTTGCTTCCAGAAATGCAGGAGATGGATTCAGATTAAGATTGTAAAATATCGGAGGTGGAGAGACCGCTAACATCGTATATGAGAGGATGACGCCCGCTCACACACAGTTGCTCAGTCCGGCTCAGGAACTAATTACCCTTGCGTCGATTCTTCCTCAAAATATCACGCCTCCCCGCCCTGAGTTTGCAGGCAGGGTGGTTTCACGCACGTGCGCTCACACGTACGCACGGGCGCGAATACACGCGCAAAGACAGGCATACCCGCACGCGTGCACTCAGGCATACGCACGCACGCACGCACGCACGCACGCGCGCGCACACGCACGCACACACGCACGCACACACACACACGCGCGCGCGCTTACACCTGAGAGTAATAACACATGCCTCATTGATATTTTGTGTAAAATATACATGTAGCCTCCAGATCAGATATTTTATTTGTGCAATCCTTGTGAGATTTTGCTTGGTTTAGTGATGCATTGTATAAGGTAGCATGTCTGTCCGTCAGGTAAAAACTGCTTGTTACAGCAATTGTGCGTTTTAAAGGACTATCCTACTCGTCAGTTCTCACGCGGCCACAGGCCAGTGTGAGTGTTGCGGCTGGTGTCTTCTGTTTGTTGCTTTGTTTGTTTGTTTGTCTGATTATATGCGCGTAGATATCGGAGTCCGAGAATGTAAAATCATAAATGTTGCATATCTAGTCATATGGTAGATGGCGAGACAAAAAATAAGTTTGACGTCAAATGGTCAAATATCTAGGTTATTGAGTGACTAAGTGCATCCCGGAAAATATATTTAAATAACTATACATCTGGAACGCAAGTATATAGACTCACCAAATTTGGCACATCCATTCCAAAAATGACAACCAGCCACATTATTGGTGCCTAGATGTTCTATGAGATTGAGCTCAAAGCAACACAATTTCTATGTCACGGGGTTACAAGGTACAAACAAGAATACACATTTTGGCCATAACTCTGGAGTGCAAAAAAGGTTAGACTCACCAGATTTAGTTCAAGTCTTCATATTACGACAATTTATTATTGTTTTACGTTTGAGGTCAACAGATCAACGATGTAGGACGGTCATGATGTTATTAAGTGCATTGCTAAAGGCCGGTTTTCACGAGTAGATTAATCTACCGCCGTAGCGCTAATCTGACGAGCGTTTACACACTCAGGTTAATCAGATGGCGGATAAAAGAAAAGTTTCAGCTGCAAAAATCACCGTTGCTTGTGTCGTGAACAAGAGAACAGACGAAAGATTTGGATAAATCGTTAAATGAGAAACGATCAACTTTATCCTTTTCATCCATCTTAGGATAACTGCTAGATGATCCAGTGATCCAGGCAATTATAAGCAGTATCCTATGTGCGAAATGACGAGCAGACGTTCATGTAACTTCTAGCTCTTGTTGAAGGAGACATATATATGCGGGAGGCAAAGGAGGGACCAGAACTGTCACTCAGGTATATGACGTCATAATCAACAAGAGAAAATCAGCTAGATGTTAAAATGTGCCCACCCCCACCTCACGCTGGCGACCCGGCATGCGTATATCACTAACATGATTTTTTACAATACAGTCGTGTAAATGCCATCGTCCTATTGCACGGGTCTCGCCTTCCCGCTCCTCTGCCGTATCGAATAGCAAAGCTAATGTGAGTGGGCGTATGTTAGTACGATGAGTAAATGCATGATTTGTCTGGATATGATACTAGACCAGGCACATAACGCTACGCGTAGCGGGTGGGTTGGCGGCATATCTTTTCCTCCTATTCTCTCTCAATCCGTAAGAAGAGTTTCAACGACGAGCTTTTCTAGATATATGGAACGGACGGGCCTATGTACAGAGCGGATCAATGCCAAAAATTGCAAGGTTAGGCCCATGTTTGGGTAATATACAATCATCGTGTCCAGTTTCAAAAAATTCTCTTTCCAACATTTTCGTGGCGCATCTACGTACGCACGTACGCACACACGTACGTGCATACGTGCGAACGCACTTACGGAAAGAAAACCTAAGAATCCCGCTGTGCGTAAGGCTGGGGTGGGTAGGTAGGATTGTGTGTAAGGTATAACCGTGAAGCATAAATTGTCAGTCAAATGTACGAATTGTATGTCTTTGGTGAATGTACAAGTTAATAAACATTCTGTTGAACATTTTGAAATAAATTTAACTGGTATACTGCTGCCATAGACCGCAACAGCCAAGAGTAAAATTAAACAGAATATTAACATCATAGCTGTTAAGCTATGCCTACCTTGGAATTGCGATTCTGGGAATTCCGGGTTCAAAGTATAAACATCGATCCCAACACGCGCAAAACGAGATTTAAAGCACACATTCTGACAAAATTTGAGGAAATTGAATGTGCCCAATTCTTCAGAGTGGACATCAGATATCAGACTTAGGACATTAGACTATTGATTTTTTGTTTACCCGGTCGAATTTTATCGAACTCTACGAATCTGATCAGATTAATCTGATAGTGAAAACCGGCACTAAGAATTTTAGTTATTCACGCTGCCAAAGGCCGGTGAGAGTATTGCAGTTGGTAGTAAGTTGTTTGAAATTCACAAATTCGGACTCGTGCTGCTAGTGCTGCTGCTGTTACTACTACTACTACTACTACTACTACTACTACTGCTGCTGCTGCTGCTGCTACTGCTGCTACTGCTGCTACTGCTACTGCTACTACTACTACTACTACTACTACTACTACTACTACTACTACTACTACTACTACCACTCCCACGACCGCTACAACTAGTAGCGCCACCATTACCACCACACCCACTGCCGCCGCCGCCGCCAAAGCCACAACAACAGTAATTTTACAACATTGCGGGAGATGATTTAAATTCAGATAAATGCTACAAATAGCACATCTTTTAACTTGTAAAGGGTAAAATTCCGGCTAATCACTAATATTACGTCGAGAGTATCTCAAGTGCCCGGGCTGTTTGCTTATACAGTGAAGAAGCACGCGCGGCCGAGAGGCTAAACACTCAATTAATTTCCAACTGCCCATAAGCGCGTCATCTGTAGCACTTATCTATCAATTATATATAAACAATTTACTTCCGGGTCAAAGCAGGTATATTAACGTTTCAGCCAAAGGGACATAACTAAAAAACCCAGTTGCACACTAGCGCCACCTAGTGTCAACGTTTGGCGAACATTTTTTTGTCCAGATTTGGATGATTTCAGCTATTTAGATGAAAATAAGCTCAACATGACTTATGGGCAGTTTTCAACTGCCCACAAGTTTCACCAACTGCCTATAAGGAGGTCGGAGGACGACGAATCTGTATATATATGAATGAAACCCTGAACTGGTCCCGCCCATGCCACTCGTCAGTCTAATTAACCAATCCATCAGGGAGACGATTTAGAGCACGAGTTGCATCATAGATGATAGCGACATAGATCAATACTATAATAGAAAGCAGATACTTAAGACTGGTCATTAATTGCGATTCTGAAATCTACGATTTGATCAACTCAGCGATAGTTTTTTAAACAGGTCGTTTGTTGAGTCGCCATGATTGACTCGATTTGTCTGACATTCCTAATCTGAAGAGACTTTGAGGAGAATCAATCAAATCAATGATCATCCCAGTGTGATTTAACAGTCCGGTATCCCCCGTCGTTCGCCGTCTCGATACGCATTGATGGCGACCGTTCCGGTCGAGCGGCTACTAGGTACGTAGCGGCCATCGTCGCTGTATATTATATATTCATATCGTATGTGTGAATAGCATATGTTAGCCTAAATTCTAGGTCGTATTTACAACGTGTTGAAAGTTGAAACCCTGTAAAATAGTTTCATGACAGGTTAAAAGCAGCAACACATTTCAATCAAATTTTATCAAAATATTAGGTATGCTTTAGACGCTTTAGATGTATCCTTAGTCAAATATTTGTCATTGTATTCAAACCGACCTGTACCAAGAGACACTCGATGCTCTGTCTATATATGCAGTGTAATACTGGCGGAGAGTAGAATGGCATTCATCGATGATCAGGCTGGCACGCAACATTGTCACGCAAGGACGTAATGCGCAGGACTTCATGATTGTCATACGACCAGGTATACAAGGTAAGCCTAATATAGAAGCTACGCTCCTATAAATACATATCAAGACGCGCTATATGTAAGCCCTGTTTTCACGATCTGATTAATCTGATCAGATTTGTCGAATTCAATAAAATCTGACCATCCGGGATTTATTGAAGCCATCTTAATCTGTGGATGGCGCCATTTAAGTATTTGACGCCATAATCAAATAGGCCTACGTCGCGTATTAGCTGCCGTCGCAATCAAATGACGTCGGTCAAACATCCGGCAGTAAGCATCTGATATTCTGAATTTTAAAACTAGTTTGACTGGGAGCTGTTGCTACCACTAGTACGCTATTACCGTATTGCAAGGACATAACCTTTTCCACTGTTAATTCAGATGCGAGATATGCGTCAGAAATTGAGACATAGGGAACGTGGTCGAATGAATGGAATAACGTGCGGAAATGGAGAGTGTGTGTGTGGGTTGGGGTGGGGGAAGGTGAGGGGGGGGGGGGAGGTGCGCGAGAGAAAGATTGAGAGCAAGTACATGCACGGAAGACAGAATGCCAGAAGGATGAGATTGAATGGGCGAAAGGAACGACAGAATTGCAAAGACATATTCAACGTAGACTACTCCTTTGGATGCTATAGCCAAATATCGTCATCCAGTTTACTTTCACGAATACTGGTGTCGCGATAACAATGGCATATATTTGTTGTAAGCAGCGTGGACGGGGTGGAGGGGATTCTGTGCAGGGCCTGGGAGGATTCATTCTCAAGAGCGTGTGAAACAGAGTCTAACAATCGGCGGGAGAGAAGGGTGGGGTGCTTGAGAAGCAGCCCCCTCTAAATCTCTGAAAATTAGATATTCTAATACACTTTTCAGGAATTAAATGCAACAGGCTACTAAAGACCATAAATATGTTTAAACGCAGTAAATCTACAATCGTAGTGGAAAACAATAAGTAGATTTACTGCATTTAAATATATTTATGGTCTTTAGTAGCCTGTTGCATTGAATTCCTGAAAAGTGTGTGTTTGTGGGATACCAGATACTATGGGACAGCCACCCTGAGCAAAATGTTGGTCTTATGTTTAGTCACACCCCTACGAGATCTACGCCCCATACACCATAATATACATCTACAGCACGTTTCCCCAATGGTAACATTTTTTCTCTACCATTATTTGAGCTTAGTGCATTTCAAGAATAACAAGAGCCATCAGAAGACGGCATGCCCCCCCCCCCCCCCGGATCCAAACATTTCAGCTAAACATACATCGTAGCTAAACTGTAGTTGTGCTGATATCTTGAAATGATTGCCAGAGATGGACGGACCGACAGACTGACACACATACATTCTATGCAGATGCATGGATGTACAGGCATACGGATACCACATGCACATCTTCAAGTGGTAATGAGAATCCTTACTAAGTTTCAATAGAATCACAGCTAAATTGTAGGAGTTGTGTTGACAAGAAATGATTGGTACTGAAGTTTATGTATCGGTTTAAAGGTATTTAAAGGGAGATAACGCTGTAATGAATAATTTTCTGGCCACGAAAAAAGCGCATGCACATCTTCGGATGATAATGACTAGATTTACCATGTTTCAAAAGAATTGTAACTAAACTGTAAGAGTTGCATTGACAAGGATGGACCGACAGACGAACATACATTTTGGACAGATGGATGGATGTACAAGTATACGGATAGCACATGCACACCTTCACGTGGTAATGATAACACGTACCAATTTTCAAAAGAATCGGAGCTAAACTGTAGGAGGAGTTGCGTTGTCAAGAACTGATTGGCAATGCAGTTTATGTATAGGATTTAAGATATTTAAAGGGGGATAACTCTGTAATGAACAATTTTTCGGTTGCGAAAAAAGCACATGCACATATGCACATGATACTGATAATGTTGACAAACTTTAAAGTTAATCCATTGAGACCTCTAGGAGCAGTTGCGTTGACAAGAAATGATTGGCAATGCAGTTTATGTATCAGCTTTAAGATATATAAATGGGGTTAACTCTGTAATGAACAATATTTCGGACGCGAAAAAAGCACATGCACATCCACTCATAATACTGATAATCTGGACGAAATTTCAAGCTAATGGATTGAGACCTCTATGAGGAGTTGCATTGATAAGACGGGGACAGACGGACGTATATGCTGATCGCTATATCCCCTCCCCCCCCCCCCCCACCACCTCCCCCTTCTTCCAGACTGGGTGGGGGTGAGGGGGGGGGGGGTGGATAAAAAGCAAAATAAGAGTATTTATTTTGTTCACTTTCACTATGGGATCGAGGCCAAAATTTCTTAGAGGTATATATATATGTACATGTAGACGGATAGATACAGCTAGATTTTTTTCAAACCGAGCGCGGCTCAGCCGGTAGGAAATCTATAAAAATGACGTATTTCTTGGGACACCACTACTGCGACATTTTCTGCCGCCTACCGGCTAGCCACCGGTTCAAACCGCGTTCAAGGAAAAGCACCCTTAGGCACTTATGTTCAAATACGGTATTCAACAGAACAATTATGTTCAAAATATTCAACAGAACATTTTCTACTAACTAACACGGTTTTTAATCATGTTATCTTATTTATTAGCTGTAATGTGTGCTAAGTGTGTGCCTAATATTCCTGAAGACACAAAAACACGGTTAACCTGGATGACATCAGGAAACACATTTTCACATTCATTTTGTCCCAAACTACGTAGTTTCTTCAAAATATAAATTCATTTAAATTTTCCAAGCTAGCTTTATGAAAATACAGTAAACTTTGTTGACGCGGCCACCTTAATATGGGACCGCGAACTCTGATGATTAATGTCAGGTGGTTGCTTTACGCAAACCAACTACTCACGGGAATGACAATGATAGTGGTTCTATAAGCCGGGTGGCTAACCGCCACCATGTGCCAAAACACCCCACCCCTCAGTAAGTCGCCGTTATAGACAGATCTTATTTTATAGAAGCTGAAAAGGCAATTTAAAAAAACAGTATTTGTGAAACATTTTAAACGAAAACGTTTAGGGACTTCCCCGCAAAAACCTTTACAAAAATAGACATATTATTTACATGGCGTTGCGCGAACTGAGAGAAGTTTATCAAGCGTAGTGAAATAGACTGCTTTGTAAGAAGTGTGTCCATGGCATAACAGGTATCTAGTTCACATTTATAATGAATATGAACCAAATATTGTACTGGTATGTAACTGATTCAAGATGTTAACCCTTTAATGACTAAATTTGTTAAAAAAATTAAAATATATACTTATTAAATGTCCATGTGCAGGCCTAGAGAAGACTATTTTTGAAAATTTACCACTGGAATGACTGGCTCGGTTATCGAGCCAGTCATTCCAGTGGTAATTTTCAAAAATAGTCTTCTCTTGGCCTGCAAATGGACATTTCTCAAGACCCCTGCAGAGGCCGGTCTTAGCCGGCTTCGTCCTGAAGGGGTTCAAGTAATTTAATTGGAAGACCTTTTGAAGTTGATTCATGTTGAACACAGTATCAAGTGGCAAACTCGCCATCGGTGCGTCTAATTCGTATGTTCATCATCAGTTTCAGTTTCAGTTTCACGTTTATTACACTCAGGCTACCGAGGCAGCATATGAGGGTATATATTTATAACAATTATTATGGCGAGTAAAGTGACAAAATATACAATGATTATCACGAGGTTAATAAATAAATACTAATTACATTAATAACAGCGATAATAGACTTGGTGACTTATTTTTTCTTGGCATATAAAAGGTATTTACACATTTTTTGGAGAACTGGCCTGTTGCATATTGAAAGAAGTCCTATCACCAAAGGTAAGCTGCCACAACTTGAAGACGCACTACACACCATCACATGCTTTCGGATAGTATTGCAGTGGATCCCCTCACACTGTGGACTCCAAGGAAATGAGGAAGCAGACAAGATGGCAAAGGTGGGTGCCGAAGAGAATCAGACAGAAAACATGGTTACCCATACAGAGATGAAGACTATCATCAAGTCACTCTATAGAACACCTCAATCAGAAGATGCCTACCATCATCTCTCGAGGCCAGAGCAAGTGACCATTTTTCGTCTCAGAACTGGACACAACAGACTAAACCAACACATGTACAGGCGGTTCCACCTTACGACATCGCCCGCTTGTCATTGTGGAGAAGCAGAACAGACCACAGAGCACATACTTCAATGTTGCAGTACGTATCAGCTGCTGAGAGAAGAGATCTGGCCTTTGTCAACCTCTTTTCTTGAAAAGCTGTATGGGCCTGTGGAAGAACTGCAGAAAACCACAGATTTCATCTTGAGAACGGCTCTCCAAGTGTGATACCAGCGATCGAAAAGAAGAAGAAGTCCTTTTGCTTTTTCTATCGTGGTATTGGTTAGGTAGTAAGAAGGGATTAGTCTTTGTCGTTCAGCGCTAAATTTTTTGCAATGGAAAAGAAAGTGCAATTCGTCACCTATGCAATTACATGCATTACAGATGCGCTCATTTCGATCAATCCCCTCCCATCTCTTGGTCTCGATGTCTAGTTGGTGGTTTAATGTTCTGAAGTGGCACAGAATTATAGCGTCGCGATATGGCAATACAACAAAATATTTTTCAAATACCGAATCACTCATTATGTTATTGTAAAACGTTAATCGGCTTTCTGGGTGCCCTCTTCCCCTGGAGGCAGTGCGATGCTGTTCATTAGAATAAACGGTTAGACAGCGGTCATATATGTGCTGAACTACCAGAAGCTTACTTCTATCTATCGGTATGAGGTCAGAATAAGTTACCAGTTAGCTGGTAGGCGATACGTACTGGTAGAAAGTGGAGTATCTTTAACTTATGGATTTACACGGGCACGTGACCTCGTTTGAAGCCAATGTATTGGCCAGATCTCTCACTCAAGTAGATGACGTCACATTCAAGTACGTCAGATGTAGATCGATGTCGCAATCAAAATGCATGAATGGCGTATGAACATCGAATGGTCCGACAACTGCGCGAATTGTATGGCTTTAATATTTAATCAACATTCTGTTGAATAATTTGAAATTAGTTTGACATGGCACTGTTCCATTCTAAGCTGGGATGGTAGCTATTGACCTACAGCAACGTTGTCTTCAGCCTACAGTTGCCCGCTACATGTACGTGTTCCACAGCGAAGAACTAACCTTACTCTTAACAACGGTTACAGCATCCTCTGTTTTTCCGCGAGATGATATGATTTTTATACTAATTAACAATTCACCTTTCCAGAGTATCTATCTACCTATCTGACATCATATGACGTCATAATCAGCTAAGCGGCGTGTAGGATGGCGTCATAATCATTACGTCATGAATGATTCCTTTTGTTGCGTGTTTAACTCTTAATAGTCCGACACGTTGTACGAATTGTATGTCTCTACTATTTAATAAACATGCTGTTGAATATTTTGAAACTAATTTTCAATAGCTTACCTGTATAGTTTTCTGGAAATTGACAGTCAGAGAGTTGAGAGATCGGTCGATCCCAACACGAGCGATGCGTGGGTGAAGCTTAGCTAGAGATGGGGGGGGGGGGCATACCTAAAAATGGAAAGGTCCCTTCTATGATCAATATATGTTCCAGTTGACCAAATATCGGAATGCGAATCGCCGGTTTCATACACTTGTAGACAAATTAACAGGTCGCTCAACCGGAAATGTCAGACTCCTGCCGCTGATCCAGTAGGGATTACGATGTACGATAATAGTTATATATTCCATAATTGCACAGCTGCTATCAACTCCCCAGTTCGGACCATGCTGGTTATGCCGTAGAAGCCAGTGTTGGCAATACATGTTAATATCGAACGTAATCATAGTGACAGCGGATCATAACTTGGTGACGGTTAGGTTTCACCATTTCTTATGACTGCATGGGTTACAGGAACAAGCGGATATCAAACTATTGCTACAAACGCGTTATAACTGTAACATGATGGTACCGCGATTCTCGAGTTTACGGCGGTGAATTGCGTGTTAGTTATCGTAACCCTATCGATATGCACGATAGCGTGTACCTCACCATGGGAAGCTGACTTGCTGTGAAGGTGCCAAGCACATTCAGGACTTTAATAAAGGTCCACTCTGACCAATATATATCTCACATGTTTCTTAATGAGTAGGATAATCGGATGTCATGCGACACGTTCCGGGGGGGGGGGGGGGGGGGCGTCTAACGGTCCATTTCCATTCGCAATGCTTGTACTTTATGTTCAACGGCGGTATTTAACCTTTCCACTTTATCCATCCCCCATGTGACGGTGGGTGTGTGGGTGGGGTGTGGTGGTGGTGGTGGTGGTGGGGGTGGGGGGGGGGCTGACTATCCAACTAGACTGGCGATTGAATATCCACGCCGTATGATAAGATCTCTACCTGAAAAATTTAGCCACCACAATCTAAATCTCAATGTAACTACACAGGTAAGCTGTTGAATAATTTGAAACTAATTTGACCGGAGCAGTAAAATTAATTTCAAAGTATTCAATGAAATATTTGTTAAATTGTAAATTTATCAAAGACATACAATTCGTACGGTTTCGTGACAGAGATATACGTTGTTATGATCAAACCAATGACGCAATTGATTACGACGCCATATACGCGAGTGGCAGATTGGATCCCTCCATTTTAGAATAAGATGAATTCCATTTGGAATCCGGGTCCTTCAACAAAGAATGAGACAATGGATGAATCCAGTTTAGCTATGCTCCACTCATCGCTAGATAAGCCTCACCCATCGCTAGCTAAGCCCCACTCACGCTTTACCCGTGTTTGGATCGACCGAGGCCTGAACTCCCTGAATCTCAATTTCCAGAAAACCATACAGGTAAGCTACTATTTAAAGATGTATTAGCTCCGAGATGTAACTAAATCTGGAAACTCAATATTTTTGCTGTAATATAATGGTCCCTGTGTATTATTAGTACATACTAATTTGTATAAGCCTACATATATTCCGAACACGTCACACATATTTGTAATTATTTGTTGTTTTCCTGGAAACTCGTGTGCGCGTATGAGTTTTCAACTTAGGAAAGGATTATATTTACGAAACAATCCAATTGGAAAGAACTCAGAAAATCTTAAATATTTACATTTTTATATTTGTGAAATTCATAATTTGCATCTACTACGATATTTAGTAAAAGTATATATATATATAAGAATTGATATTAAAATGCTAGTTTTGGCCCACTGGAAGCGTCTTATGGACATGGTGCCGTGTATTAAATTTATAGCACTATATCAGGTATAGCCCTGTTAATTGATGACGGACTAAGCGTTGTTGTACGAATTGCATGTCTTTGCTATTTAATAAACATAATATTGAATATTTTAAAACTAAATCGAAAACCTAAGCGTGTCTTTGAAAAGGAGTTTGACAAAAAAGTTTAAAACTCACCCTAATGCATTCTTCAGGTATGTCAAATCTAAGTTAAAACACCATCATCCATCGCAGACTTGAAGTGTGCTAAATAGATTCCTGCCACCGCAACCACCTACGCACCATCACTGGACACCGATGACCAGACAACATACTTTCCAACTATGCACTATACAAGATGTGTAATGCGTCGCCGCTGTCTGTGAAAGTCGCCCAGCAAAGATGGTCCATGTTTGCCCATGTGCTAAGGAGGCCAGAAGAGACATCAGCACAGAGAGTCTTGGAATTCGCCCTACTCGGAGCCAGCAAATACAAAGCCAGGAAAGGACGCCATTGCATAAATCTGCTAAGCGTGCTGCGAGGTGACCTCAAGAAAGCAGGACTCGGTCCACTTATGTCAAGAATGTCCCTGAGGAAGCTAAGGATTTGAGCTGAGGACAAGACACAGTGGGCAAAAGCGAAACATGACTGCTTGTAGTTGTCGGATGTTTCTACTACTACAGCCACAGAATACAGTAATCACACATAATTACAAGACAAAAAAGCTACCTTACATTATGCAACAACATAGCCAATGTGTAACCCTTGAAGAGACAACCTACGTCAAATGATCGTGATGCCTATGTTGACAATGCAATGAAGTTCAACAACAATGCAGAGACAGCAGTCAACAAAGCCAACAAAATGGTAGGGACGGTTAGACGATCGTTCCACTTCCTGGACCCTGTCATATTTGTAATGCTCTACAAAAGCCTTGCACGACCCCATCTAGAATACGGAAACGTGGTATGATCTCCACTCTACAGAAAGGACATGTAACGCGTCAGTGAAGGGCAAGTAGTTTTACCATACGAAGATCAACTAAGTATTCTCAAGGTACCAAGTTTAGTATAAATATACGGTTAGGCGGTGACCTCGAAACACACAAATAAACATATGATATGTACAATGTAAATCGGAAGCCACTACTGCAGTGAAAATCTGTTACAGGCTAAATAGCCTAACCAGCAGAAGAGGATATTTCATTGGAAAATATGGTGACAATGTTAACAAGAGCAATCAGATCTTGCACAACATCAGTAGATGTGAGGCAAGCTGGGCCCCTTTTCACACCTTTTAAGTAGTTGCTCTGTCAGAGCAACCAACTTTAATTGCATCATTATCACATTTTTTCCTTTGATCACCACCGTCTTTTGAAAGGGTGTGAAAAAGGGGCCCAGCTCTCCGTCATTCTGATTGGATGTTAGATATGGAGGATGTCCATAAACACCTCCCCCTCATTAAATCATGTGCCTCATGCCATCCAATGAGGTGAGCTTAAGGGTAATTAGCGTAATCATTGACAAGGGCTAATGAGGATAATTAAGGATGATTGGTAGGCTACATGTCTGATAACCGGTCTTATGCAGGGTAGGTGCAAAGAACCCAACACAGGTTACGGGTGGGATACAATGAATTCGGACCAAGACATACACAGCCAAATTCGGATTTAATCAATCAACACCCTAAAATACGAGTACATACAAATCATAAATAATTAAAATCACCATATTAATGAACAATATATATTTGCAACAACTGAATCATAATAAATATAGATTGAAATGAATATACGATGTTAGGCTATTCAGTGTAGTACTATATGGGATATATATCCTGATTTTGCAGACAGATTATCAATTTCGTAATATCATGTGTATATGTGCACGTGCATGTCTGTGCACGTGTGTATTGCGTATGCATTTGTGTTTGTGTGTGCGTGCGTGCGTGCGTGCATGCGTGCGTGTGTGCGTGCATGTAATAAGCACACAAATATGTTCAAGGGAAATATCTCAAGCAATATGATAAATGGACATAATGTATTAAAACTGGAGTACGTTATTTAACATATTTGTGTGAAATCTGGGACAAAATGTTTCGGGGGATGGGGTTGGGGGGGGGGGGGTGTGAGTGGAAATATATGTTGCACCTATTACCTCATGTGTGACACAAAGGTGTGTCAAGTAACCACAACCGTGACTCTGCTTGACATGGACAATGGCCAGGACAACAATCGAAAGCTGTGTAGGTAAATAATATTTGATTAGTACCTAAGAGAATCTATGCAAGTCGGAGAGTTGCCTTTTACAAATGACTGCTACAAAATATATCCGATTTAACAGGAAACAGCTATCAACAATTATGCTGCTGAATTTCAACTACACACAACTTTATAATGGTTTTCAAGAAGATTATTTTGAGAACACATTTACTGAACACTGTTGCTGCCATACATAAAAGATGCAATCAAGGTAATCAATAGCTTGTGCAATAAAGACAAAAACATGACATGTTATTAACCATTGTGTGTTAAATTTCAGTTACACACAATCCTACAACAGCTTTCATGGATATTATTTTGAGAACACATTTACCGCACACTGTTGCTGCCATAGACAGCAAGAGCATACATTAAATATGCAATCAAAACAAGAGACCCAAGAGCCTGTGGCGCTCACCTGGCCCATTAGCATTTAAACCATTTGCATTTAAATAGATATGCTAGATCATTTCTGGAAAATCCAAGATTGCCACCCAAAAAATGACCAAATAAAATTTTGAACACATGTTCTAGAGTCTACCACGATAGGGTCATTCTAGCCAAATTTGGTTAAAATATGTTAAGCGACTAAGGAGAAGCAACGTATTGACAATTTCTGGTAAAATTTTCATAAAATCTAAGATTTTCACCCAAAAATTTCTCAATCAAAATTCTGAATAGAACACATCTTATCGGACAAGATGAATGTTACTGCCTTGCTTCTCTTGCCCAGTTCAGCGCAGTCAGGCAGAATTCCCTTTGTCACAGTTGGAGATGCAGCATTCCCGCGTAAATGCTATTTAACGCACCCATACCGGGGACGAAATAAGCCTTTGGAAAGAGGCACATAGGATTTTTGACATTCCAGGGCAAGGATGGCTGTTGAAAAAGGCTTTTGGGATTCTTTCCACAAGATGGAGAATATCTAGGAAGATTAATCTGCTGCTGACAAAGTTGATGTCGTGGTGATGGCAGCTTGCCTTTTGCACAACTTACTTCTGTAACCAAGGGATAACCAGCTGTGGCAAGAGAAGCAAGAGGATACATGTATCAATTGAGACACATTGGAGGAAATTGCGCTGGTCGAGAAACCTTCGTCATACATGATAACTTCTGCCAGTTCTTCAATTCTGTTGAAGGAATAGTGCCATGGTTTGACGGAATACATATACATGGAAGTAGAATGGGGGAATCCAGTTTTAGCTCTACCCCGACCATCTCTAGCTCAGTTCCAAAAATCAGTTTGTTTAAAATCAGATCGTTTTAAGTTTGTCCTATGTGCAACCACAGGCAGAAAAATATACACTAACCACGTGAAATTTGCCGGGTTGACTGCATTCCACGTGCTATCAATGTCTGTCTGTCTGTCTGTCTGTCTGTCTGTCTGTCTGTCTGTCTGTTTGCCTGTCTGTCTGTCTGTCTGTCTGTCTGTCTGTCTGTCTGTCTGTCTGTCTGTCTGTCTGTCTGTCTGTCTGTCTGTCTGTCTTTCTGTCTGTTCGTCTGTCTGTCTGTTCGTCTGTCGGTCTGTCCAGTCAAATGATTGGCCATATGCGATTTGTCGATCACGTAGGGCGTAAAAATTAGAATTGATGTCTAATTTAGATCGGCGCGTCAGCGATTTATGCTTCCCTATCGTCGCGCACGCATGCAGTTTAGCGGTTATCATAGACTATAATTGAAGCGTAAAATAATCTCTTAATGCTTGACGCTCGCATCCGGTTTGGGGGTGGGTGGGGTGGGGGGTTGGTGGGGGTGGCGGTGGGTTGTCAGTGTGTTTTATTACCGCGACGCGTTTGCTTTTTGTCATGCGTCTATATATCAAGCCGTACATCGGATTATATAACGCACGCTCCAGCGATTGCGCCGTGGAGGATTTTAAGGTTTAATAAAGATGGTGTTTATTGCTCACAAGGAACTTTTCAGATCGTCTAATTTTAGACTGTGTGTCCTCGGGTAAAACCCTAATTAAGTTTCATGTTTCAAGTTTCGACAGTACTCACAGACCACAATGTGGCATATGGGGAAAAGATACATACTTATACATACATTGGTGACGTGATTAGGAGTAAAAGTTAAATTAGTATTGTTATTATTATAAACTTCCAGAGAAAATGCAATTTATGAGCATTATGCATCGTAACATATTGCTCCAGTTCTAGCTATTCGCCGCCCATTTCTAGACAACATCCGCCCATTTCTAGCTATTCCCCGCCCATTTCTAGACAAGATCCGCCAATTTCTAGCTATTCCCCGCCCATTTCTAGCTATTCCCCGCCCATTTCTAGCTATTCCCCGCCCATTTCTAGCTATTCCCCGCCCATTTCTAGACAAGATCCGCCCATTTCTAGCTATTCCCCGCCCATTTCTAGCTATTCCCCGCCCATTTCTAGACAAGATCCGCCCATTTCTAGCTATTCCCCGCCCATTTCTAGCTATTCCCCCGCCCATTTCTAGCTATTCCCCGCCCATTTCTAGACAAGATCCGCCCATTTCTAGCTATTCCCCGCCCATTTCTAGACAAGATCCGCCCATTTCTAGCTATTCCCCGCCCATTTCTAGCTATTCCCCGCCCATTTCTAGCTATTCCCCCGCCCATTTCTAGCTATTCCCCGCCCATTTCTAGCTATTCCCCGCCCACTTCTAGACAAGATCCGCCCATTTCTAGCTATTCCCCGCCCATTTCTAGACAAGATCCGCCCATTTCTAGCTATTCCCCGCCCATTTCTAGACAAGATCCGCCCAATTTCTACGTGTATTAAAACTTTGAAACTGGAATTCACAGAATCGAAGTTTAATGGCAATTGTACAGTTAACTATACAATTAAACTGTTACGTATTTTGAAACTAATATGACTGGAAGCTGTTGCTGATATATATATATATATATATATATATATATATATATATATATATATATATATATATATATATATATATATGTATGTGTGTGCACACCATCACGAATCACCGCTTGCCACATATCCTGATCTCGGAACTCAGCATATTACACAACTGCGCAGCACAGTTCCACTATCCCTGAAGGTAGCTTACTCAGAAAGCATTAGAATGTAAATAAAACAAAATGTTTATAAAATCGCAGTTAATAATATTGCAAAATGTTTATATCATCGGTTAGCAACATAGTATTTCGTATTTACCAGTGTAGTTGGTACCAGGAGTATATATATTTATATATATATATATATATATATATATATATATATATATATATATATATATATATATATATATATATATATATATATATAGCCCGTTCCATATTTTTCGATATGAGCACACGTGCCATATTCAACGGAGTATTTTCATTGGCTGTTGGGTGCCCAACCCATTTAAATCGACCAATTAAAACATCGATTGATGTGAGCGTGACGCGTAGGGATTACTACGCAGTACTGTTTTACTACGATTTGTTTACTACGATTTGTCATTCATGAAACGTCATCGCAAAATGTCATCGTTTGACAGTTTATCAGTTGGCAGCGAAGTAACGATTGATGGCTTTAAGTCCTGGCTGATAGTGGTATCTCTGTACTGGCTGTTTGCTTCTTTTTCGAGTATGTGTCCGTTTACTTGGTAGTCGAAGGTGATTTTCTGAGGGCGGTTAGTTATGTACAAGAGAGTAGAAATGGCAGGGCTGAACGCATTTTTCAACCTGTTTCCAACCATTTTAAAGCTGCAATGTCTTGGTGTATCTTAATTGAATCTGCTGCTTTGGCGATAGTCCGAAAAATAATGAGCCAAATAGGAGAAGATTGAGCCGCCACCCCACTCAACCCCACCCCACCCCTGATGAACTCTGGAAGTGGCATCGGTAGTTCTGGATTTTCTAGAACATTGACTGGTTTCCGGTACTTGGAGGTAGTCGGGAAATTCAAATATTTGGGTATTACTTTTGGCAATACGACGAGGGTGATATTGTGAAAATTAAGGGATATACAGGATGCATGCGGGTGACATGTGAACTGAGTACATCTCTTTAGGCATGTACGGGCCAGTGCGACCATTCACACCGCTTACGAGCGGTGCAATGTGAATGATCTTATTGGTTTGGGCAGGTCTATTGGGGTTGGTCTTGTCATGTGTGTCGCCCGCATGCAGTTTGAATGGTAATTTTATGGTTGATGGAAAGGGGCTTGGAATTTCATTGTATAAGACAGAACTCTCTTCGTTTTTTATGACAAGAAAAACAAACAAACAAAAGAAACAAGATAAGAAGTAAAAACACCAAGGAAATCAAAGATGATCCTGACAATTGAGAGTGGGATAGAGGATAGTAAATGACGATGAAGACATATTGAAATAGGGAAAATACAGCATAAATATTGATGACAATATTGTGGAATAAATTACTATTATTATTATTATTATTATTATTATTATTATTATTATTATTATTATTATTATTATTATGTAAAAAAAATGATTACAAACCGAGAACTGAGATTCTAATACTGAATATAGTAAATTGTTGGCAGTTGACAACTGTCTGTGGCTACTAAATTGAATATTAGGAAATTACTACATGGTAGAAATCTCAAGATTCATTACCGTATTCATATCCCTATCTAACCATATGGGTGAAATTATGTAGCCACACATATTGCAGACGGTATGGTATTGAAAACCGAAGATCTGCCAACATTGGAATAAATTTATGCGATGAAATCGCATACTACGAACATACTTCACGTTTGAATTCTTTTAAATTCCCAATGTAACTAGCATATTCAAACTCCTATACGTCTATGTGAGCGAAGTGTCTGGAACCGACCATATTACGGAAAGTAGGGCACCGAAAACCCCGAATACACCATCATTTAAGCTAAATTTTGCGTATTAAAATTACTTCATCTAGAATTTGTTAGATTCGGAATATAACTAGCATATTAAAGCTCAAGTCTATGCGGGATAAATTATGGGGTTGAACATACTACAGACAATAGGGCACCGAAAACTGTGGTGGTTTATTAACACAATGAACCTTTCCAGTTTAGCTATGCCCCGCCCATCTCTAGCTAAACTCCACCCATACCACTCTCGAGTTGGGATCGATGGATTTCTGAACTTCTAGACGATAAATTTCAAGAAAACTATACAGGTAAGCCGTGGAATATTTTGACACTAAATTGACTGGGTACTGTTGCTGCCTATGGCAGCAACAGCGCCCAGTCAAATTACTTTCAAAATATTCAACAAGATTTTTATTAAATAACAAAAACACAATTCGTACAACGTGTCAGATTATTAAGCATTTAAGATGGACTAATTCAAGTCAGTCAAGACATCATTACTATGACGTTATCCTACGCGTCACCTTAAATAACTACAACGTCATATGACGTACTATGATGGATAGACAACCTGAAAAGGCTCATTAGCAAGTGGTATTAATTGCCCTCGCTCAGTCAGAGGATGAGTGTATTGTATTCGGGTCTACGTGCGTTCGGGATGGCACGGGTATACAATCTATGATTGGCCTTGTTAAAATATGTGACCTATAAATACGGGTGCTCTCTTAATACAAGTGGTCCACATTGTGTTGACCACGCATTAACAAGTGGTATTAGCCCTGTAATGCTCAATTTGCTCATGCCAGTTTCAATAGAGGGATCCATTTCTAGGTATGCCACGCCTATTTCTAGCTAAGCGGCACCCCTTTTTTGCGTGTTGGAATCGATGTATATATATATATATATATATACGCTGAATAACAAATTCCCATACTTCCAATTTCAAGGTAACTATACAGGTAAGCTGATGACTATTTTGAAACTAATTTGACTGGGTGCAAAGAAAACCGTGAATCAGCCTAAATTTGAGCCAAAATTATTTCATGGTAGATAGTTTTAAATCTTTCTACTCCGTAAGCGTATGCCTATACCTATCTAAACATATGGGTGACATTCCGAGGCCGAACCCATTATGAGCGATATGCCAGGACATACCGACACCTATCTGAATGTGGTGAATGTGAACCAACCATATTAATTTTACAATGGGGCCATACGGCGAATATGTAACTACCTGCGATGAGATTACTTGATGGTAGAATTGTGCAAAAGCATTAGCTCATATTGAGTTATATACATCCATATATGAAAAAATGATTACAAATCGAGAACAGAATGATACCGAATATAGTAAATTGTTGGCATTTGACAACTGTCCATGGCTACTAAATTGAATATTACGAAATTACTACGTGGTAGAAAACTCAGGATTCATTAGCGTGTTCATATCGCTATCTAACCATATCTGAAATTATGTGGCCAAACCTATTGCAGACAGGTAGGGCATTGAAAACCCGCAGATCTGCCAAAATTGGAACGAATTTATGCGATGAGATCGCATACTACGAAATTACATCACGGTCGAATTTTTTTAAATTCCCAATAACTATCGTATTCAAATCCCTCTACGTTTATGTGAGCGAAGTTCTGGAGCCGACCATATTACATACAGACAGCAGGGCACCGAAAAGCACGAAAGATCCCAACATTTAAGCCAATTTGCGCCTAATAAAATTATTTCATCTAGAATTTGTTAGATTCGGAATATACCTAGTATATTAAGGCTCTTGAAGTCTATGTAGGTGAAATTATGGAGCTACACATACTACAGACAATAGGGCACTGAAAACTGTGAATCACCGTAGATTTAGAAAATTATCGGTATGAAATTGTGCACTACGAAATTACTTCATGGTAAAAAATGTTTACCCTCAATCCATTACTTCACTAGCGTATTGATATACCTATCTAACTATATGGTTGAAATTCTGTGGCCGAATTTCCTGTAGACGTTCTTAACTTAGCACATGCATAGGCCTACACTTTCGGTTGATTTCTGTATTCAACAATCTGCTACAATATTATTGACAGCAGTTTTAACTGGGAATTTGGAACATTGGTAGTCTATCAATACTGCTATATAATTGCATTGGCCCTACATGGATTTATTCCCACGGATGGATTAAAGGCAAAATGATACTACTGATAATCACACATCCATTATTCATTCGTATCCCGCGAGTTCTCTTTCGATACGAGATCGAGAAATGTATCTCGTATGTAGGGGCCTATTGAGTAGCCATTGACGTAGTGACTTCACGATCCACAGTGTTGCTTTTACAGTCCGCTACGGAGACAGACTGGGTCCCGGTCTGTCTGGTATCCGCAGCTGAGTCTGTGTAACAGTCTAGTCGTTGTGATAACGTAAGAAGATGACCGGTCATTACATTAGAGGTGTAGTTTCGAAGAAGCCAAGTCTTTATTTTTAGATGGATCCATTATTGTTAGCGAACTCTGTCTACTTTTTCGCCCTCTACAATATTATTATGCATGTCTTTCTTTTGAAATTTACCACACACATAGTACGCCTCAAGACTGTCTGTAACAAGTCTGTAATTGTTACCCTATCTCGAATGCAACAAATGTGAATCATACTATAATACAATACGGGAAAGGTTAAACAGACATGGTACATCATCGTCGCCCTCATAATTTATTAACCCTGTATTACCTAAATTGAGTCAAGAATATAAAAAATATTTGGTTATTGAGTGCCTATTTGCAGGCCAATAGACGACTGTTTTGAAGAGTTACTATTGGAATGGCTGGCTCAATTATCGAGCCAGTCATTTCAGTGGTGAATTTTCAAAAACTATCTCTTGACCTGCAAATTAACATCCTCAAAATCACTGTAGAGGCCAGTTTTGGCGGCCTCCTCATGAAAGGGTTAAAATATAATAAGAGAAGATGATAGGCTTACATGGACTGTCGTTGTCGTTGCAATACTTAATACATGTATATGATAGCAACAAGTAGGTGGGTAGAGTGGGGTGGGCTACCAGTCAAAGTATGAAAAAGATATTCGTATAATTGTCTTTATCTGAGATATTGAAATTTCGGTGTCAAACATTCTAAAGGATTTTGTTAGAAAAACACACAATTGTGCCCAAGTAAGTCACATCTTGGTGGCGGTTGCTTGAAATGACTTCCATAGGCCTAACGTTAGTCAATCGGTCACTGAATCTGGATGGTTTATTAATACACTAATACCGCTCTCGTGTTGGTATCGATGGATCTCTGAGCTTCTTGACTATCAATTTCCAGAAAACTATACAGGTAAGGTGTTGACTATTTTGAAACCAATTTGACTGGGTGCTGTTGCTGCTTGTGGCAGTAACATCGCCCAGTCAAATTAGTTTCAAAATATTCACCAGCATGTTTGTAAATAGCAAAGACATACAGTTCGTGCAACGTGTCAGACTATTAAGCATTTAAGATGGTCTAAATCGAGTCAGTCATGACGTCATGATTATGACGTCATCCTATACGTCACGTCGTTGATTATGACATCATATGACGTAATATGATGGATAGACAACATGAAAATGCCCATTAGCAAGTGGTATTAATTATCCTCTCTCCGTCAGAGGACGTTTATATTGTATTCAGGGCAACAATCTATGATTGGCCTAGTTAAAATATGTAACCTATAAATATGGGTGGTCTCTTAATACACGTGGTCCATATTGTGTGGGCCACGCATTACCAAGTCGTATTAGCCATGCAATGCTCAATTTGCTCATGACAATTTTAATAGGGAGATCCATTTCTAGGTATGTCACGCCTATTTCTATCTAAGCTCCACCCTTTTTTGCGTGTTGGAATCGATGTGTATATATACACCTGTGCAAAAGTTAAGCACCACCCTATTTTTACGCACATGCGAGGGTATATTCATGCGCTATGAAGTAAGCAATAGCATAAACATTCATGTACCCATCCATCTTAGTGCAAGAGGTAATAATGCAACTAGAGGAATGCTGATTATGATGGTGGGGAAACACTGTATGATTTTGTTTGAACTTGAAAACGAGGCCTGAATATGGTTACGTTGACACAACTGACAACTATTGCCCTACAGTTGACACACGTGGCTAGATTGTCATTAATGGTGTCTGAAAACGAAGTTTAACATCTGTTCACGAGTTTGAGACTGCCATTATTAATACCGGGTATATCCACCTTGTGCCTGGATGACGGCCTGGACACAACGTCTCATGCTGGTCACCAACCGACTGATACGCCATTGTGGTATTCGTTGCCATTCAAGATGGAGTGCGTCTGTTAATTCCTGTAGGTTCTGCACAGGAGGATCCCTCCTTCTCACCATGTTTCCCAGAATGTCCCAGATATGCTCAATAGGGTTCATGTCAGGGCTCCTTGCTGGCCATGGTAGGGTTTCGATGGCATTCTGGCGGAGGTATTCATGCACAGCTCTAGCACGATGTGGTCGGGCGTTGTCATCCATGAATATAGGGTGGGTTCCAGGTGCATGATTTACAAAATGAGGGACCACAACTCTATCCAGTATGGAATCTTGATATCTTTGTCCATTTAGTGTTCCAGGTACAGTCAACAGATCCAGCTTACAATCAAATGGATGCACCCCCATATCATAACGGAACCTCCACCAAATGGAACTTCTTCCATGATGTTACGTTGGTCGTACGCCGTGTGTCTGGACCTCCATACACGAGTTCGACCATCTGTGGCATGAAGCAGGAAACCGACTTTCATCGGACCAGTGTACCCGTCTCCAGGATCTCATGTTCCACTGTCTTCTTTCGTTGCACTACCTCAGACGCTCCTCTTTGTGGTGTGCAGTGAGGAGAGGACGTCTGACAGGTCTCCTAGCTTTCATGCCAGCAGCATACAGTCTCCTTTTGACGGTAGACATTGACACTCTATTGCGCGTTTCCCATTGCTGGCTGAGCACTCTGCTGTTGGTGAATGGAGATCTCCTAACAATGCGTACTAGGGCTCGATCATCACGGGCAGTAGTCTTCTTCGGTCTTCCAGATCTAGGCATGTCCTTCACCTCGTTAGTTTGCCCATGTTTTGCAATCAAACGACTGATTACAGTATGGTTAATGTTCAGCTGTCTGCCAATCTCTCTGCATGACATACCAGTGGTATGCATGCCTATGATTTGCCATTTCACACGATCACTTAACCTTCGTCTTACCATAGCGGTTCACAATCAAGAGCTAATTCTCTCTGTACAAATAAACCACGGTCATGAACACAAAATTCCTAATCTTGTCGCCTAAATCTGTATGTAATGTTCTACACCTCAAACTGGACTTTTACATAACTGAACACGTGTGCTGTTTCCCGCCACGCACGGACATCAAGCGGTATGAAGTCATGCATGCATGTGCATTTTGTACTTGGAATTATGTCAGCTAACGCGGGGACAAAAAGTATGGCAGCCTAGTTGTACCATCATGTTTCTACGTTCTATTGTTTTTGCTGGTGCTTAACTTTTGCACAGGTGTATATGTATATATATATATATATACGCTGAATAATGAATTCCCAGTCTTCCACTTTCAAGGTAACTATACAGGTAAGCTGATGACTATTTGGAAACTAATTTGACTGGGTGCTTTTAAAGGTTCGCTGCCTCTGGCCGCAACAGCGCCAGGTCAAATTAGTTTTAAAATATTCAACACGATGTTGATTAAACAGTAAAGACATACAATTTGTACACTTGCCGGACTATTCAATGTTCATGACTGAGCGCGATACGCCATTCATTTACACATTTTGGATTGTGACGTCAGCCTGTATATGACGTAATTGATTATGATCCAGCCACTATCATAGAAAACGACAGTTGAATAAATAGCAAAGACATACAATTCGAACAGCGTTTAGTCAAATTAGTTTCAAAATATTAAACAGCATGTTGATTAAATAGTAAAGATGTGCAATTCGCATACTTGACTGGCTATTCAATGTTCCTTGGAGGAGCTAGATACGTCATTCATTACACATTTTGATTGTGACGTCCAGCTACATCTGACCTAAATAATTATGACGTCATATGTTGCAGAAACAGATCAGAAAAATCCATTATCATAGAAAATGTCCTATGTCTAATTGCAGAACAAGAGACCATTGTGGTTTTTCTTTTGCAATTTGCTACTGGAATTAAAGGATCGGTTATCCAACCAGTCATTCCAGTGGTAAACTTTCAAAGCAAGTTCTCCGGCGAGTAGCTAATACAAATGGACATTTCTCACGATCACCGCAAGAAGCCATTTGTGGTCTGTTTGATAGAGTACTAAAGTGGACATATAAGAGACGCCGCGCGCGGGCGTGTGCTTGAGTACTTTCATCTGCAGAAGGAATGATAAACATGTTTTGTACGCAGTCCTCCAGCAAAAGAAGAGTACTCTATTACAGTCGGACCAGAACAAATAAGAGAACTCGCCATGAATCACGCGCATGAAGATAATAATTATGAGATATCCAGCAATCTAAAAATAGAGCCGTGTCTTCGCGCCGAGAATTATTAGATCTCGTATCGATGGAGATCTCGCGAAACACAACCCCACAATCCCCTGCGCGAAATGGCCGCGCCTATAGGCAATTCTAGACAGCAATAAATAGAAGCGCAATAACACAAGTAAAATGACTGTTAAATTAGATTATTAGCATATTTGCGTTGCTGCTCGTTTGAATGATAAACCAATCATAGGGTTTTGTATTTTTCTATGCTTTTCCAGATTGTGATATACATTACCATTGTTCTGTGGTCCTGGCAAAAGTCATGCTTTTAACTATGGCAGTCAATGCGACACATGAGTCGTGACATGACGTCATTGTTGATCCCCATATATAGTACACTTGACTCAATAACTGATGAATACATGGACGAATTAGAGATGCGTTATTGTCTTGTGCAGCCGGACACCACCTCTTACTAAAAAAAAGGAAGCATGCAAATATATCTGTTTGGACAAACCGCCGCAGAGAGAATATTTATCCAGCACGCGCTTCACGTGTTCAGTGTGTCAAACGTGCCACTTATCAGGCAGGCCACATTTGGGGGTGTAGGCAAAACTTCGATAATAATAATACACTAATTAGAGACACAATTCACAACGGAAACAATACGGTGACTAACCACGCACACGCAAAAAACACGTCCAGCCCGGTGGAAGGCTGCAAAATCTACAAATTTTGCAGAGTGTGTAATTGATAATCCAACGTATATAAACCTGCGGATTAAAGCTGATAACTACGAAACTGACACCCAGCATTTTAAATATGACGTCAATGAAGTAGTTGATGGCATAGCCTCGATATTTGAAAAAGCTGCCATTATCACTTTTGGAACATTGCCTATAAAGAACAACCGATTAAGTAACACCAATCGCAAAACTAACCGCCCGTGGTTCAACCACGAATGTCAACCAGCGAGAAAAGCATATCACCACTACAGAAACGAACATCGATTGAGAAAGTCGGCTAACAGTGCTAACACTGTGATCCAGTCATGTAAAACTTATAAAACAACGATGAATAAAGCTATAGCTGAAAATAAGAGAATTTTTAAAATCAAAATAGAAAGATTACAGAAATCGGACGCGCGAGCATACTGGAAAATTATAAAGTCCCAAGACCCCAAAACTGAAAAATGTAAAATCCAAATTGACGATATGTATACATTTTATAAATCCATAATCCAGAGTGACGATGCCCCCCAATATCCAAACACACACTAATGATACAGGACACCCAACAAAGGACCTACTTAACTCCGAAATTACAGTATCTGAAATTAGAAATGCAATAAAATCTCTGAAAACTAACAAAGGTGCCGGAGGGGGCGGGATAATCAATGAATATCTTAAGTCCAGCGAACAAACAATGATACCCATCTATTATACGCGTTTTAATTGTGTACTCGAAACTGGAAATATACCTGAAGCATGGACTGATGGGCTAATTAAACTTATATATAAAGGTAAAGGCCCCCTAAATGAGCCGCAAAACTATAGGCCTATTACACTGGTGAGCTGGTTGGCTAAACCTTTTACTAGCATCATAAGTAAAAGGATTGATAGTTATCTGGAAGAAAACGATCTTATTCAAGAAAACCAAGCTGGTTTTAGACGAAAATACTCAACAACTGACCATCTATTTGCACTAAACGCGATCCTAGAAATCTTCCGAATTAAAAAGAAAAAATTATTTTGTGCCCTTATTGATCTAGAGAAAGCGTTTGATAAAGTTTGGCGGGAAGCACTATGGGGTAAATTATTAAGGGAAAATATTAATGGGAAAATATTCAGAGTGATTCGCAGTATGTATTTTGGCATAAAATCAAGGGTATGTATGAATGATGAATTATCAGAGCATTTTACGTGTAACTGGGGGCTGCGGAAGGGAGAAAATCCTTCCCCTATATTATTTAATATCTATCTCAATGACCTTCAAGAATACCGGGAAAACTCAAATTGTGACAGTCTTATAATTAATGATAACATAGACGTCTATCTTAAATTGCTGGTGCTTCTATACGCAGACGACACAGTGTGTGTTGATAGCAGAAGATGGTATTACTCTACAGCTGAGTCTGAATGCCTACAACAGTTACTGTAGATTGTGGAATCTCAAAATTAATAAGGATAAAACAAAAGTGGTAATATTCGGAAGCAATAAAAGGGGACAGGGGAATTGTAATTTTACTTTAGATGATGAAAATATTGAAATAGTCGATAAATATAAGTATTTCTTTTACAACTTCCGGTATATAACAGCACTAAAACACATAGCAGAGCAAGCTACTAAAGCACTATATTCACTATTCCTGTTTAAGACTATATGGTCGGCCTCAACGTGGCGCAGGGGTGTAACCCACTGGGTGTCAATCCAGACATTTGGAGGGGCTAACCAGAGCATTATGCACAACGCAAATGAATGACACTTGGAGATCGAATCAACCGAAATGGTGCTCGCCCTGTGAGGATCCGCCAGGCAGGTGCAGCGCCGGGCTCCACGCCTCGAAGGAGCCCACCATCAACTACTTGAGGTCCCATCAACTCGTCTTGTGGAGCCAGGGGACGAGGATGGAGAGCTACTGGCCAACCGAAAGAGAAGACCAAACCCAAAGAGAACCCCAGTATCAACATCATGCACTGGAATGCAGAAGGGGTTACCAACAAGAAATCAGAGCTCGAACAGTACCTGTACGAAAACAACATTGATATCTGCTGCATTCAAGAGACACACCTGCAAGAAGGAAAACCATTTAAGACCAGAGGTTACCAGATTTTCCGGTGTGATCGAAGAGGAAGAAAGAAAGGCGGGGTGATCCCTTGGTCCGAAACAGCGTGAACGCCAGCCAGATCAAAACCTTTATGGAAGAGGCAGAATATATCACGATCAAGGTAACAACCAGCAACTCTGTGATTGACATTGTCAATTATTACTGCCCTAATGACAAGAATCTCTCACTTGACACAATCCAGGTCCCGGACTGCCACTTCCTTATTGCGGGAGACTTTAATAGCCAGTCTCAGAGCTGGGGATACAGAACACTTGATAAACTAGGAGAAGACATTGAAGCATGGCAAGATGAAAAGCACCTTTTACTTGTCAACCATCCCACAGATCAGCCTACCTTCTACTCATGCCGGTGGCACTCGACAACAATGCCGGACTTGGCATTTTGTACAGAAGACATTCACAGAAACCTCAGCAGAGTGGTCGGATCGCAGTTAGGAGGAAGCGACCACTGCCCAGTCCTCCTCTCTCCTTCTGGAAGTATTTCGACAAGTTCACCTCAACATCCAAGGTGGAACTACAAAAAGGCAAATTGGAGTCTGTTCGGCATTCGTTCCAATGAGCTTACCCAAAATATAGCAGTAGAAGGGAGAAACATCAACAATGTGGTCAAGGAATTTAATTCAAGTATCCTCAAGGCTGCCAACGAAGCCATTCCTCGAGGGTTCAGGAAAAACTACCGCCCCTAGTGGACAACAGAACTGCAAGCAGCACATGATAAACTAGACAAGGCCAGAGAAGATGCAGAGGGTAATCCCGGTCATGAAAACCACTTCACGCTACAACAAACTAAAGTCAGGTATCTAAAGACCAAGCTGGAGGCCAAAAGAAGTAGCTGGAGGGAAAAGACGGCAGGGTTTAATTTGGAGAGAGACACCACAAAGCTTTGGAGACTGACTAAAGTACTGAATGATGAGGGTGTCGGGGGAGAGAAGATTACTCTTGAAGAAGATGGACAAACACTGTCAGGAAAGATGGCTGCAGATGCCTTTGCGAAGGCATATGCAAAAGAAAGCAATATTTCCAAACCACGAATGCCTCAAGAGGTTAGAAAAGAGCAAAAGGAAAGAACAGACACCAACACTCACGATGCAATGAAAGTTGACATTAGTTTAGCAGAACTGAAGAAGTATATCCGCCAATTGAAGAAGAAGAAATCTCCCGGGCCAGATGGCATTACGAATGAAATGATCCAACACCTGGGTAATGCATCTCTCCGCAAGTTGCTAGACATATTTAATCTCAGTTGGATCAAGGGAGAGGTTCCGCAGTGCTGGAAGGAAGCCAGAATGACTCCTATTCTGAAAAAATGGAAGAACAAGACGAAAGTGCTGAGCTACCGTCCTATCAGTCTTACAAGCTGCATATGCAAGACCATGGAGCGCATCGTCAACCAGTGGTTGCAGTGGTACCTGGAGTCGGAGAACATTATAGTTTCAGAGCAGGATGGCTTCAGAAGATACAGGAGCACAGAAGATCAAACAACACATCTTGCACAGGTCATAGAGGACACTTTTCAAGCCAAGAAGGTGATGCTAGCTGCCTTTATCGATCTGCAGAAGGCATTTGACAATGTGTGGAAGGATGGCCTCCTCGTGAAGCTCCGGCGCACAGGCATCGGTGGCAACATGTTCCGATGGACCAAGTCATACCTACACAATCGCAGAGCTAGGGTGCTGGTGGATAGACAATCTGGACAGAATGTATTGCTGAGACAAGGGGTACCACAAGGCGGAGTATTATCACCAACTCTGTTCATGCTCTTCATTAATGACATTGTAGCAGAGCTGCCCAATGGGATCCAAGCAGCCCTCTATGCAGATGACCTCGTACCCTGGTGCACCGAGGAGTACACAACGACTGCCACGTACAGAATGCAGCTCGCCTTGGACAGAATTACAGCTTGGGCGAATCGCTGGTGTATTAACATCAACAAAGAAAAATCATCAGCCACGCTATTCTCACTGTCCACCAAAACCAAGGTTGGCAATCTGACACTGGGCGGTACTCCACTCGAGTACGAGGACCAGCAGACATACCTGGGAGTCACCTATGACAGAAGATTAACATGGACGGAGCACATCCAGAATGCAGAGGCGAAGGCCAGAAGAAAGCTAAACATCATGAGGAAGCTGGCAGGAACAAAGTGGGGTGCCAATGAAAGGATCCTCAAGACCATCTACCTAGGTGCCGTACGACCACACCTTGAGTATGGATCCTGCTCATGGATGACAGCAGATGAATCTCATCAACTGTACCTCGACAGAGTACAAAACCAGGCACTGCGCATCATTACTGGTGGAATGACATCAACACCAATAGAAAAAATGGAGCAGACAGCAGGCATCCTCCCACTTAGTAAAGGAAGGGAATGCAAAGCACTGATCCAAGCTGCAAAGTTCAAATCGTTCAACAACCACCCGGTGAAGATCAGGTAAGCACAGCTGTCATCAGGAAGACTTAAAAGATCAGGTTTTGTGAAAGAGACAAAATCACTTCAAAGGAAACACCAAGAAATGTTGCCAGCACAAATAGAAAACCCAAACCACACCCTTGATCCTCCACCCTGGGAAAACAAACTAGAGAGCATAGCTATTCGCACCACAGTACCTCATCTCACAACCAAAGATGAACACACTGATGTGAGCAAGAAGGCCCTGACCCTAGCCATGCTGGAAGAAATGTACCCTCAGGAGACATGGATAAGGATCTACACAGAATGATCAGCCAAAGATGCAATTAGGAGCGGATGTGCCGGACTGCGGATACAGTATCCAAACGGACAACATGAGTCAGCTGCAATACCGACAGGCAAACACTGCACAAACTACAGAGCTGAAGTCGAAGCACTGGTCCATGCAGCTAATACCATCAGCAGACCGGTAGACCCTATTGCACAGATTGTCTTTTTATTTGATGCCCGCTCCGTCCTTGAGGCTATCACCAAAGGTGAGCTGCCACAACTTGAAGAAGCACTACAAACTATTAAATGTTTTCGGATACCATTGCAGTGGATCCCCTCACGCTGTGGAGTCCAAGGAAATGAGGAAGCAGACAAGATGGCAAAGGTTGGTGCAGAAGAGAATCAGACAGAAAACATGGTTACACATACAGAGATGAAGACTATCATCAAGTCACTCTATAGAACACCTCAATCAGAAGATGCCTACCATCATCTCTCGAGGCCAGAGCAAGTCACCATTTTTCATCTCAGAACTGGACATGACAGACTAAACCAACACATGTACAGGCGGTTCCACCTTACGACATCGCCCGCTTGTCCTTGTGGAGAAGCAGAACAGACCACAGAGCACATACTTCAATGTTGCAGTAATTTGAAATAGAACCATACCTTACTAAATTAAATAATACTAATAAACTAACCTTAGCGTGATTCCGAACAGCCAACCACAAATTGCTAATTGAAACTGGGAGGTGGGAGGGCTTAATCAAAGAAGATCGGATATGTGAATTCTGTGACCAACATGGCACAGGTGATGAATACCATTACCTATTTCTCTGTAAGTTTTTTGAAAAGGACAGAATGACACTACTACCAAAATACTTTCGGGTGAAACCAAACTACTACAAATTTTGTGAACTTTTATCAAGTAATAAAATCTCAATTTTAAGTAAGCTATGCACATTTATAAGAAGAGTATTGAAACATTTTAAATAGCAAGACAACGACAACAGTGATGATGACAACAACGACTACGACTAGGAGGAGGACCATGGCGACGACGACGAAAACGACGACATCGACATCGACGACGACGACGACGACGACGACGACGACGACGACGACGACGACCATGATGACAATAGCAGCAGCTGCAACTGCTACTCTTACCTCTACTGCTACTACCGCTGCCGCTACCGCTGTAGCTACAGCTGCTATTATCACTACCACAGCCTGCTTACAGCACATCATTCCTGTCGAAAATCAATGTTCCTATAATAATACCTATGTACAAGGTGTATACATCTATTTACCTTTAAAATTGTACATCTTGCAAATTAGAAATATGTTCTGGGAGTGGAGACCTCCGAATTCCTCCATACTTTTTCGAATTTCGTCTGGAGGAATTGGAGCACTTCACTCCTGGTCTGTCCAGTGGCAGCAGCAGCAACTACTACTACAGCCTCTACTGTTACATCTACTGCTACTGCTACTCTTGCTGCTCCTGCCATTGCCACTGTCACCGCGACTACTGCTGCCACTACTACTACTACCACAGTCTGTCCTGCAGCTCATTGCTACCGTCGTAAACCAAATTTACTGGAATTTACTATGTTTAATGTGTGACTACAAATTCTAAATATGTTCTGGGAGTGGGGACCTCCAATTTCCTCCATACCTTTCGAATTTCGTCTGGAGGAATTTGAGCGCTTCGCTACTGGATTGACCGGCCGGTCGCCCTCATCATATTTGCCATAAACAAACTTTTCTTTTCATAACACCTATATGTACATCACGGGTATATGCAAATCACTATTTAATTGCATTACTCAGATTGGCTAACGGGAGGGAGTTTTGATTACCTAGGTAATAATAATAATAATAATAATAATAATAATAATAATAATAATAATAATAATAATAATAACGACGACAACGACGATGAGGATGATAATAATAATAATAATAATAATAATAATAATAATAATAATAATAATAATAATAATAATAATAATAATACATGTAATAATAATACATGTAATAATAATAATAATAATAATAATAATAATAATAATAATAATAATAATAATACATGTAATAATAATACATGTAATAATAATAATAATAATAATAATAATAATAATAATAATAATAATAATAATAATAATAATAATAATACATGTAATAATAATACATGTAATAATAATAATAATAATAATAATAATAATAATAATAATAATAATAATAATAATAATAATAATACATGTAATAATACTAATAATAATAATAATAATAATAATAATAATAATAATAATAATAATACATGTAATAATAATAATAATAATAATAATAATAATAATAATAATAATAATAATAATAATAATAATACATGTAATAATAATACATGTAATAATAATAATAATAATAATAATAATAATTATCAACATTCCATGTAATCGCCATTGGCAGTGTAAATGTATGTACTAATGGACCCCATATGCCACATTGTGGCCTGGGTGTAAATAAATTGAATTGAATTGAATTGAATTGGCACGCAATTACTTCGGATTCGGGTTGGTTAACTGACGGTAATTAAAGGTCGTCTTCACTATGAACTCTTTTTCTAGAAGCATCAAAGGGATCCCGTGAATGGACCTTTTCACTGTATCCATCCATCATATGACGTCATAACCAACTACGCGACGTGTAGAATGACGTCACATTACACAATTAATGACGTCATTATGTAGATAAGTAGGTCACGAACTCATAGTTGACGATGGACTATGCGTTGTTGTACGAATTGTATGTCTACTATTTAATACATATCTTGTTGAATATTTTGAAATTAATTTGACTGGGCGCTGTTTTTGCCATAGGCACAATCACCAACTCAATATATGTACAACTAAAACGTATTATGAATGCAGTAGAACAAGCACGTGTTGAAATCATAACATAAACGGGATAGACCGCAAGTGGACTCATATTCCCAGAATGCACTGCGTGGCGTAAAATTCAATATGGCCAACATGCAAATCGTAGCTAGCAAAAATTCATTGAAATAAAACATGCATTAATAGATATCAATGTTTATGATTTGACCAAAGGAGAGTCTGTTACCTACAGTAGTGCCATAAACGGGTCTGATACAAACAGAGAAATTAATTTATAGTTGTAAATCCAGATCAGGTCATATTCCGCATTTCGTGATAACCGGGTAGCAGCAAATTTCAACGTTAAAAAATTAAAATCTTTAAGTTTTCCTTTGTAAATTGGTAAATGTGGTATTGAAAATGAACACAAGCGTTTTGTCTACCGGGAATTTTTTTTTTTTTTATCGTATGTGGTAGCTATGGCCTGTTTGAATCCATATTGTGAGTAGAGAAACATCAATCTAGATCTAGAAAACTACATAAGTATCCCATGGGTTGATTTGCAGGCAGGCAAGCAAGTAGGCAGGCAGGCAGGCAGGCAGGCAGGCAGGCAGGCAGGCAGGCAGGCAGGCAGGCAGGCAGGCAGGCAGGCAGGCAGGCAAGCAAGCGGACAAGCTGGTAGGTAGGCAGGCATGCGAGCGGGTAGGCAAATAGGCTGGCAGGCAGACAGGAGGCAAGCGGGCAGGCATTCAGGCAGGCATGCAGGCAGGCAGGCAGGCAGGCAGGCAGGCAGGCAGGCAGGCAGGCAGGCAGGCAGGCAGGCAGGCAGGCAGGCAGGCAGGCAGGCAGGAAGGCAGACAGGCAAGCAGGCAAGCGGGCAGGTAAGCGCGAAAGCAACGCCCTCTTCCACTTACAGAGCAATGGTAGTGTAATTAAAGACACTGTCAAATTAATATTTGAATAAGCTAGCTTAATTATATTTAATTTTTTCAGGAAATTATTATCAGCCTACATACGTGGCAGGCATCACGCGCGGCCTTAGGTAGAGATGGGCGCCTGTTTAGAATATAAGGACAACCCGGAGCAATGCGTAAGTAATGTATCTCTATAAACAGCGCAGTCCTCTAATGCCAGAATCAGAGACAATTACACTCAAATAAGTTATTGAATATTGCTGATCATTATAACTAGTGCAAAATATTTGTAAGAATAATATGATTTGTTTCCTATTTCGTCTTTCTTGGATCAAAGGTTGATAAAATAGGCCAATGTACGAACAATAACCATCTTAACCCTTTAAACCTTTAATCACCAAATTTAGTCTAGAAAATCTAAATATGTCGTTATTGAAAGGCGATTTGCAGGCCACGAGAAGACAATTTTTTGAAAATATCTTGCGCAAATATTCAAGCTCACCATCTTCAACACATCATGTTAGCATCTTCACGCCCATCGCACGGCTACCTTGGTTAACCACCGTCCGCATACCTTACACATATCTTTTTTAAAAAAGCCCCCCCCCCCCCCCCCACCACCACCACCACCACAGCCACACGACCTGTACCGTATCCTGCAATTGTATTCATACGGACGGACGCACGAATATGTGCACACACGGACATACAAACGAACGTTTTTAGATTGCTATGACAGAAAAGGTGGAGTGAAAGTCTCCTTCTAATCGTTACCTCCGTTGACTTATGATAAAATGATCTACGACGGCAGTGCGAGGAATGTACCGAGACTATAGTCTAACTGGAAGACTAATTAGGTTCAGTATATTGCAGTATATTGCAATCTTTACATTTTGATGTTGAATGCTAGATGTCTGTATCACCTTCGTACGCAAGTTATATGCTTCTAGTCAAAATATTTTCGAAATATTTAGCGCACGTCACGTTTCTCTGGCTAACGGTCAGTATGTCCAATCAAATCTCTCTTAAAGCTGCTATGTCACAGTATTTCATTATCTAGGCTCTAGGCTATATGCATCATCGCGTTGTGTCAGGAGAAGTTCATATTTGCACAATGCCGCCAATAAAACGATGTAATTTCACAGTTACCGCGGTCGTCAAATAGCGCATTTTTACAGAAATTACTAATCTTATCCTTGTAGTTTATATTGTATTCAGTGGGCATCTCATACATATTCATGCGGAGAAATCCCTCGTATCACGTGACATATTTTTTGTTTCGTTTTCGCTTTCAATGGGTGTCAATTAGCTATTGTTATTAGATGAATGCAGCATCAGTAAATACTATTAACGACAAAATTAAATGATAGGCTAGACTAAAATAGGCGAATTAGCTGTAAACTGGCTAACAATACTGGTAACGCGCACCGCGTATAAGTGAAGGTGGCTTGCGTTATTAGTTTTAGTAACGCGTTCACAACAGTTTGCAAACTATTGCGGTTATTACGAAAACGGGCAGCGCAATCCATGTTCATTCATAAGTGTGTCTTACCACTATTGTCGTATTTTCGTTATGGGACTTTCATTATGAAAAAGCAATCATATCCTCATTTTTCGTGAACTCATCTTGGACTACCTTAAAATTACAAATAGGCTCGGTAAGGATATGGGAGGGGAAAGAGAGGGGTGACTTTTTGACACTTCAACCGACCGCATGAATGACAGACTGATTGCATGAGTGACAGATCGGATGATCGACCGACTGCTTGAGTGACAGATCGGATGACCGACTGACTGCATGATTGACAGATCGGGTGTCAGACTGCATGAGTGATGGACTGACTGGATGCATGAGTGATAGATCGGATGACTGCATGCGTGGGAGATAGGCTAACAGACCGAACGACTGGCTGCATGAGTGAAAGATCGGATGACCAACTGTATAAGTGACGGACTGACAGACTGCATGGGTGACAGTTTAGATAGCTGTATGATTGACATACTGACGGACTGGCCAACCGACAGACTGCATGAGTGACAGATCGGATGACGGACTGACTGCATGGGTGACAGATCACATGACCGACTACTTGAGTGATGGACTGACAGACTGCATGAGTGACAGATCTGATGACTGCATGCGTGACTGATGGACAGGCTGACAGGCCGATCAACCGACCGACCAATCGGCCGACTGCATGAGTGACAGAGCAGATGACTGACTGACTGACTGACTGACTGACTGACTGACTGCATGAGTGACAGAGCAGATGACCGACTGCATGAGTGATGGACTGCGTGAGTGACAGATCTGGTGAATAACTAACTGATGGACATGATGACCGGCCGGCCGACAGTATGAGTAGCAGATCGGATGACTGGCTAACTGCATGAGTGATAGATCGCATGACCGACTGTATGTGTGATGGACTGAGGCGATGTATGAGTGACAGAGCAGATGACTGCACGAGTGACGGACTGACAGACAGGCCAACTGGCCGAACGACCGGCTGCATGAGTGACAGATCTGATAACCTTCTGCATGAGTGACATACTGACAGACTGCATGAGTGACATATCGGATGACTGCATGAGTGAGGGATCGGATGACTGTATGAGTGACAGCCTGACTGCCAGCACCAGTAATAAACTGATGGACTGTATGTGTGACATATCGGATGACTGCATGAGTTACAGATATGATGACTGCATGAGTGACAGACTGACGGACTGCATGAGTGACAGATCGGATGACTGCATACGTGACAGATGGGATGACTGCAATAGTAACAAATTGGATAACTACAGGAGTCATGGACTAACGTAATGCATAGGTGACAGATCGGAGGACTGCATGAGATGCTAACAGACCCCCCCCCCCCTCCACCCACACCCACAGATTGACAACCCACTGAGCAACCGACCAACTGACCGCATGGGTCACAGATCGGATGACTGCATGACTGATGGACGGACGGACTGCATGAGTGACAGATCGGATGACTGCTTGAGGGATGGACTGACGGACAGACTGACAGAACAAACCAGCCACCCACCGCTAACCAACCCACTGACTGACCGACTGAGCGACCAACTGACCGCTGCCCACTCGATCGACTGCATGTGTGACAAATTGGATAACTGCATGAGTGACAGATCGGATAACTGCATGAGGGACAGACTGACGGACCAAACCACCCACTCTCTGCCTGACCATCCCACTGACCAACCGACCGAGTGACCAACCAATCGACTGCATGAGTGACAAATTAGATTACTGCGTGAGTGACAGATCGGATAACAGCATGAGTGACAGATCGCATGACTGAATGAGTGACAGATCGGATGACTGCATGAGTGCCAGATCTGATGACTGCATGAGTGACAGATCAGATGTATGCGTCAGTGACAGATCGGATGACTGCATGGGTGACAGATCGGATGACTGCATGGGCGACAGATCGGATAACTACATTAGTGACAGATCAGATGAATGTATGAGTGACATATCAGATGACTGCATGAGTGACAGACTAACGGACTGCATGAGTGACATATTGGATGACCGCATGAGGAATAGAGACTGACAGTCATTTGTGACAGATCGGATAACTGCATAAGTGACAGATCAGATGACTGCATAAGTACCAGATCGGATGACTGCATGACTGATTGACTGCATGAGTGACAGATCGGATGAATACATGGGTGGTGGGCTGACTGACAGGCTGACAGAGCAAACCACCTACCCACCGACTGATCAAACCCACTGCTCGACCGACTAAATGACAAACCGACAGACTTCCCGCCCGACCAACTGCATGAGTGACGGACTGCATGAGTCACAGATCAGGTGACTGCATGAGTGACAGATCGGATGGACAGCATGAGTGACATATCGGATGGCTGCATGTGTGACAGTCTGGTGGACATGAATGACAGATCGGATGACTGCATGAGTGACAGATTGGATGACTGCATGAGTGAGAGACTGACGGAATGCATGAGTGACATATCGGGTGAATGCATTAGTGGCAGATAGGATGACTGCATGAGTGACAGATAGGATGACTGGATGAGTGACATACTGATTGACTGCATGACTGATAGATCGGATGGCTGCATGAGTTACAGACTGACGGACCAAACCACCCAACCACCGAATGACCAACTCATGGACTTGTGGCCAGGACCGAGTGGCCAACCAACCGCCTGCATGAGTGACAGATCAGATGACTGCATGAGCGACAGGTTGTATGACTGCATGAGTGACAGATCGGATGACTGCATGAGTGGCAGATCGGATGACTGCATGAGTGACAGATCAGATGTATGCGTCAGTGACAGATCGGATGACTGCATGGGTGACAGATCGGATGACTGCATGAGTGACAGATCAGATGACTGCATGAGTGACAGACTAACAGACTGCATGAGTGACAGATCAGATGACCGCATGAGGAATAGAGACTGGTAGTCTAGGCTGCATGTGTGACAGATCAGATGACTGCATGAGTGGCAGATCGGATGACTGCATGAGTGATGGATCAGATGACTGCATGAGTGATGGGCTGACTGACAGGCTGACAGAGCAAACCACCCACCCACCGACTGATTAAATGCACTGCTCGACCGACTAAATGACAAACCGACAGACTGCCCGCCAGACCAACTGCATGGGTGACCGACTGCATGAGTGACCGATCGGGTGACTGCATGAGTGACAGATCGGATGGACTGCATGAGTGACATATCGGATGGATGCATGTGTGACAGTCTGGTGGATATGAATGACAGATCGGATGACTGCATGACTGACAGATCAGATGTCTGCATGAGTAACATATCGGATGACTGCATGAGTGACAGGTCGGATGACTCCATGAGTGACAGATCATATGACTGCATGAGTGACAGATCAGGTGACTGGATGAGTGACAGACTAACGGACTGCATGAGTGACAGATCGGATGACTGTATGAGGAATAGACTGACACTCGAGACTGCAGGGGTGACAGATCGGATGGCTGCATGAGTAATAGACTAGCAGACTGCATGAGTGACGGACGGACAGAGAGGCTGGCAAACAGAACCACCACCCAGTGATTGGCCAACCCACTGACCGACCAACCAACTGACTGGGTGGATGACTGACTGAGCAACGAATGAAGCTGTAAGACTCGTGTATGCGTATCCTACACCCAAAACGTGACTAGACGACCTTTATCCTACGTTTTATAATGCCCAGAGCATAGAATAGGGCTACGGAACTAGCGTAGGTATGTACAATATCACGTCAAATGGCTGAAATCACCTGGACTTTAAAATAAGCCGCCTGCGTATTACAATTGTATCATAATAACAACGGCCATATGTCGCGGATTGGCACTGGGGCGAACGCCCCTCGACGGAATTGTTTTCCGCTTCAATAGCGTAAATATTGTTGAATGTTCTTATTCTAGCGCACAAATATCTTCATATGATTCAATATCACGCTGTCACCAAGAAGTTGATACATGAGACACGCTAAAACATGCGAGAAGAAAAATATGTAGCGTAACCGTAACAAACTCGTCGCTGTCACGAGAAATTTGTTTATACGTTGTGACATACTTTGCGGCTGGGTAGCCCTTCCTCTTATTGAATGGCTGTTCCACCCTTTCACGAGGCACAACCTGCACATTTTTAATAAAACTCATCCACGTTGCATAGTTTTTATGCACAATTCAATTTCAATGATAGGGCGCTCAACATGGAAAATCATTTGATATTCCATTAGATTGCATAAAAATACGCTAAATACGCCTGGTATATTTTAAGTTTGCTATTATTTTTCATTTAAGACCACTTGGTGTGACATAGTACCTTTAATGGGGCGTATTAGGAAGCGCCAGACAGTGGTTGTTCAAAACAGACGATCTTTCAATACAATGGGGAAATGTCGTTTTCATGGAGCAAAGATGCCGTTCTTTCATTGAAAATACCCTAGGCAGTTCCCGTAACAACTCGGTGTATGAGATAGACATCTTGGATCTATTAGCGGACATCAACGTCGTTAATACGATAAATAGAGATCTAATAATGAGCCTATGACTTTCGGCCTAGCGTTGGACAAAGGCTGATTATAAGACATGTAGGCACTATCTACTAGGCGATAAATGCTCACAGCCAGATAAAGAATCTGATTACATATTACATAAATACGCCACAATCTCTTCCTTTGTGTTATTGTCACTCCATTTGGGAAAATCCACGCAACAGTAGAGTCGGTTTACAGTAGGCTAAATTGAATTTGCCCAAATTATTGATCCGATAAAATGGCGTCAACAGCATCCAATGACCTATTCTATGCTATAGATTATTGTATTTCTTAGTTTATCTATATCAGCCTGTGTAAATATTTCGTGTACGAATGCATAATTCCTCAGACAAAGGAGGATTCCAGTTTGTCCATCAATCATATGCGTCATAATCAACTACGTGACGTGTAGACTGACGTCATAATCAATTACATCATGAATGACGTAGCTAAGTTCGTCACGAACGCCTGACTGATGACGGACTAAGCGAGAGTGTACAAATCGTATGCCTTTACTATTTAATAAACATTCTGTTGAATATGCAGCAACAGCAACCTACCAAATTAGTTTCTAAATATTCAACAGCTTAAAACTGGAATCCTACATAAAGCTGCTCCTGTGCGTTGCACGCGTCTTTAATTATTTTTTCGGCATAATGCGGATTGACGCGGCACTACTGCCTACTATGCGACTTTACTTGCCAGTTTTTCGGCATGATGAAGTTATAGTTGCCAGTCTTATGACATCACGAAGTTAGGTTGTCAGTCTTATGACATCACGAAATTAGCTGTTAGCCTTAAGTCATCTTGAAGTTAGTTGTCGGTCTTGTGGCGCAATGGCGGTCTTGTGGCGCAATGGCATTAGTCGGTCTTGTGGCACAATGGCGCTAGTTGTCGGTCTTGTGGCGCAATGACATTAGTCGGTCTTGTGGCGCAATGGCGTTAGTTGTCGGTCTTGTGGCGTAATGGCGTTAGTTGTCGGTCTTGTGGCGTAATGGTGTTAGTTGTCGGTCTTGTGGCGCAATGGTGTTAGTTGTCGGTCTTGTGGCGCAATGGCGTTAGTTGTCGGTCTTATGGCGCAAGGGCTTTAGTTGTCGGCCTTGTGGCGCAATGGCGTGAGTTGTCGGTCTTGTGGCGCAATGGCGTGAGTTGTCGGTCTTATGGTGCAAAGTCGTTAGTTGTCGGCCTTGTGGAGCAATGGCGTGAGTTGTCGGTCTTGTGGCGCAATGGCGTGAGTTGTCTGTCTTGTGGCGCAATGGCGTGAGTTGTTGGTCTTGTGGTGCAATGGCGTGAGTTGTCTGTCTTGTGGCGCAATGGCGTGAGTTGTCGGTCTTGTGGCGTAATGGCGTGAGTTGTCGGTCTTGTGGTGTAATGGCGTTAGTTGTCTGTCTTGTGGCGTAATGGCATTAGTTGTCTGTCTTGTGGCGTAATGGCGTTAGTTGTCTGTCTTGTGGCGTAATGATATTAGTTGTCTGTCTTGTGGCGTCCCAGCAAACATTGTTTCGTTGGCCCAACGTAAGTTTTATTTGTTGGCCCAACGTAGTTGTGCTCGTTGGCCTTACGTTGGCCCAACGTGTGGTTGATTAATATAAAACTAGGTACGTTGGCCAACGTTTCATTTATGTTGGCTGGCTGATGGTAAGTTAGTTACCAACGTAGATTTTAAGTGGAAAAACTACGTGATACGTTGGGCCAACGTAATCCCAACGAGCAAAACTATGTTGGGCCAACGAATAACCATACGTTGGCCCAACGTTGGGCCAACATAGCATTGTTTGCAGGGGTAATGGCGTTAGTTGTCTTCTTGTGGCGTAATGGTGTTAGTTGGCAGTCTTGTGGCGCAATTGCGTTAGTTGTCGGTCTTGTGGCGCAATGGCGTTAGTTGTCGGTCTTGTGGCGCAATTGCGTGAGTTGTCGGTCTTGTGGCGCAATGGCGTTAATCGTTGGTTTTATTACACCATGAAGTTGAAAGACGTTACTGAATGGAGTTAATGAATCATCGAGTTCTTGAATAAACGTACTGAATTGAGTTCTTGAATGAAGTAACTGAATGAAGTTAATGACTGGGGCTCTGAATAAAGGTTCTGAATGAAGTTATTGAATAAATTACTGAATTGAGTTGTTGAATAGAGTTACAGAATGGAGTTACTGGATCGACTTACTAAATCTGACATATTTCTTGTTCAGTATGTGTGGACTTTTGATCATGTTGTTTGACTGTATCCCTGTTTACGCTTTTACAGGAGATACTAACATGGACAAGGCGATGTGTCGCTATAGTGTCATTCTTTTGCAGGTAAAGTAAAAATAACAACGGCAGATATGCTTACACTCACTTACACATACTGACACACATTGACACTCAAATACACATACTGATACACAATGACACTCACACACATACTGACACCCATTGACACTCACATGCACGTACTGACAACCCTACACGCAAGTGCCTCTATTAGTTAATGTTAGTTACTACACTATCATTGATTTCATCATATCTATTGAGTGCAGCTGTTCTTTCTTAAGAAATTGGGGAATATGTTTGTGTCATTGCGAATATGCTAAAATCTGAAGAATATTTTGATTGGTTGAAATTATGGCTAATTTATGTTGGTTTATGTATGACATAGACAACGATGTACACTGTTAGATAAAGAACAAAGAGTGTTACCATGCCCCCACAACGCCACCACACACACCCCACCAGACATCCATCATTTCTTCATCTTTTTTTAAAAATAATGAGAAGACCTCTTAAGAGATGGTAGATTACACATTAGTTTATGTAAGGCAGCGGGTGGATGTTTCTAGTTAATGGTATCCCACTGTTTCTCTACGTGAAACCACAATGGTCCGATGGAAATGTGGCCAGCCTGATTTTAATCCTTGCATGGCTAACACGTCCAGAACCGGCATCTGTAATGGTAATGAGGAATGTCCATTTGCAGATCAAGAGGAAACTATTTCTTAGACTGTACCACTGGAATTACTGGCTCGGTAGTGGTAAATTCTCAAAAATATTATTCACTTGGCCTGCAAATGGACATTCAATAAGCACATATTTAGATTTTCTTGACCGGATTCAGTCATTAAACTGTTAACGATGTCAAGTGTGTTACCTGTGGCGTCTGCTGGTGCCAGCATGTTCTGCTTGATTTGTTGTCCTCCAGAAGAGGGTGAACTTGTAATATTCCTTGGTAGTATGGTTTTGTTATAAAGTGTGGACTTCTCGGCTACACCTGTCACCAGCTTGCGAGCGGTTGCCAGCTGGTATATCAATCAGGTTGCTGGTGGTTTGATACGGCATTGTAACGTTATTCAATGTGCTGAAATGTTATAGTGACTCCCAGTTGATGTCGGCACTCACCTTGGTGATGCTGCCCGGTATGATGTCATTGTAGTTGTCATTGCATCGCTTCTTCTTCTTCTTGTTGTTGTGCTTGGATAAACTTTCTGTAAATAAAACAAAATGTTTATAAAATCGCAGTTAATAATATTGAAAAATGTTTATATCATCGGTTAGCAACATAGTATTTCGTATTTACCAGTGTAGTTGGTACCAGGAGTACATATATATATATATATATATATATATATATATATATATATATATATATATATATATATATATATATATATATATATATATATATATATATATATATATATATATATATATATATATATATATATATATATATATATATATATATATATATATATATATATAGCCCGTTCCATATTTTTCGATATGAGCACACGTGCCATATTCAACGGAGTATTTTCATTGGCTGTTGGGTGCCCAACCCATTTAAATCGACCAATTAAAACATCGATTGATGTGAGCGTGACGCGTAGGGATTACTACGCGGTACTGTTTTACTACGGTTTGTTTACTACGATTTGTCATTCATGAAACGTCATCGCAAAATGTCATCGTTTGACAGTTTATCAGTTGGCAGCAAAGTAACGATTGATGGCTTTAAGTCCTGGCTGATAGTGATATCTCTGTACTGGCTGTTTGCTTCTTTTTCGAGTATGTGTCCGTTAACTTGGTAGTCGAATGTGATTTTCTGAGGGCGGTTAGTTATGTACAAGAGAGTAGAAATGGCAGGGCTGAACGGCATTTTTCAACCTGTTTCCAACCATTTTAAAGCTGCAATGTCTTGGTGTATCTTAATTGAATCTGCTGCTTTGGCGATAGTCCGAAGAATAATGAGCCAAATAGGAGAAGATTGAGCCGCCACCCCACTCAACCCTACCCAACCCCTGATGAACTCTGGAAGTGGCATCGGTAGTTCTGGATTTTCTAGAACATTGACTGGTTTCCGGTACTTTCTTTGAAATAAGTAACAGACTGGTTTCCAAATCTTGCTGGACTCCAGGGGTCAGTCATACGACAGTAAACTAGTTCTGGGTGAAAACGTGCCAGATATTATTATTATTATTATTATTATTATTATTATTATTATTATTAGTCCCCTACCGGTAAAACCGGGTGGGGGACTATAGGTCTGCACTCCATTTGTCCGTCCGTCCGTCTGTCCGTTTGTCGCAGTTGGTTTTACCGCACTTTTCTTCGCAGTCCTTCAAGGTATTCAACTGAGAATTGGTATATTGCTTTATTATGAGAGGTTACATACCAAGTTCGCGTTTCAGGCATATGCGTCAATTTTTGATGGAGTTATGCCCCCTATCGACTTAAGAAATACAAAAAATATCAGCTTTCCGCACTTTTTTTCGCACTCCGTCAGGATATTTGAGCAAAAAATCAATGCATCACTTTACGATAAGGGGTTACAGAACAAGTTCGAGTTTCAGACATTTTCGTCAATTTTTCATGGAGTTATACCCCCTTTCGAATTGTGAAATACGAAAAATATTAGTTTTCCGCACCTTTTTCCGCAGTCTTTCAAGATATTATACTGAGAATTGCTACATTGCTTTGTTATGAGAAGTTACAGAGCAAGTTTGAGTTTCAGGCGTATGCGTCATTTTTTTTATGGAGTTATGTCCCCTTTCGTCTTACGAAATACAAAAAAATATCAGCTTACCGCACTTTTTTGCACTCCTTCAAGATATTTAAGCGAAAATCGGTGCATCGCTTTAGTATAAGGAATTACAGAGCAAGTTCGAGTTTCAGACATTTGCATCAATTTTTCATGGAGTTATGCTCCCCCCACCCCCACCCGCCCCCTTTGACTTATGAAATACGAAAAATATTAGTTTTCCGCACTTTTTTTCGCAGTCTTTCAAGATATTATACTGTGAATTGCTACATTGCTGTGTTATGAGAAGTTACAGAGCAAGTTTGAGTTTCAGGCGTATGCGTCAATTTTTTATGGAGTTATGGCCCCCCCCCCCTTTCGTCTTAAGAAATACAAAAAATATCAGCTTTCCGCACTCTTACAGTTACAGAGCAAGTTCGAGTTTCGGACATTTGCATCAATTTTTCATGGAGTTATGCCCCCACACCAACCCCACCCCACCTCCCACCCGCCCCCTTCGACTTATGAAACACGAAAAATATTAGTTTTCCGCACTTTTTTTCGCAGTCTTTCAAGATACTATGCTGAGAATTGCTACATTGTTTTGTTATGAGAAGTTAAGACCAAGTTAGAGTTTGATGGAGTTATGCCCCATTTCGACTTAGAAAATATGAAAAATATCAGCTCTATGCACCTTTTTTCGCACTCCTTCAAGATATTTAAGGAAAAGTTGGTACATCGCTTTAGTCTAAGGGGTTACAGCGCAAATTCGAGTTTCAGACATTTTCGTAAATTTTAATGGAGTTATGCCCCTTTCGTCTTGTGAAATACGAAAAATATTAGTTTCCCGCACTTTCAAGATATTCTACTGACAATTGCTGTATTGCTTTGTTATGAGAAGTTACAAACCAAGTTTGAGTTTCGGGGGTATGCATAAATTTTTTTATGGAGTTATGCCCCCTTTCGACGAAAATATCAGCTTTCCACACCTTTTTCGCAATCCATCAATATATTTAAGGGAAAATTGGTACATCAATTTAGTATAAGGAGTTACAGAGTAAGTTCGAGTTTCAGACATTTTCGTAAGTTTTTCATTGAATTATGCCCCTTTTCGTCTTATGAAATACAAAAAATATTAGTTTCCCGCACTTTTTTCCGCAGTCTTTCAACTGAGAATTGGTACATTACTTTATTATGAGAAAATACAGACCACGTTCGAGTGTCAGGCGTTTGCGTCAGTTTTTTGATGGAGTTATGCCCCCTTTCGACTTATGAAATTCCTTCTCCGTCACCATATATAACTGAAACTTGGTGTATTGCTATGTTATGAGAAGTTACAGATCAAGTTCGAGTTTCGCCTGCTTCTGACAATTTTTAATGGAGTTTTTGACTGTCAATCTCTAAAGGTTTATATCACCAGGTAGGGGACATCTATTGCAAAGCAATACTTACAGAATGCTTGTTATTATTATTATTATTATTATTATTATTATTATTATTATTATTATTATTATTATTATTTCTTTCAGTGCTGGTGTTATTTTTTTCATATGGCTCTTAAGGAAATATTTATCCTTTGCACAAGTAAGGATGCCACACTTATTAGGGAAACTATATCAATATGGATAAGGACATTTTACCATGATCTTAGCGTAGTTCAGTAATACATGGCGGTCTTTATAAGCAGCCATATGGCGAGGTGTTTTTTTTAACAATGTGCTAATTCGGGAACTGATGATAATTTAACTTATGCATAACCTGTTGGATGAATGAGCAAATGAAGCACACGAAAATGTGGAATAAATGAGAAATAGAACAGAATGACCGTACGAGTATGGACCTTTCCAGCTTTGGCTATACCCCACCCATCCTTAGCTAAGCTCCACCAACGCTTCGTCCGTGTTGGGATCGATCAATCCCCGAACGTTCTGGCTATCACTTTCCAGAAAACTATACAGGTAAGATGTTAAATATTTTGACACTAATTTGACTGGGTGCTGTTGCTGCCAATGGCAGCAATAGCGGCAGGTGAAATTAGTTTCAAAATATTCAACAGCATCTTTATTAAATAGTAAAGACATACAATTCGTACAACAACGCTTATCCAGTCTTCAATTATCCATTCGTGACGTATATATCTACGTCACTCATGACGTCATTCATCATGTCGTCATCATACACACAACGTCCTTGAATATGACGTCATGTGATGTATGGATAAACTGGAAAGGTCCATTGTAATGGAAGTTGGAAACGAAACAAGAAATGTAATACTGATTTGATGAGACGCTTTATATCGATTTAAGAGTACCGCTTCGGCTACATGTCATGGGTTTTGCGCGTGTTTTGGATCGAGTTATACTTTGAATCTTCCCGGAATATAATTTCAAGGTAGCTATACAGGTAAGCTGTTGAATATTTTGAAACTAACTTGACTGTGTGCGCTTACTGTGTGCATTAATTGTAACATATTTAATGGACTGTTTATTAAATAGTAAATCCATTAAAGATGCATACTCACACCAAAGCGCTTGAAGATAAAATTGTTAAAATAGGATACTTTTAGAGGCTTAAATTGTGTATCTAAATGTTATGAAACGAATTAAACATGGCATATGACGGTTTCATTTCGCAGAAATTAATATGATCTTTTAGTGTGAAATTGAATTAGGGACTCGTGTAATCATCATATGTTAGGATTTATTTCATTTCCTTGCATCTATGGACACACTTTAATCTTCTAAAAGTATATGATTTCAACAATTTAATTTTGTAGAATTTTGAGGTGAATATGTAGGCCTACTTTAAAGACATAAAATTTGTCCACTTGGCAGACTTTTCAATGTTCAGGACGGAACTGGATGCGTCACTATGTAATGCCACGATCACGTGAATGAGATATATATAAATATGATATCTCCAAATTCTTGACCACATTTCATAATTTTTCGTCGTGCAGCCATTTTGAAATTTGAGACAAATCAAGCTAGTTTATTTATATGTTAACCGTTCTTCATACAGAAGACAATGCTCTTTATATCATCTCATTTTCAACGAAACAAGACCAATCAGAGATTACAGACCCTCACCCTTCAGTTCTTGTCACGTAAAAACCTCGACAGTTTTATGATTTTCTCTGTTATTTCTGATTTTCCCAACGGATCGAGAACAACGTTGTGATGTTTTAGTGACAAATTGTACCAGATCAATGCGCAAAATATAATAGTGATAAACGCAACCTTTTTTTCTTTCTGAATTTTAATTATGTTTGATTTATCAATTGCATTTTCCGAGTGTTTCATGCAAATGTATTGTAGTTTATGGTTAGTTGTGTATTTCCCCGCCGTCATCGCTGCTAGGTAACGTGACAAGAAGTTACCCATTCGGTCTTCAGCCAACATCCCACAATTCATTGCGCTTACTAATGTTTAACGTTAACCGGAACATCGTTCCTGGTACAGGGTCCGGTTAACGTTAAACAGTAGTAAGCGCAATGCATTGTGGTATGCTGGCTGAAAACCGAATTCGCTAGTGCACGTCGGAGTACATCGTTTACAACTAGTACGTGACTGTATTACACTTATGGGAATCACTCCGAATCAGATACAATGTTATGCAGGACTAATGTTTTAGTTAATGCTATGCGAGGGAATATAAGCTTGATTATGTAATAACCCGTAATTTGGGTTTTTTCGACGTTTCTTTCAGAGATTGATTTTGTATTTGGCAATCTCCGCTATGGCCGAAAGCATTCAGTTTATGGTAAGTTAAGTATAGAAATAAGCTTGCACTCTGATTAAATGTCTAGATTGCAAGTTTCGTTTCATTTGAACTAAGATGCATTACAGCCACTGCCCAGTGATGATCTTATGCTATCACTCATTATATCCGTCCATTTTTAGCTATGCCCACCCACTTCTATATAGGCTCCCCCATTTCAAGCTATGCCTGCCCATTTCAAGCTATGCCTGCCCATTTCAAGCTATGCCTGCCCATTTCAAGCTATGCCTGCCCATTTCTAGTCATGCCCGCCCATTTCAAGCTATGCCTGCCCATTTCTAGTCATGCCTGCCCATTTCTAGTCATGCCCGCCCATTTCTAGTCATGCCCGCCCATTTCTAGTCATGCCCGCCCATTTCAAGCTATGCCTGCCCATTTCTAGTCATGCCCGCCCATTTCAAGCTATGCCTGCCCATTTCAAGCTATGCCTGCCCATTTCAAGCTATGCCTGCCCATTTCTAGTCATGCACGCCCATTTCAAGCTATGCCTGCCCATTTCTAGCTATGCCTGCCCATTTCAAGCTATGCCTGCCCATTTCTAGTCATGTCCGCCCATTTCTAGCTATGCCTGCCCATTTCTAGTCATGCCCGCCCATTTCTAGCTATGCCTGCCCATTTCTAGTCATGCACGCCCATTTCAAGCTAACTTCCATCCGTTTTTTACACGTGATTGAATCAATGTTAACATCTTGAAACCTGAATTCGCGGAATCACAAAATAACTATGAAAAGGCAACTATTTTGAAGCTCCTCGTCAAATTAGTTCCTAACTATTCAACAGTGTTTATTAAATTATTAAGTCATCAAAAATGTGTATACAATCCGTACACTTTGCTGAAGATCTTTTTGATTTTCCTGACGGAGACACAAAATTTTGATTGTAGCGTCTGCTAAACACTGAGATATTAGATTATGGCGTCAGATACTGGAGCAGCATGTCAGATCCTTGAGTCCGTCAGGCAAACTGGAATTTTTGGTCGAACCTTGCACTAGAGTACCAAAAATATGTTTTTGCAGATTATGTATCTATGGACCGTCCCTATCAAGCATCTGAGTGATGCCAAGCTGGCGCAATTGGACATTTTGAAAATATGGCCCGTTTCCATGGCAGCCATTGCGAAAAAATACAAAAAGTCAAATATCTCAGGATGTAGATGTACCATTTTCACAATTTTGGTATCGAAATATATGTTTTAGAGCATGCCCTATTGAACTAGGTCATAACCTTTAGGGTTCAATGTCAGTGTCATTAAAATATCCATGGCCGAGCTAAAATGGATTCATTTTCGAATAAATTCCAATAAAATCATTATAGTGCTGGCAGAGACATGGTGAATGTAAGTTGATGCTCTCTGCGTGTTCCCTTCTGTCTGGTGTCAAGAGTATTGTTCTCGATGCTGTACTCCATATACCTCTCGGAAATCAAGCATATACCAGATTCTTTTACTTGTTGAGTACCCAACTCATGGTATTGTCTACCCAAACATGGACCTTTCCATGCGTAGGTCAAGGGATCACACAAAGCATAGCCTATCCATCAATGATACAATTTGATTCCTGAGCCAGCTGCCTCATTGGAATCGCTACTAGCAGCCTCCGCTTTGATGTTGGCGTTGTCTTAGCCATCCTACTGCCACGTGAACTGTCAAACATTGTCACTGGATTCCGTGATAAGTTATACTTCAGTACGTCATCTAGAGCCAATGACCCACGAGTAATTTGTGTTGATGTCATACACTGCATCGGCACGGATGTGTTTCTTCACCAACTGCATTGTCTTGGCTTGATGATGATGATGATGATATACAGTATTCTGAGGCTGTAGTAGTAGAAACACCAGCTACAATCAGTCCTTCTTTGGCATTGCCCACTGTGTCTTGTCCTCAGCCGAATTATTTAGCTTCCTCAGGTCCATTCTTGATCTGAATGTACCAAGTCATGTCTTCTTGAGGTCACATCGCAGCACGCTGAACAGATTTATACAATGACGTCCTCTCCTGGTGTTCTATTTACTCATGGTGTTCTATTTACTGGCTCCAATTAGAGCGAATTCCAAAAGCTTTGTGTGCGGATGTGTCTTCTGGCATCCTTAGCAGATGGTTAAGCATAGATAATCTTTCCTGCATGGGTGACCTTTATGGACAGCGGCGATGTATTACATATCTTGTATAGGGCATCGTATGGAAATTATGCTGTCTGGCCATCAGTGTCCAGTGATGGTGCGTAGGTGATTGTGGTGGCAGCCAACAAGTGTGTCAAGAGCTGCATGTGGAACTGCCCAGCTGTGACAATTGTACAACATCAAGGATACAAAGGTTGTATTGTACAAACATAGTCTTTTTGTCAAGGTCATATTTGATCTACGAATCAACAGCTTCCAGAAAGCTATGTTTCCCATGACGCGGCGTGTAGAAACGCCAGTAGTAATACAGTTGCAGAACGTCCGTCAACATTGGCCTCAACTGATCAGATTATACAGCTCACTATGTTGAGGATGCCATTTGCATTTTGATACGCACTGTTCAATGGATTGGTTGACTTTTCAAGCCCGTGTCGGGAATCCCCCCCCCCCCACACACCTATTTGCATCTGATAGCATGCGTAAATTCATTTCCTCTTTGTGGAGGGTTTCCAAGGACGTCTCATGTTGGGTCATATCTCCGACGTCATTTTCTCTGCGGCCACACGTGTGCAGAGACAGAGCCTAGATTTTCTTCAAATTGGGTTTGGATGTGGTGCCACGATGACCACGGGGACATTTGTTATATCTTGGAAAAGTGGTTTCAATCATCGTATCTGTCCACATCACATTCGAGCTCGATCCCAGGGAGATGTCGAGTTACATGTTCGCCTTCAAGAAATTTTCTACAAATTCCATGAGAAATATTAGACCATGACACTCACTGCAGTATCATGAGGATGGCTAGTTTGAGGAGTTCATCTAGCCAGAGCTTTGTGGCTCCGCTGATTTTCGCATAAGACTCCAAACATGACATTCTCTACCATTGCTGCCAACATGGTATCAGGATCCGATGAGTTCATGACAATTCACCTTTCCAGAGTATCCATCCATCATCTGACCTCGTATGACGTCATAATAAGCTCAGCGCGTGTATGATGACGTCACAATCCTTAGGCAGCAACAGCACCCAGTCAAATAGTTTCAAAATATTCAACAGCTTACCTGTGCAGATTTTTGGAAATTGATAGTCAGGGTGTTCAGAGATTGATCGATGCCAACACGAGCGACGTGTGGGTGGAGCTTAGTTAGAGATGGGCGGGGCATAGCTAAAACCGGAAAGGTCCATTAGTGGTGCGTTTAAAGGAAGAAGTGATTTTAGTTCAGTGCGTGACTTTCTTCTCTGGCCATTCAATTATTGAAGCGATTCCACTGTGGACACTGGGTCGCATCACTGGCTTCTGAGCGGATGACGAAGTCAATTACTTTAGCCATTCTCTCGTCCAGGACATGGATCGAAAAAATACATAACTTTGCGAGCACGCGGCGTCTCTCTCTCTCTCTCTCTCTCTCTCTCTCTCTCTCTCTCTCTCTCTCTCTCTCTCTCTCTCTCTCTCTCTCTCTCTCTCATGCAGCATATGATCTCAGCATGTTGCAGACTAACATGTATACCAAGGGCATGTCAGACAATGTCTAGATGGCAAAAGCTTCTGACTGTATATGTTCGAGTCAAACTGGTGTGGAATCACTAGAACCACACCTGCGTCTAGTTCTGTAGTGGGTGTCAACTCTCTGTTGTTTAGGCACTTGCGAGAGCTGATCTACAAAATCTTACCACCTCGGCATAAGTACACAATGCACAACATTGGCTTAATTTTTTAATTAATTCCTTCTTGATAAGAGTACCAAGCACTATCAGAAGTAGAGTATGGGATTTCATATACAGGCCTATGGTCACAGTTCATAGTATTAGAAACCTCTTTTGTCCACATGACTGCAGTGTGCTGATGAAGGCAAGTGGTGTGTCACTTGTATATTTCTCAGCTATGTCTGCCTTGATCCTGCACTGATAGCTTTCCTTGTTTAACGGAGGTGATTTCAGTTCTTGCTGTACATGATTTGCACGCCAAGCAATATAAAGTTCAATATCACTCTCATCCTCACCTGCTACCGCTTTGAAGACTTCTTGAGCTCTTACTAACAAAACCTAAAAGACTTGCACAGCCTGGTGCTCAGAGGGAATCTTTTCGCTGAAGTGGTTTGACAGTCAGAGGGCACTAATATTTCCCAAAATTTTTATATAGTTCATAGAAATTGATGGAATTTCTGATTTGCATTCTATCATCATTTATAGCTTTTACAACTTTCTAGAATTCCTCGTCATTGCTATTGGATTCCTGGGCTTCGCTGCTATTTGAGGCTACAAATTTGGCAGCCTTTAGAGCAATAAATGCTGCTCTGCAATAATAATGATAACGTCCATCAACTGCCTGCAAGTCACTAACAGCTCCCTCTGTTTGCAAACAGATATCATCAGGCAACCTATCTCCTCGTGAATGGTATGTATTTAAAGGGAAACACCAGACCCTCTATACTACTTTGCATAAAATGAATCTCCAGACCGTAACGTTTCCAAAAATATAATTGTAAGCGTTATGCTCAAATTAGAAATATATATCTTCGTTATTTAAATGTGATATATTAGTTAAATTTCTATTCCCAGATGAGGCGTATGACGTCATAAGTTGAACGTTTTTCTTACTGTCATCCAACGCTATCGCAATAAAATTATGAATTGCGTTTGATAAGGGGTTTCGCTTTAGTGGTATTAGGAATATATAAACTATATTTGCGGAAATGTTGAAGAATATATGATAACAGTCCTTTGTCTGATTTCTCTGATGGTGTCGATTTTGACATCAAATTTTGATCTTGAGATAAATGAATGACGCGATAGTATAAGTATATCAGTACAATTGTTACTTTTGATTCAATGCTCTTTGCGCTACGGCAGATGATGTTATTAAAGTTCCATCTATTAATATGAGAGTTTAAATAGTTCTTACATACATCGCAATACATCTTTAAGTACTTATTTGTTCATACTATCCTCAAAGCTCCCTGAGATATTATACTATTCATGTAATTGACAGTCATCTTCATAGAAAATGACCATCTTAAGGTTCGGCAACTAATATATGAAAATAACAAATATATTCCATAAATTTGCGATAGTGTGATAAACGGCTTAATCTCTCAGATCTGTACATATATAAATGAGTCGATATCATTATCACAGATAGAGATTATCACCATCCAAATGCATGCACTCCTCTCTTCAGAGTGCCGTTATCGTGGTTCTTGTCGGGTGGGATTCAACCTATGACGTCATAGGTTTAATTAACTCGCAGAAAATTATGGTAACATAGCGTGTTTAACACCATTTTAATCGGATTTATATATAAATGTTGCAGGAAAGTTTTACACAGTGGCTTAAGTATAGGCTCTACGATAGAACTGCGTGTTTTATGCAAACGATGGTGCCCCTTCTTGTGTTCCCCTTTAAGGGAATTCTGTGCACCGCATTCGGTTGTTCGACACAGCCAGAACACGTCTTCACAGAAAGTTTCCTCTTCAAGTTCAAAAATTTCACCACAAAAGATACAGTGGCGGATAAAGTAAGACAGTGGAAGTTCAGAACTCCCATGCCTTTTCACTTCATGATTAGATGATTATGCAGAACCAGCCATCTTACGTAATCTTTCGCATTGGTGTATATGTTTCTATAGAACTTCGTGGTAAGGTTTGGATCTGCAGTCAGTTCTGCTTCCAGATGGCAGTAGAGTCCATCATCCCTGATTCGACGACCATTGACTATAGCAGCAAAGCCCCAGAGGTTGAATCAGACAATGGCGTCCTCGGATTTCTGCAAGAGTTCACCATGGAAAGACACATTCCGCCATGATTCACATCGGAAAAGTGAGACAGAGCGCTAGGTATATGTTAAAATCATATGTTTCTAATAGCAGGCTTACCGAGTTATCGTGGCTGCTATGGCACCTAGCATTCAATGTGATATCCTCTAGGACGGCATAATTATAATCCATATTATCTCCAAAAAAATCATCGGATCCAATAATGTCTGTTGCAACAATTGTTTTAGAAAATAAGTCCATTTGTAGGTTGACGTTGTCTGTAAAACCTCAAAGTTATGGTCTCATTTGATAGGCTATGTTCTAACACATGCTTAGACAGCAAGATTATGAAAATCGTTCATCTAGATCCTGAGATATTTGACCTTTTGTATGTTTCGATGCTAGTAACGGTTGCCATGGAAACATGCCATTTTTATCCCCCTCCCCCCTCCCCCCCCCCTCCGGTCTGGAAGACGGGGTTGGGGTGGGGGTGGGTGATATAGCGATCAGCATGTCCGTCTGTCCGTCCGTCCGTCCGTATGCCCCCCTCTTGTCAACGCAACTCCTCCTAGAGGTCTCGATGGATTAACTTAATATTTCGTCCACATTATCAGTATCATGTGCGGATGTGCATGTGCTTTTTTCGCGTCCGTAAGATTGTTCATTACAGAGGTATCCCCCTTTATATATCTTAAAGCTGATATATAGACCGCATTGTTATTCATTTATTTTCAACGCAACTCCTCCTAGAGGTCTCAATGGATTAACTTACTATTTCGTCCACATTATCAGTATCATGTGCAGATATGCATGTGCTTTTTTCGCGATCGAAAAATTGTTCATTACAGAGTTATCATCCTTTAAATATCTTAAAGCCGATACATAAACTGCATTGCCAATCATTTCTTGTCAACGCGACTCCTCCTACAGTTTAGCTCCGATTCTTTTGAAAATTGGTACGTGTTATCCTTACCACGTGTAGGTGAGCATGTGCTATCTGTGTACCTGTACGTCCATCCGTCTGTCCAAAATGTATGTATGTCCGTCGGTCAGTCCATCCATCTCTGACAATCATTTCTTGTCAACGAAACTCCTCCTAGAGGTCTCAATAGATTAACCTTAAATTTTGTCCACCTTATCAGTATCATGTGCAGATGTGCATGTGCTTTTTTCATGACCGAAAAATTGCTCATTACAGAGTTATCCCCCTTTAAATATCTTAAAGCCGATACATAAACTGCATTGCCAATCATTTCTTGTCAACGCAACTCCTTCTACAGTTTAGCTCCGATTCTTTTGAAAATTGGTACGTGTTATCATTATCACGTGTAGGTGTGCATGTGCCATCTGTGTATCTGTACATCCATCCGTCTGTCCTAAATGTATGTATGTCCGTCTGTCAGTCCATCCATCTCTGACATTCATTTCTTGTCAACACAACTCCTCCTAGAGGTCTCAATGGATTAACTTTACATTTTGTCCACAGTATCAGTATCATGTGCAGATGTGCATGTGCTTTTTTCTCGGCGAAGAAATTGTTAATTACAGGGTTATCCCCCGTTAATATCTTAAAGCTGATGCATAAACTACATTGCCAATCATTTCTTGTCAACACAACTCCTCCTACAGTTTAGCTCCGATTCTTTTGAAAATTGGTACGTGTTATTATTACCACGTGTATGTGTGCATGTGCTATCTGTGTACTTGTACGTCCATCCATCTGTCCAAAATGTATGTATGTCCGTCTCAGGCCATCCATCTCTGACAATCATTTCTTGTCAACGCAACTCCTCCTAGAGGTTTCAATGGATTAACTTTAAATTTCGTCGACATTATCAGTAGCATGTGCAGATGTGCATGTGCTTTTTTCGCGGCTGACAAATTGTTCATTACATAGTTACCCCCCTTTAAATATCTTAAAGCCGGTACGTAAACTGCATTGCCAATCATTTCTTGTCAACGCAACTCCTTCTAGAGGTTTCAATGGATTAACTTTAAATTTCGTCGACATTATCAGTATCATGTGCAGATGTGCATGTGCTTTTTTCACGGCCAAAAATTATTCACTGCAGAGTTATCCCCCTTTAAATATCTTAAAGCTGATACATAAACTGCATTTCCAATCATTTCTTGTCAGCTTAACTCCTCCTACAGTTTAGCTCTGATTCTTTTGAAACTTGTTAAGTGTTATCATTATCACGTGAAGGAGTGCATGTGCTATTCCTATACCTGTACGTCCATCCGTCTGTCCAAAATGTCTGTATGCCCCTCTGTCGGTCCGTCCATCTCTGACAATCATTTCTTGTCAACGAATGTTAATATTCTTGTTAATCAATGGATTACTTAAATCTTTGTCGACAATATCAGTATCATGTGCAGCTGGGCATGTGCTCTTTTCGCAGCCAAAAAATTATTCATTACAGAGTTATCACCCTTTAAATATCTGTAAGCCGATACATAAACTGCTTTACACTTAGTGAAAAAGGAATTTAGGTTTTAGGAAGAGTTGCATTTTTCATTGATTAGTTTTTGAAAAATATTGTCCTTTATACTTAACGTTGCATGTATGCCCACTCTTGATGTATGCTTATCTAAAATGTTTGGATCCGGGGTGGGGGGGGATATGCCGTCTTCTGATGGCTCTTGTTTAAAATACTCAAAGATGCTAGCTTGGCATCACTCGGATTCTTGACACGGAGGGTCCATAGTCACATAATCTGCAAAGACCTATATGTGGGTACTTCAGTGCATGGTTCACCAGCACGGCTGCCGGACTACTGTTGTTTTATGTGTCTGACGGTCGTGGCTGTGGTACTAATAACGAGCGTGTCTGTAGCGGTGGTCCTGCAAATGCCGCGTGTGTTATCGCTGTCGCCGCTGATGATGATGGCGCTGATCGACATCGTCGCCGTGAACAATTCAGTTAATGAGATGGTCCACGTAATACATACTATCGGCATTTATTTAAAATTCACAACCCAACACAGAAATTGCTAAAGGTAAATTAAAATCAGTTTGGTTTCATTTTACTTTAGTTGGATGACACAGACAACCTCATCTTATGCCGAATTCGTGGCTATTTTGAGAACATGTTTGCATGGATGGCACTGTTGTGGATTATTGCTATTACCATTAACCTGTCTTGTCTCGTATACAAGAACCTAGACACGTCCAGATACGAATGGTATGCACCGCTCTTTAATATTTTCATATAGTAATAAAACATACGTATCTTATTTAAGCTATGTGAAATCTGTTTAGTTTATGTGCCCTTATACTAACTAGGAGTGTTTATTAACAGATAGGCCTGAATGCATCCACAGGGTGTCCCAGAAAAAACGAAATCCTAAAACAAAGGGTTAATTTGACCAATTTGTGAGACGTAGCACTATAATAATGAGTTTCTCATACAGTGAGAACAATGTGCTTTCCAGCGACGCTGCGATAACACTACTCCGGGCATGCATCACTGAGCACCACTGTTTTTGAAAGTGGTATGTCCATTGTGACAGTTGAAATAAACATGTGAAATGGAATGCCCATGATTTTCATGCTTGGTCTGGAAAACACTGGCCATGCCATGCGACAAGGGAGAATTAAGCCAATGCATTGGTGAAGGGTATTCAAAGTTAAAACATCAGCCTAGCACCATGGTGCAACTTACCACTGCGCAAAGAGTGTTTGTTGTGACAAAATTCCATGAGAACCAGAGCTTACAAGCTACCCAGGATGCATTTAGGGAAGCCTTCCCCGATAGAAATCCGCCGGCAAAGTCGACCATCTGGGCAAATGTGAAGAAGTACCGAGATCATGGAACAAGTCTCAATCGGAACAAGGGTCATTCAGGGAGAAGACGCACGGTGCGAACAGAAGATAACATTGCTGCAGTTCGACAGCAACTTCTCCAGCATCCAAGGGGAACCAGTAGCAGGAGAAATGGACTCAGGAGAAGACAAGATTTTGCAGAGTGGCTGCTGGACCGATGTCTAAGAAATGAGCGGTTTCTTGAGTGCTTGGCGATTGGCGATGATGCAGGATTCTCGATGGATGGAGAAATAAACACCCACACCATCGTTGAATATGCACCGGTGCGACATCCTCCAAATTTCAACTTCGATAGAAACATGAGTCGACAGAAGATTACTGTTTGGATAGGACTGTGTGGTAATGGTGTGATTATCGGACCATTCTTTTTTTTAACGAAATGTAAATGGCCAAGCCTACCTGCTGATGATCAATGAAGATGTTGTGCCACAGCTGGTTGCATTTCGAACGGCAGCAAAATGCTGTCTTCCGACATCTGTGGTGGCCACAAGATGGCGCACCTGCCCACAGACTCATCGCTGTTAGGAATCGCTTGCGGGAACATTTTGGAGACAGAGTAATTGCTCTGAATCATGCTGTGGAATGGCCGCCCAGGTCACCGGATTTGACACTCTGTGACCTTTTCTTGTGGGGATATTTGAAAAACAAAGTGTACTCCAGTCCACCGCGTAACATTCAGGAATTGCAAGCCCGCATTCGACATGAGGTCGAAATCGTGCGCGATGATTCTGCAATGGTGAGACGAGCTGTGGCTGATATGCGCCGTCGTTGTGGGCTTTGTATCGAAAGGGGAGGCGGACATGTGGAAGGTGTTGATTTTGTTTCTCGTGCCATCGTTGGATGTTCTCCTATCTTATCTTTGACTCACGGTTTTACCATGAACTGTCACAAATGAGTTTGGACATACCAATTGCCAATGAATTGTGCTCGGTAATGCATGGCGGGGTGGGGGTAGGGGTGGGTGGGTGGGGGGGGGATGGGGGTGGTGGGGGGATGTCATCAGGACATCACTTGAAAGCATTTTGCTCCTGCTCGTTGGTAGACAAATAATTACAGTCATATACCACACTACTTGGTCACATTAACCCTTGGCTTCAGGATTTCGTTTTTTCTGGGACACCCTATGTATTTCAAAATTGTTCGCGGGAGGACGACCAAAGTATCGGTAGAATGTGTATCTATTTTCTGTCTATTGATGTCTTTGCCATGCTAAGTTATTATTATTATTATTATTATTATTATTATTATTATTATTATTATTATTATTATTATTATTATTATTAAGGATTTACCACAGTGTATGCTGGGGATTTCCATTCTTATTTTCCTTGCTGCCTTTCTTCAGCAACAAGTATGGCGATGCCGGTGTCTGGTGGTACGTATTGCGCATTCATTGAACACGTGTTATTCGTTCTTTCGTTTATCCGTCTGTCCGTCCGTCTGTCCATCGATCGATCAATAAATAAAAAAATTAATGTCTGAATAAATCATCTCTTCTCTCAGCCACCCCACCCCACCCAGATCTCCCTCCCTTCCATCACCCCCACCCACCCCATCTCTTCCTCTCCACCTAAATCTATGCATCTATGCATTAAGACGCATTACATATCATTTGTTATATTATATAATTTCAGCTGGATTGTCAACGACACAGCTTGGCGCATGGCAATGTAAGCTAAATAGAAGCATACACCCCTTTCTCTCTTGCATTTCTCTCACAACATGGTGAAGTCACGTGGAGCAGGCCGATTATAATGGACCTTTCAAGCTTTAGCTATGCGCCGCCCATCTCTAGCTAATCCCCACCCACGCTTCGCTCGTATTGGGATCGATCGATCCCTGAACTCCCTGACTATTAATTTGCAGAACGATATACAGGTAAGCTGTTGCATATCTTGAAACTAATTTGACTGGATGGTGTTGCTGCATATGGCAACAGCGCCCAGTCAAAGTAATTTCAAAATATTTAACAGCATGTTTATTAAATGGTAAAGACATACAAATCGTATAAGGTGTCGGACTATTAATCGTTTAAGACTGACTAAATCGATTCATTCATGCTGTAATTGATTATGGCGTCATCCTACATGTCACGTAGTTGATTATGACGTCATATGATGGATGGATAAACTGGAAAGGTCCATTGCACTCTGTTGTGTAACTAAACTGGCTTCCTGTAACTAAGGCTGTGCGATATGGCATAATATCAAACCGGTGACGATGTCAAATTCCAAACCGGTTTGAACTGTATAATCCCACGGATTCATGGGATGGGTGGGGCTGTAACTAGACATTGGTTTAGAACCACGTTAACCACACACACACCACCCCCATCCGCGTGGATCCGCCGCTCATGTCAGCCACTAGGTCAACTTACTGTTTAACAATGGACATTTCCAGGTTTATCCATCGATCATCTGACGTCATAATTAACTAGGTGACGTACATGTTTAGCTCATAATCATGACGTCATGAATGATTCGAAATAGTCCGGTTTTAGCGCTTAATAGTCCAACACATTGTACGAATTGTATGTCTTTACCATTTAATAAACATTCTGTTGAATATTTTGAAACTAATTTGACGGGACGCTATTGCTGCCATCAAATTAGCTTCAAAATATTCAACAGCTTACCTGTATAATTTTCTGGAAATTGATAGTCAGGGAGTTCATCGATCCTAGCACGAGCGAGGTGTCAGTGGAGCTTAGCTAGTGGTGGGCGGGGCATAGCTAAAAGTGGAAAGGTCAATTATCCGGATGACCTCTTAATCGGTCTGGACGATGCTGCTGATTGAGATTCCAACCATATCTGTGTCAAACGATGATGATGATGATGGTGGTTGTGGTGGTGGTGGTGGTGGTGATGGTCGTGTTGTTGTTGTTGTTGTTGTTGGTGGTGGTGGTGGTGGTGGTGATGGTTGTGGTGGTGGTGATGGTGGCGATGACGATGACGGTGATGGTGGCGGTGATGATGATGATGATGATGATGGATGGATGATGATGATGATGATGTGCGTGCGTGCGTGCGTGCGTGCGTGCGTGCGTGCGTGCGTGCGTGCGTGCGTGCGTGCGTGCGTGCGTGCGTGCGTGCGTGCGTGCGTGCGTGCGTGCGTGCGTGCGTGCGTGCGTGCGTGCGTGCGTGCGTGCGTGCGTGCGTGCGTGCGTGCGTGCGTGCGTGCGTGCGTGTGTTCTATGGAATGGAATTCGAAGAACATGTCCAAATATCGGCCATCCCATCGACGCTACCATCGCAGATAATGACACCGTGTTCCACAGAATTTAAAGTACTGGTTTTGAGATTATGCTATGTGGCTCGTGATTTCTCGCGAGTATTTTCGGTAACAACCAAAGCAATGGGCCTTTGGAGCTGTCCCAGATGATAGAGTTCCATATTTCCGAGACTAAAATGCGAAAATAGCATTTTAATGCGCATCTTGACTTTCATGGACAGTTTATAGCAGGATTGGAAAGCGATGTTTCCTGTTACAAAACGATTATCCACTCTTGTGTCAACTTAACCCTGTACTGGTCACGTTGGTCAAAGCGACCTCTGTAGTTATCTTGAGAAACGTCCATTCTCCTTCGATCAATACTCACCATTCTATTACTTCTGATACAAGCTATCTTGGATAGCTGGCCCCAGGACTCTAGACTTAGTAAGCTTTACCGGCTCCTGGAACCGGGTACTCGGCTCCCAACAACCGAGTATCCGTTTGCCATGAAGCTCATTCAAGTGCCTTGGCTTTTATTAAAGTTTCTAAGTAATTTTTCTGTGATAGTGATAGCTTTGTGTTCGCTCTCTAAGGATTATTTGGATTACCATGGAAGGAGCCGATGATATCCAGGTTGTATAATTCCATGTTATTCCATGGTTAAAAGACGTAGGTCTTCGAAATTTCGTCTGTGTCGCATGTTCCAATTTCTGACCCAGAATCTGGGACGTGTGTTAACAACGAAATATGCCAGATTGGTCGCCTTCCTTTAACCCCAACAGGCGATCGGCAGATATGAAATAAGGTATTGGCTATACAGTGTTTTAACACGAACATCGGCTGACATCGTTCTCAGTATGATCCGAGCGGGGTTTTGTTTGAAGAAAATGTTTCATTAATTCGCACATCTGATTCTGGGTGCTGTGTACTGTATTGGTACCAGAAAAACTTTGGAATTTTCAAGTTTTGCGTGTTATCACGATCTGTTTGCAATGATCGGTGGTTTCAAAATTCTTGATTGAGATGTGTGGTCTGCGGGTTTACCGTATTCTACAGCAGTTTGTTTATATTTTGCTGTTTCTTCACATATCGTTTTGGCGAGTATAATTTATATTGATTAGTAAATATACCCCGAATACTATGCGATATGGTTCCTGGTTCTGTTTATAAATCCTGCAGGATCAGTATATGGGTGTATATTGCCCGCTTCGTTCTTGTCGTCATAATCAATGCGACTATTGCTGTAACGTTGTGGGGTGGGGTGCTGGAGGGTTAACATTAATTTATGGTCAAATTATTTGAAAATTATTTGTCTGCCTTCCATTCCTATTTCGTTCCGCCTGTTTATTGTAGGTTTGTGCTTGTTTATAGGCCAAGCCAGCCCCGCCATCATGTGACGAGTGCCATAAGTTCGTGAGGGTTCTTTTTAAGGACCATGTCTGCTTTAGATGTACAAATTGTAATCTTGATAGTAGGTGTAATATTTGTGCAGTGTGGTCGTCCAATATGATGGTCAAGTTCCTTTCCCAGAAGGACTTGGCAGGGTCTGACGCGGGGTCAGGCGGTCCGAAAGTAAATCGTGGAGCGTCCGTTTCGGCGCCTGGGGGTGCTCCACGTCTGCAACCAGAGGTTGCGGAGATGGCACCTCCGGCGTGGTTTGGACCTGCTATGCAAGGCTTCTTGCATAGCGTCCTTCCCACGCTGGTGTCGTCTCTGCTTCCGAAAGTTGCTGGCTGTCTCTTCCCGTGCTTGGTACGGACCCTGTCATTGGACAGGGTTCTGGACTAGCCACCAAGCGAGCCATCTCGTATGGCTCCCTGACAGTCCCGTCGGGCTCAGGCCTGATGGGTTCTGTCTCTCTGCGGCCACCTCCGGGTGGTCCAGTAGCAGCGGCCAGTCCATCAGGCATGGGAGGACGGCTCCAGTGCTTCCTCGCCTGGTGACGACTCTTCGGAGTCTGAAGACGAGGAGGCCGAGGAGGAGAGATTACTACGGCCTGAGATGCCATGGGTGGAGAGCATGAAGGTCGATTCCATCCTGGACGGAACCGTCCTCCATCTGTCTGGTTTGGCGCAAGCCAGGACAGCGGCTCCGCCCATGGTTGAGGCCACTCTGGTACCGGGCACCGGTCCCATGCTGGTTGGTTTGCCACCAACGGACATGGTGATGGGTGTCGCTGGCCAGGCGTGGTATACACCTATCTCGCCTTGTCCAGTGGTCAGGCATGGGGTGCCGTTGGCGCCCGTGCTTGGTCACGGATCCTGAACCGTTACGGGTCCGCACGGTTTTCCGTGCGGGCCTACTCCATGGACCGGTGTTTTCCATGGGGTAACAGCAGAACCATGCGGTACCGGAGTTCCTGGCATGTCAGCAATGGCTCCTAGCCGGGAGGCCCGTGAGCACGTCAATGGGTGACGTGTTCATGGGAGTGTCCTCTTTGGAGACAGACTGGTTGGAGGCTCTGGCTTGGCTAGCCAGGATGGACCCGTCTGTGGTTTCGACCACGGCCGAAGAGGATGCACACCGTCCATCGGTGGCATCAATTAGGATGGGGATTTTGCCTACAGCCCGGATCCAGTTTATTGGACTGGATCCAAGGTTTATGGAGTTATTGGATGCTATTTAAAGCAAACAGCTTCTGACTAAGGGCCAGCTCCCTGCGGCCTCCAGGGAGGTGTGGGAAAAGTGCCGTATTCCCCGTGCGGAATACGACAGATATGGTGTTGTACCAGCGGTCACTGAGGATGATCGCTGGGTGCTGGGAGTCCAGAGTGCTGGAGTGGGTGGCTCCGCCCCGGCGCTGGTGGACAAGTCCCAGGTGCACCATGATGAAGTCCTGTCCCTATGCGATGAGGGGGTGAGGGCAGCAATGAGTGCTGTCAATCACTCTTATCGCCTTCTTCAGTCAGTGTGGGATGAAGCGGGGCAAGCCACCCTGTGCCACCTGTGGCACTGTCATGCGTGAATGACGACCTGGTGCTGTCTATGGACGCATTAGCAAGGGTGCAGGCGTGAGTGACAAAGTCTAGGAGGCAGATGGTCCTTGACCATATGCATCCGGCTATGGCTGTTAGGGAGCATCTTCTTGGGACGCCCCTTACTGGCCCTAGCATCTTTGGTTGGCAGGCGTGGGCCATCTTAGAAGACCCTGCCAGCATCGCGCAGAATCTGTTAGCGGTGAATATGCAGCTGAAACTAGTGCGACAGGCGCACGCACTAGGGGCTGTAGCCAAGCTGCTAACCGGACAACCTTCTAAGAAGCAGAAGAAGCATAAAAGCAAGGCGTAAGTCAAGCCTAGAGCTGCTTCTGTTTCTACTGGATCTTCTCAGCCGCCTCTGGCGAAGAAAGCCAAGAATGTTGAGGAGGCTCCTACCCACCCCCAAAGTTGCCACTAACTGCCTGAGAGGGAGGAAGGGCATGGGGAAGGGGAAGGGTAAGTCCTCAAAGGACAGTAAGAAGGGAGCGCATCGTACCTGAGGGTGCGAGGGCTCCCTCCATATTTGCCTGGACCGCACCTGTGCGACAGGAACAGTGGTGCCAGTTAGACCGGTCAAGCCAAGACCAAAGTGGTTCTCTCTCTCTCTCTCTCTCTCTCTCTCTCTCTCTCTCTCTCTCGTCAAGCGAGGGGTGGGGAGGGGTGCGGATCGCGAGCCAGACACCCACATTAGGCGTCAATGCATCTGTAGTGGGTGGATGGCTCATGCATTTCGTTGAGGCTTGGCGAGGTGTGACATCAGACAGTCTGGTCCTAGGATTGTTATCACAGGGATACATGCTGGTGTGGTGGAATTTTCCGCCACAGAATCTGTCTTTGGCACCTGTCTGGACTCCCATACCAAGGGAGCCAGACAAGTTAGAAGCCATTCAAAAGGAAGTGTCAGGTTTGCTTCTGAAGGGAGCAATAAAACCAGCAAACCAGAACATTCCAGGCTTCTATTCAAACATGTTCCTTGTTCCAAAGAGCACAGGGGGGGGGGAGTGGAGACCCGTTCTCAATCTCAGGCCATTAAATTGGTTTATCCATACACCTCGATTTCAGCTGGAAACTCCGAGGTCGGTAATGGCAGGATTGAGGAAGGGAATGTGGTGTGTATCAATCGATCTGAAAGATGCATATTTCCACATTCCAATGAAGGGGAGTTGTCACAGGTTTCTGAGATTTGGATTTCAGAATCAGGTGTGGGAGTTTGTAGTCCTCCCATTTGGCCTGTCGACAGCTCCACAGGTTTTCACCAGAGTGGTCCTTGCGGTGACAGCGTTTCTCAGAAGAGAGAACGTGGCCCTTCACACCTACATAGATGATTGGCTTAGCAAGGCACCAGCCAAGTTAGAGGTGGATATTGCTCTGACTCTGTAGTTACTTTCAGGTCTAGGCTGAATAGTCAACAAGGAGAAATCCGAATTAACACCCACTCAACATTGCGTTTATTTGGGGATGCGATACGATCTCGAGGATGGCAGGGTTTACCCGTCAGAGCCCAGAGTGGTGTCTCTGTTAGCCATCCTCAAGAGTTTTCGATTGGGAAACCACATTTAGGCGAGGCGGTTTCTTCATATGCTGGGCATGATGGTCTCCATGGAGCAGGTAATCCCGTATGCTGCTCTGATGCGAAGACCTATCTAGTTGTATCTGATGTCTCTGTGGAAACAGAGAACAGAACCCCAGTCAAAGCTCGTGCCAGTTTTGGAGCCGTTATTGTCGCATCTTGTATGGTGGGAAAAGTGTCAGAATTTCTTAGTAAGAGTTTCGCTGCACCTACCCCACCCCCAGCTGTCCGTGTACACGGATGCATCGCTGGAGGGATGGGGGCCTGACTGGGAGAACACCAGGTCTCGGGCACAGGGACTCTCCAAGAGAGCCTGCTGCATATCAATCTGTAGCCTGGTTGAGGGTCCATATTAATAGGAATGGGCATGGGGAGGAGTGTATGCAAGCATAAAAATCTTATTCTGGTAGCTAAATGCAGATAATTGATTTAGCAAGTAGTGATTGAACGGTAAGTATGTTTTATAGTGGTTAATAAAACAACAGACCAACCCGCAAGGGAGGTCTGTGGGGGGGGGGGGGGGGGCGGTTCGGGCACATGGACTCTCCAAGAGAGCCAGCTGCATATCTATATGTTGGAAATGATGGCAGTCAGGGGCAAGGTGATATTGATACGGTCGGACAATTTGACAGTAGTATCATACATAAATCGCCAAGACGGGACCAAGTCACCCACACTGTGTTTGAAGGTGTGACACTTGATTCACTGGTGCAGGAATTACTCAGTTGTTTTGAAAGCAGCTCACATTCCTGGCCGATTGAACATTCTGGCGGATGATTCTGCCAACAGAATGGTCTCTCAACCCTCCAGTTCTTCACAGGATCTTCGAGCATTGGGGCAAACCAAACGTGGACTTGTTCGCCACGAAGGAAAATGCTCAAATCATGACTTATGTCTCGCTGATTCCAAATCCAAATGCTATCGATACAGACGCTCTGGCGATAAGCTGGAGAGGGATGCACGCTTACGTGTACCCACCCACCATTCTTCTGCCGAAGATATTGGTGAAGATCAGAGAGGAACTGTGTCTGGTCCTGCTAATAGCGCCATTTTGGCCCAGCAGGTCGTGGTTCACGGATCTTCTAGTTCTGCTGGTGGAGAATCCAGTGCAGTTACCCGAGATTCCGAACATAATCTCCCAGGCCAAGGGATGCTTCCTACACGAGCGTCCCGAAATGTTCAAATTGACTGCGTGACTGCGTGGATGCTATCAAACAACGTTTCCACATCGGAAGGTTTTTTCTCGACAAGCTGCGAAATTCATCGCAGCTGCGAGGAGGTCAACCTTCAAGTCATATAACAACAAGTGTAACACATTTACAGACTGGTGTGAAGGAAAGGGTATTGATACCTTTCAATCCACTATACAGCTTTCTCTGTGAGCTGTTCTTTTCAGGACTAGCTCCTGTCACAATTGCTGGATACAAGTTAGTTTTGGCAGCAGTTATCACTTGTCTAGCCAACGGGGATAGTCCAGAGGTGGCCCAGTTAAATGTGATGGTGAAGGGAATGAGCAATTTCTGACCAAGACAACTGGTAGTCATTTCAGCCTGGAGTCTAGCTTTAGTGATTAATGTACTGCCCAAGCACCCTTTCGAACCATTGCTTTTGGCTAGTCTAAAGCATTTGCCTCTAAAGGCAGTCTTTCTATTGGCAGCTTCCTCAGCTAGAAGGTGCAGTGACATCCATGCGCTTTCAGCAGAGAGGGACTGATTTATTGTCTCTGGAGAGGGGCTGTGTCTACTGCCAAGAGCAGAGTTTATGTCAAAGAATCAATCTTTGAAATATCCCGGCAAACCGATCATTATACTGAAACTAACTAGGTTTGATCGTGATGACAGTGTCTGGTACCCAGTCCGTGCTTTGACTAAGTACAAAAGACGGACAGACTCTGTGGATCTGCCATAAGAAGTCATATGGCTCCGCATCCATGGATTCTATCTCTCGTTGGGTAGTCGAATGTATTCAGCCTACCCATGCGATTGCGACTGGGCACCAGGTGCAATGCGCAAGGGCACACGATGTTAGAGGAATAGCCGCCTCGACCGCCATTTACAATGGTGTTCCATTAGAGGACATCATGGCTGTTGCACAATGGCACTGTGAGTCCTCTTTCACGGATTACTATATGAGGGATATGTCAGACTCCGCCAATCCACTCGCTTTAGCTGTTTTGAAACGATAGTTAAACGACCACACTGCAATTCTCCATTTTTGGCATTTATTAGCAAGAACTAGGAAGCAGACATGGTCAAGTGAGAGGATGTCAACCAGATTGTGTCACTGATGGCCGGACGAGTGATTGGTTGAAGGCTCCATGTCTGGAATCCAAATATCATGAGGTAATTCAAGATTGAGAGTTTTTGTATTATGTGTATATATCATGTTCCTTCATCTTATATATTCATGCTCATTCCCAGGCTGATATATGCAAAGAGCGGTTAACCCTCTTAGCATATTTGTGTTTTCAGGCGAGATGTATGTTCGTGAGTTCTCTCCCTTTTCATAGGAGAAAAGGTGGGGCGGGGGGGGGGGGGGTGGGGGGGGGCAGTGATGCGAATGTGTTTAAGTCTAAGCTCTTTCTCCAAGGGGCAAAAGTAGCAATAGATGGCTTGCCCCTTCCCACCAGGTTACTGTTTAAATCTGGTGTATATCAGAAGTAATAGAATGGTGAGTATTGATCGAAGGAGAATGAAGGAAATTTCAATTTCCCTTTCTCCGAGATCTAACAATACTCACCATTCTATTACAGATCCTGCCTCCCAGCCCCACGGAGGCAAGCCATGGGTATCTCTTGTTTGGTGGCTATGCAAACAATATGAGCTTCATGGCAAACGGGTACTCGGCTGTTGGGAGCCGATTACCCGGTTCCCGGGGTCGGTAAAGCTTACTATGGCTATAGTCCTCGGGCCCAGCTATCCAGGATAGCTTGTATCAGAAGTAATAGAATGGTGAGTATTGTTAGATCACAGAAAGGGAAATAAAATTTCTTTCATTTGCAGACTAAGAGAAGAATATTTTTGAAAATTTACAACTGGAATGTGGTGACCAAAATTTCAAAAATACTTTTCTTTTTTAAGCAGAAATTTGAATTTTGCTGACTATTACAATTTCTTATGAATAACCATTTAAAGGATAACAGAAATCATTTTTTTTGTAAATGTGTGTTATAAGTTTACAAAAATACCCTTTTTGGCTTAAAAAAGTAAAAAATTCCTTGAAAGGTATTGTCAATGATTATTAGAAATTAATTGTATTTTAAGCACTTTAATGCGCTGTTGACAAAGGAGGGGGTTAATGTCGGTTGAACTGCAGAGAAGTGAGCCAGGGATTCTACTCTTTCTGTACTCATCTTCACTCAGAAAGTAAAGCACTTTCGTCATTCGTCTCCTAAGTGTCAGACAGGCAGACTTGGGATTCCAAGACAGGTAGGCACTATGCCTGGGTGTCCATATATTCTTCATCAATACACATGATCTGCAAGCTCCATCCTTAGAGGCATGTCTAGATTTGAAATTCGAGGAGTTTATCTTTGCCAATGTTCTCAAACAGATGTTAGAGCTGCACCAAGATAACAGATGAAGAGCACTGGTGATAACTCATCCCCTTGCGGTTATCATATTGATGTGTTGAATTGTGCAGTAAGCGTTGATTTAACGTGAAAAATTACTTTTGAGTTTGCCTTTAGCAGTCTCACTATGCATAGCTTAAAGCGGTATTTGTGGGTTATTGATGATATAAAATACCCGGGACATCACGATTCCTATCTTGTAGAAATCGCAATCCCTTGATGGAATGATGTTAGTATGTGCTCTGACCAGACTATGCCTGTGTCGGCACACGTCCTCTTGCTGCTCTGCCATGCTGCTGTCAGTTTCCCGTAGATCTGTCAGATTTCCGCTGCTACGGGACTCACATTTGACACGATTGGCCTCAGATTTGATGGACTAATAAACTACACAGTGTATGAGCTTAAATAAAGATTATCTTGCTTTGAAATTGAAACACTGAGTACAGTCGAGAGCAATGGTTTTACAACGATGACATTTTGATGATGTTAATTGATTGCGTATTTGTTTTCTCCAGGTGGTATGGTCCACTCTTTGTTATCATGTTTCTAATGATAGTTCTATACGGGTCACTGGTATTCAAACATCGACGAAAATTAAGAGTAAGTATGTTTAATTTCAAATATAGATTCTCATATAGACACGCTACCTGAATTTACGTCAACATCATCCAGGATTTATTTGATTTAAGAGTCTCCTGAGAGAAATATGCGCTTTCGGGTTATTTTAATACATGCTGCGAGTGACAGCTAATATCAAGAGTGAGAAATATATATATAAATATTGTACAGTGAGGTGATATTTTTCGCAAATGCAAAGAAAGCGTATATTTCTCTCAGGAGACTCTCAAATCAAATACCAAAGACATTTAAAAGCAGACATTATTCTGATCAGGTAGCACAGCTTTAATACCCGTATTCAAATCTTGTTGATGACTGACAGACCAAACAGGGTACACTACCGGTATGCTTTTGTACAACAATTTCAAATCAGCCCAGACAATAGGTTCAAATAATATGGCAATGATATTCTATATCTAAAATGGGTCTGCATTTCTAGTTAGTCAAAATGCTTATAAACAATTATATAGCCCGAAGTTTACTTAAGAACTATGTCCGTTCTTAAATTAATGAGAACTTTAAGCGTGAACCTTTTTTAGAAGACAACCAGTCCTATCTCTTTGTCGCCAGAGGAAATAACAATCTTTGATCAGTTCTACCTCTTTGTCGCCAGAGGACAGACAATCTTTGATCAGTTCTACCTCTTTGTCGCCAGAGGACAGACAATCTTTGATCAGTTCTACCTCTTTGTCGCCAGAGGACAGACAATCTTTGATCAGTTCTACCTCTTTGTCACCAGAGGAAATAACAATCTTTGATCAGTTCTACCTCTTTGTCGCCAGAGGAAAGACACTCTTTGATCAGTTCTACCTCTTCGTCGCCAGAGGACAGACAATCTTTGATCAGTTCTGCCTCTTTACCACCAGATAACTGCGGCTGTCAGTAGATAACTTGTGGATGCTAGCAGTAGTTTTCTAGAATTATGTATGTACGTGTGTTATTATTGTTTCAGTCTGGTTACTGGGCGCATTATACACCACAAATGCAGGAAGATAAGGTACGTTATCCTACTACGTTATGCTAAATAGAAATAGAGGGATCCATTTCTGGCTTAACCTCCGCCCACTTGGTAAGCGGATTTCATCATGAACTCCGAGAATCTCAATTTCAAGGTAACTATATGTAAGCTGTTCTTATAGTCCAGGAGCTAAAGCTAGGTCAGAATCGTGACGTAGCACACCCAGTATTCGGAAGGTCTGACACTTGCTGTGGCTTGGGGGACATGTCCCACACATTTTAAGCCCTGTTGTACAAACAAATTGTGGTAGCACTAATTAGTTATCCTGATTTCTTTGCATAGGGGGTCTAGGCTTTGGCTGTATCCACAACGCACAACGATATAAGCATGATCGTGTCATAACTCAAAGTAATATCGTATTAGATTCACCATATATGATATTTAGACGGATATCGACCTAACATATATCCAACATACATTTTGCATGCATATACCAAAGGCGAAGGTGAAATATATGTCAAGGCAAAGGAGATACAGTGGCGATATAAAGAAGAGTTTAGTGACACTGTGATCAGACTGGGGGGATTCCACATTGCGCTAAACTACTTAGCTGTTATTGGAAAGATGTTTGATGACTCTGGCTTAGAAGATCTCCTCATAGAGGCCAACACATATGGTAGCAGCACGGCTGCTGCTCTACTTAAAGGGAAGTCATATAATCGAGGAGTGAGGGCTCACAAATTGGTTATGGAAGCGCTGCTGCGATTACAATGGCAGTCTTTTTCCAAATGGGTTCAACAAAATGGACAACATGAAGACCACATTACTCCAACAGAATTGGAGAGTCTGGATGAGAGAATTAAGATGTGCCGAAGCAGCATTGACGACTTAGACGCACTGCAAGAAAATTTCAAAGAGGTGTGTATGTACGTGAATAAATTGCAACAGCTGTTCAAATCCTTTAAAGTTGAGTCAAGCTCGAAATCACACCTGTTCGCATTTTGTAACTCATATATTCATATGGTAGAGCTGCTGCTTGGATTCATAAGAGCTGAGAGAACTGGAGATTGGCAGGCACACCTATCTGCTACTGCTGCTATGGCGCCATATTTCTACGGCATGGACAGAACCAATTATGCAAGATGGCTGCCAATATATCTTGCGGACATGAAGATGCTTCCAAGTACACATCCCCATGTACATGAACAATTCTTGAATGGAAATCATTCCGTAAGTCGCTCAGACCATCCATTCAATCAAGTGTGGACAGATATGGCCTTAGAGCAATCGATTAATTTGGATTCCAAAAAGCGAGGTGGTATTATTGGAATAACACAAAAGCCAGGAGCTCTGGAGAGGTGGTTTTTAACTAGCCACGAGAGGGCAGCCATAACAACGGTCACAAAGCAATTGTGTGGGTTACAAGATAGTCACATGTTTGGAGTACATAAGGAAATGGGGACTAATCGAATGAACAGGGATGAAACCGATGTGCAGAAGATACTTTCGATGTTCTCATCAGATATAATGACCAATCCCTTTAATATTGCGGAAAACGACGACAGCGAGTGTCTTCCGCTTGTAAACATTGCAACTGGCGTGGTATTGCCTAGTGAAATCGCCAAGAGACTTGTTTCCGCCTGTGACATTGGTAAGGAGATTATGGAAAATTGTGTTCAGGAGCGCTGGACACTAACACAAGAAGTTTTTGGGACACGTTGCCACACTTAAAACTTAAAACATTTGCCAGCCTAGCACAGAAGAAAAAACTCAAAGCAAATGATGAAAAAATTCACAATTTCAGATCTGGCCGCGAACTATTTGGTCGATTAATTATTGCCGCAAGGTCCAGAGATGTTGATTTAAAACTAGTGATGACGTATGAACTGTCTGCTGTTCCACTATCATTGTCACATATGGATGGGACTCTAAGAAAGAATGTGAAAAGTGTTTTGTTAAGGGAACTAGAAAAGGAATCTCTCAAAGCAGAAGAGCGGCTAAAACGTGGGTCATCGACAGCATTGGAAGTAAAGATTGCTGGAGAAAATACTCCCGTTCCAAAGCAATGGGCCAAGTAGGCCTACATCAGCAATCCAAGCAACAAAAGTAACCTGGTTGCATTTCTCAGCAAGCGGTGGCGTGATACTGGTCCAAATATGCTATCTGCCGACAATTGCGTCATTCTTGCTGGTGGCTTTAACGATGGAATGGATGTTGTTGTCATTTCAGCGAACAATTCGTCGTATTTGGAAGAACTTCGATCAGATCACGAGGAAGCAGATACGCGTATGATGTTGCACGCGCTACACGCTTCAAAAGACCACATGCGTGTTGTTATACAGTCTCCTGATACAGACGTGGCAGTACTTAGTATATATACGTATCGTTCGCTTCACTGTTCTGAACTATGGTTCCGTACGGGCACAAAGGACAAATTGCGATACATACCAATACATACAGTTGCTCAAGTACTGGGCCCAGCTATCTGTCTGTCTTTGCCTAGGTTTCATTCTCTTACAGGTTGTGATAGCACTAGTGCATTATTTGGAGTCGCTAAGAGAAAAGCATTCAATCTCTTAAAGTCATCTGAATGTCATCAGCTTAGCTTAGCCCAACTCGGCGAACATGTTGACTTATCACCGAATACTGCAATTCTATGTGAGAAACTTGTCTGTGAGTTGTATACCACCAGGGATGTGGGAAAGACAGCTGATGAAATCCGTTATTGGCTCTTTTGTCAAAAGAGACAAAGAAATGAAAATCTTCCACCTACATCGAATAGTCTAAAGCATCACACCAAAAGGGCCAATTTTCAAGCTATTGTTTGGAGACGTTCATTGCAAGCTGTTCAGAATCTTCCATCTCCAAATGGACATGGCTGGAGTATAGTGGATGGTCTACTCAAGCCTGTTATAATGTCAAAGGATCCTGCTCCATTTGGATTAATTGAACTCACATCATGTAGATGTCAAAAGTCTGCCTGCAAAAGAACAGATCTCTGTCAATGCAAGGCTAACAATCTACTCTGCACTGAAGCATGCCTTTGTATGGGAGGTGAAATGTGTGACAATGTTCAGCATACAATTGTCGAAGATGACTCTGACACAGATGAGTAACATTCTCTCATTTGCTCACGTGATAAATATGTCCTGCCAGCTTGTGTAGACATGCACTGCATGTCAGTTAAAAGTTTAATTATGAAAAATGTAGAAAACATGGGCATTGTTGTAGCTAAGGTATTGCTAGTCACAAGAAGACCTAAGTGCCCCAATATGTACAAAGCAACATACGGGTGTCTTAAACGAGGTTGATTATGTATAAATCTGCGATATACGATCACTCCTTTCCATTTTGGTTAAGATTGTATTGATATAACATGCGCTTAAGTTTGTGAAAAATTTACCATTGTGAAAATTGTTTGAGAGCTACATTCAACACCTATTGTAAATGGGCTTCTCACGGGTTAGTGATACCACAATTTTCTTGTACAACACGGCTCAGAATATACCCAAGACATCGGTCTAGCATAATATAGAGACAAACCTTCTGAATACTGGGTGTGCTACGAAACCATTCTTCTAGACCCCTTTTGAAAATTGGCTCCCGGACTATTATGGCAGCAACAGCTCCCAGTTACGTTCATCTCAAAATATGCAGCATAATTTTAATTAAATTGTAATGCCATCAAGCATACAATTTATACATTTTTGTGGCGAACCATTGTCACCTTGGTGTCGAACCTGCGTCATTTTAATTGTGCCATCAGCTAGCACGTCCCATGTTTAATTATTACGTCAGATACTTGAGTCACAGATCGGATCACTCTATTAGGTAATGTAATTCATGGGTCTGTCAATGAAATGGCGTGATTTGTCGGAGTGTGTCGGAATAAACCGACGAAATAGTACATGTATTTGATGATTTCACTAATACTACCAAGCTCGGAGCTGTAAGCAATGGCCTGATGTCTCTATGGATGGTACATTGTGGTCATCAACACGGCCAGTCAAATAGGGAATTCAACAGGGGATTTTAGGAGTCCATACATTACTGATCCAAAAAATGCCGAGATACGTGGCAGAGTTTATACGCATTAAACAAACAGCAATTAACTCTGTATAGGCTATGTTTCTAAAATTAATCTTTATGTTAATTAATAATAATGTGTATCTGTTCGAGGATGTAGGCCTAAAACTATTTCTAGCAGTGAATGAGCACAGATTAAAGTTGCTTCGAGCTCAGAGCGAGGCAAGGGACTTATATCACAATCATGTTGCATTTATCCACTAACTGTCTCAACAGGAATGACCTACAACCAGACACATACACGCGCGCACGCACACACACGCACGTACGCAAGCTAGCACGCACGCACGCACGCACGCACGCTCACCCGGGATATCAGTGTATATTCGACACCTGGCCGATCTGTGGATGAATATTTATTTGTGATTTTTACACGAGATATATAATTGTGTTTGTTTGATACGCAGGAGATGCATGAACGGAATATACGACCAATATTCATCTACCCCTTCATCTTTATCTGCGTCTCAATATTTCCTGTCATCTACAGGTTAGTACAGAGTCTGGCTTTTCAGCACAGTGAATGGGTCGAACATGGCACTGGCTATACAAGACGCTTTTGTTGCAGGACCCACCCCCACATTAGAATTGCCTAATTTTCATGAAGGGACGGTTTTGGTACACCGGCAATAAGGCAATTGGTTCTAATTCTATCTTTGTTTGTTTTTGTGTTGTCTTATGTGTAGCTATACTTTTCTGCGTTTTGCTCAACATGCCACAAAATGCTTCCGGCTCTCTCAAGTATACAGGATGTGCAACTGATATGATTCACGCATTAACTGATGCGATTAAAGGTCAAGGTCGGAGAAGTAAAGCAGTTTGTTCCAAAAATGGTAGAAAAACACAGCAAAAATTGATAAGAACGCGTAGGCCTACCACAGCTGTATTTCTGGTTTGCTCATTACGATCCAGTTCAAAACAAGAAATCAATGTAGGCTGCCTGTCTACATTTGAAGCCCGCCAAAACGAAATATGTTGAATATTTTGAAAGTAATTGTCTTGGAAAGTGTTGGTGTCCCAAAATAACACTTATACCGTGCATTGTATGATCTCTCGTATCTAAGATTGCATTCTAACTTGGTGTACAGTGTAGCTCATAGTTTATTAACTCAATGGACCGTTCCAGTATAATCAACCATCCATCATGTGTCGTCATTATCGCCTATGTAACGTGTAGGATGACGTCATAATTAATTACAGTATGCATGGCTCGATTTAATCCGTCTTAAACGCTTAGTAGTCCGACACGGTGTACGAGTTATACGTCTTTGCTATTCAATAAACATGTTGTTGACTATTTTGAAATTAATTTGACTGAGTGTTGTTGCTGCTATAGGCAGCAACAGCACCCAGTCACATTAGTTTCAAAATATTCAACAGCTTACCTGTATAGTTTTCTGGAAATTGCTAGTCAGGGAGTTGAGCGATTGATCAATCCCAACACACGTGAGATGAGCGGGCCATAGCTAAAACTGGAAAGGTCAATTTTGAACGCAATATTGAATATTTTGAATATAAATGGATTTGAAGGTATTGCTGCCTAATTCCAGTCCAATTATGTTCACAATATTCAGCAGTACCTTTTCAGTTACCTCTGGGTTGTACTGTATCTACGATGTAATGTGCCATGTTTTCATTTCAGGATACAAGATGCCATAGATCCTATACACCCTGCCTTTGTCCTCAACCTGCTGGCGTCCATTGCTGGCCCACTCCAAGGTATGAGCAAACTGCACAAACAATGTACACATTTAAAATGATTAAGTTACCGCATAGCAATATTTTTATCCAGAATACTAAATGGAAATCATATGCCTCGACTGTGGATACAACTGAACCTATACCGGACACCCGCCCTCGCGGCAATGAAGAAAAATATGAAGAGTTTTTAATTATGCCACTGTGACCTTGATATTTGACCTTTTGAGACAAATTTAGCACACTTCGTGACTCCACGGGCAATTTTCCACCCAAGTCTGGTCAAGATATCTCCAATAAAACCAGAATTATAAACAAATTAGTTGTCACTCAAGTTTAAGAGGTCATAATAAATTACGTCAGTCGTTCGCTGACGTCACAATCCAAATGCCATATCTCAGTCGCGAAATCGTATCGTCCGTCACTTAATTGTAGGCCTACTACCCATTGCAGACCAATGTTTTTCAATTAATTTACAATTTAAGAAATATTATGTTGAATAATTTGAAAGTAGTTCGACTGGGTGCGAGCTGTTGCAGCCAGTCAAACAAGTTGAGAGAGAGAGAGAGAGAGAGAGAGAGAGAGAGAGAGAGGGAGGGAGGGAGGGAGGGAGAGAGAGAGAGAGAGAGAGAGAGAGAGAGAGAGAGAGAGAGAGAGGTACTTACTTGTAGAGCTATCTTAAAATCTAGAATCTGTGCAATCCGGTTTCAAAGTTTCAGATCGATCACAACGCGTGTAACATGTTGGCTTTCATAATATTATTGTAAACTTGATTGTCAGATAAACGTGTCACTTCTTAAAAATGACAATTCACACAGACAATGGAGGAATCCAGTTTTAGCTATGCCCCGCCCATTTCTAGCTAAACTCCACCCACGCTTTCCCAGTGTTGGGATTGATCAATCCCTGCTCTTCCTGAATCTCAATTTCCAGAAAACTACACAGGTAATTTTTTGAATATTTTGAAACTAATTTGCGTGTGTGCTGTTATTGTCAATGGCTCTCAGTCAAATTAGGCGTTTATGACAGACTAAATCTCCTCATTTATGGCGTAATTGATTATGACATCAGCCTACATATGACGTAGTTGATTATAACGTCATAAGATTGACGGAGAAACTGGATTGCTCAATTACCAATGTTTCTATTAAACACATGCATTTTATATTTAAATAGGTACATTGAACGCAATAGCATTCAGTTGTGATCGGATTACAAGACAAGATTTCACGGCTACAAAGATGAAGGTAATATCGTGATAGTGATTTGAATCTCACATTTCCTAGCAACAAATTGATTATCTCCCATACAGCCATACTCGCACGGAGTAACGTCCCTTGCATAAATTTTCCAATACGAGAATCGCAATTGCAAAGCAGACAGAAATGTACGCCGTTACATCATTTGAAATATATTTGAAAATTAGAAAAAAATCATAGGTGCTAAGATCCGGAACGTTCCACAACAGATTACAGATTTAAAGTTTTAACCCTTTAACACTGAAATTTGTTCAAGATAATTTCAATTTTCTCATAGTAAATGTCTTTTTGCAGACCAAGAGAAGATTATTTTGAAAATGTACCACTGGAATGACTGTCTCGGTTTGTTATCTTGGTCTGCAAATGGACATTTCTAAAGATCACCGCAGAAACCGTTTTTGGCTGATTATGAGTGTTAACGGGTTAAGGGTGGGACGCCCTTCTAAACCCACTAGGGTGTTAGGTGTGGGTGGGGGTGTAGGGGTTTGGAGAGGTGGGGATTTAATCGAATATCGGATCCAGTGTAACGTCATGTATATAGTCACCCTTAGAATTCCCCTCATTTTTATCGAGATTCGGTCGGCGCTAACGGAAGAGTAGCGGTTTTAAAATGTAAGGGTGGGGCGGGCCCCTTTCTAAAACCTGGACTCGGTGAATAGAAAATGAGCACCCGCTATGATATCGACGTCGAATGATCATCAATTTTTATCAGGAACGATTTTAAAATTTATGGTGGACCCCCTGCTAAAGACCAAGAGGGTTGAATAAAAACAGGCCGGCGCCATGATCTAATTAATTACCACTAGAATATTCTGGCATTCAAGTTTCATTAAGGTGCATGTATAACGGTTGAGTAACGATTTTAAAATGTCACTCGGCTCGCTCCACGCGCTTAACTTGTAAACTCTCCACTACTCCGTTAGTGATGAATGGATCTTGATAATAACTGAGGAACGCTATTCTAGGTATAGCTTCCAATATCATAACGGAGCTTCACCGACGAGCTTCCAACATCATAACGGAGCTTCACCGACGAGACGATTGTTATGGGTGGGGCAAGAGGCGAGGGTGTCCCATTCCAACCCACCCAGGTAGTGAATGGGACATCGTGCTTCACTGCGCTGTATCGAGAGTAGTAGAGTCGGGATTAAACGGATACCACCTCCCCGAATAACGGGGAAAATAAAGATTTTCGCCTCCAGAGACCCGAACAATTTCGAGATAGGCTTTTTTAGGTGCCACTAGGAAAAAGTAGCATCTAAAAAAACTGCCACACCTCGGCCACTAGGAAAAAGTAGCATCTAAAAAACTGCCGGCGAATTTCCATTTAGAGATAAGCAACCACAGTGATATACCAGCCGATCGCCTTGGTCTGAACGTCCATTTAGAGACAAGCATACTCAGTGGTATACGAGCTGATCAAGCACACATAAAAGGTCTTAACGCCCATTTAGAGACAAGCATACTCAGTGGTATAGCTTGTGATCAAGCACGCATTACATGGTCTGAACGTCCATTTAGAGACTAGCATACTCAGTGGTATAGCTTGTGATCAAGCACGCATTACAGGGTCTGACTGTCCATTTAGAGACAAGCCTTACTCAGTGGTATACACCATGATTACCGTTGCACAGCTTCGCGCTATGGCAAGGCAATTTGGCCTTAGAGTAGCCTCTAAGGCCAAGAAAGCCGACCTGCTCCAGCTGATCGGACAGGCCCGTGCCGAGGAATTCATTGCTCGACTGAGACGATCAGTGAAGACGGGACGGTTTCCAGCGACCACCAGAGATGATCCTGAGAACTTCCACAAGAAAGCACAGCGGCGGCGTGAGCTTCATCAGTTGGATGAGGAGGTGACGGCTAGCTTACGAGCCAAAGCTGTAGCGACGCGGATGGCAGACCATCCACTGGAGCGCCTACCTGCCCTACGCAGGATCACTAAGCGAATGATGAGGGGCCGAGGGCTGAACCCTTAGCCCGGAGCATGAGGCGAGAGGGTGAGCAGATTCTCAATGAGTGTCTGGGTGAGATAGAAGGGGAGGAGAGAGGAAGACGGACAGTACGCTGGACGTTCTTCCAAGGCCTCAATGGAGACATTACAGGGCAGATCATGGGTAAGATCCAGCAGACTGCCCAGAACGCATTCTACCTCCGGTATACCCACACCTATCGCATCAAACACATCGAGGATGGTAGGGTGATGCTCTTCCACAAGAACGCTCCAGGGAGTCCGTGGCTGAACACGATAGGAGCAGCTCAGGACTGGGTGGCGGCAAGAGAGCAAGACCGCCTCGACCCCGACAACATCGACCACCCCAACACCAAGTGGGTTTTCATCCGATCAATCAACGTTGTGGTCAAGGCTGTCATCGACCGCCAACCTTTGCTTGGGACAGGACCGCTCCCAGTCTGGCTACGACATAAGATGAGTCTGGTGGCACTTGACACCTACAAGGATAACATGTATCTCTGGAGGTGCCTAGCAGTGTATCAGGGGGCGAGACCCGATAGAAGTACCGCTCCTGCCCGAGAGCTTGCTAGACAGTTCTACGGTCTCGCCGCCGGCAAGCCGGTGGATGACGTGCCAAAAACCTCTCTGGATCAGCTGGATAAGGTAGAGTTCTTCGCGAAGATCGGGATTCGCGTGTATGAACCAACTAAAGAGGGCACCTGGCACCTGATCCGGCAAGCGGCCCACTACCACGATACTATGACCATCGGGGTGTACGATCACCATGCCTTCTATATAAAGAACATCTCCAAGCTGGCACATACACTAGTCTGCAGTCACTGCCAGCAGAGGTTTACACAGGCATGCCATCTTCAGCGTCATGCTGATCGTTGTACAGGTGGCAAAACCACCGTAGAGTGCCGTGGGGAGAAGGTTGATGCACCGCAGTCTGCGCATGAGAAAGCCTTCTATCCACCCCAACCAGCCAGTTCAGCGGCTACTCGTTGGGTCACGTATGAGGCGAAAACCCAAGGTATCCACATACACCATGTAGAGTGTGGGCACGGTGGCGAGCGTTGGATCGAGGGGGCTCCCGTAGATGGTTATGATCCGACTACCAACACCGTTTACCAGTTCCATGGCTGTTTCTGGCATGGATGCCCTCAGCACAAGCAAGGTGAGGCGGCCGAACAAAAATACCTCAAGACAGTCCGGAGAGAGGAGAAGCTGAGAGCAGCTGGATACACGCTTGTGGTACAGTGGGAGTGCGGGATAAAACGCTGCCCAAGCATCCCTAAACGAGTTCGGACCGTCTCATACCCGTACTTCATCGTCTATGACTTCGAGGCGCTCCTAGATGGCGTCAAGACTCATCCTACGGAGACTCTCACGATTGAGAGTAACCACATACCGATCTCTGTGTCTGTCGGCTGCTCCTTGGAAGGCTCCGCCAGTGAGCCCACTCACCTCTGCAATCCTGACCCAGAAGCTCTGATCAAGGCTTTCATGGAGGAGATTACCAGGCGAGCACACAGAATCCTTACAGAAGTCCGGGCACAGTTCATCCCTTCAGACATGGACAAGCTCCCAAAACGCCAGCAGCGACTGATTACCGAGTGGTGTGACCAAGTCCCGGTGCTGGGCTTCAACTCTGGCCGTTATGACCTAAACCTGATCAAGAAGCACTTCGTGGATGAGCTGACCAACACCGGCACAGTGAAAGTCGCCAAGCAAGCTAGTAAGACCATGTTCCTCATGACCCCCGAGCTTAGGTTTCTCGATGTGAGTAACTACTTGGGGCCAGGAGTCTCCTACGAGGCATGGATCAAAGCCTATGGATGTACACAGCAGAAGAGCTGGCTCCCGTATGAATGGTTCGACACCCCCGAGAAGCTTAATTACCCCGGACTCCCCGACTACCAAGCGTGGTGGTCCAAGCTCAAAGGTGGCTACCTCCTCAAGCTGTCGGAGTGGAAACAGTGCAAACAGACATTCAGAGACCAAGGCATGCAGACGTTCGCCGACTGGTTGTGGTACTATAACAACCTGGATGTCAGTCCATTCATCGAAGCCCTCGAGCGGATGCGGGAGTTCTACATGGAACGAGAAATAGACCTCCTCAAGGATGCTGTGTCTCTCCCAGGAGTGTCTCTGCAGTACCTTTTACGTGGAACCGCCCCCACATGCCGGATGTTAGCCTCTACTCCCGGAGCAAGGAGGCCTACGATATGCTGAAGGCTGCGGTTGTTGGAGGGCCCAGCATCGTGTTCACCAGATACCACAAGGCAGGTGTGACACGCATCCGCCAGAGTGAGCGGGTCTGCCAACGTCTACTCGGCTACGACGCAAATGCTCTGTACTTGTCTACGATGGCTAAAGAGATGCCATGTGGTAAGGAGACAGTACGGCAGTGGTCCGGTGCTAGCGACGTAGTCAGATTTAAGAAGGATCTGCTGGCTGACCACTGGTTCGGTTTCGCTGAAGTGGACATAGAGGTCCCTAAGGCACTGTGGGCGAAGTTCGAGGAAATGCCACCTCTCTTCTACAACACAGAGATTCCAGCTGAGGCAGTATCTGAGGAGATGCTCGCATACCTAGAGAAACCCGGTAGGAAACGCCCCACAACCAGTAAACTAGTCGGCGCCCTCTCGGCCAAGAGGAAGCTCTTGTATGCGCCATCACTCAAGTGGTACCTCGCCCATGGGCTAGAGATTACAGCTGTCTACCGGACAATAGACTACAAGCCCCAGAGACCCTTTGAGTGGTTTGTGAACAATGTTACCGATGCTCACCGTACAGGAGATGTTGATAAGAGCAAATCGCTCTTGGCAGATCTGTTCAAGCTACTAGGCAACAGTGCCTATGGGAAGCTCATCGAGGCCCTGGAGCGCCACAGCAACACGACCTTCACCAAGGATGAACGAGTGGTAGATAGAGCCCTCCGCAGTGCATGGTTCGAAGATCTCGAGGAGATCGGCGAGTCCCACGAGATCCAGAGACGCAAGGCAAAAATCACCATTCGCCGGCCCTTCCAGGTGGGGATAGCCGTATACGAGCTCGCGAAGCTGCGGATGCTGGGGTTCTACTACGACTTCCTGGATCACTATGTGCCTCGTGACAGCTTTGAGTACCTCCAGATGGACACAGACTATGCGTACATCGCAATAGCTGCCTCCGGCCTCGACGAAGTCATTCGCCCTGAGATGCGAGCAGAGTATGAGGCTTATAAGTGGGAGTGGCTAGCTTGGGACAAGTGGTCTGGACGGACTCCGGGACTGTTCAAGCTCGAGTTCGAAGGCAACCGTGGTATCGCTCTCTGTTCCAAGTGCTACTACGTGGAGAGCCCCGATGGGAAGGTGAAATGCTCAGCCAAAGGTATGTCTAAACGCCAGAACGATGTCTCTTGGCAAAGGTTCTTCAGGGCCCTAAACGGTAGCATGGACAGAGCTACAAACCGAGGCCTACGCATGTGCCACCAGGGCATGGTGACGTATGAACAGGAAAAACTCGGGCTCTCAGCCTACTACGATAAGCGGCATGTGTTGCCAGATGGTGTCCATACCGAACCAATCGAGTACCATATCCCTCAGGCACCTGACGACGGTGGTAGCTGTGTGTCTGGAGGGACCACCTGAAGCTCCTCCCGAACAAACGGACATTTGGGACAGCTCTCTGAGCGTGCCAGATAGTACAGCGTAGGCTGCCCCTCCATCTCGACATACCTGTCAAGTCTGTGGACATCTAGTGACCAGTTAGGATCTGTTGCACGTCGTCGCCCCCCTTCCAACTCACCAGGTTCATACAGGTACCGAACCAGAGCATAAGATGGAAGGCACACCTGTTCCTTGTCCGCTCCTCCAGAAGGTTGGGCAACAGAGGATCGTTGGATAGCCTCTACTGGCTTCTTACCAGTTAACCGAGTTACCTCAGTATTGGATCGCTCTACCACCCGGGGCAAACCTTTCACCCACACCCTGGAACTCTCTCCAGCCTGTGCCATTTCCTGGGCGTATTGGTATGGGAACAGTCTCTCTGCCAGTGTCCGATTCCACCGCTCGACGATTGCCTGGGCACGGTGGTGACCAACTTCACCTCGTCTAATTGCCACACCATGTTTCCGCATGAGGGCCGCAGTCTCGCCTCTGAACTCCTTACCTCATCCACCTGCAACAATTCTGGCCACTGGAGGGGATTTTCCGGATCCTCGTAGACACCCTGGAATCCCTGGGCCACCTGGCCAGCTGACTTGTCTGTGAGCGGTGCTGCAGCCTTGTACCTGCTGGCGACATCGACGATGGTGAGGGCATACTTGTAGGTCTTACGACCAACCGAGTCGTGTGGAAGGAATAGAACATCTGCCTGGTGAACTCTATTCAGGACAGTTTCATCGAAATGGGCATACCTGATGTGCCGTGGACGAGGTTTGTATATCTGCCACATCGCCTGGCGGCTGAGCCACTGGCTAATTGTCTCCAAGGTGAAGTTGTGGCCCTTGCGACGTACAGCCTCGAGTAGTTGGTGCGGCTCACGGTAATATCCACCAGGCTGATAGTAGAGTTCCTCAAGAAAGATGGAGCCCCCGGATTTCATCACTGACGTCCACTCCCGTCCTGTCACGCACGGTCTGGGTGAGGGTATCACTGATGTCCACTCCCGTCCTGTCACACACAGCCTGGGCGAACTCTACACAGACGAACAGACGGCCGTTATGCATTCGACTATCACTGAAGACCTCCTCGAACACCTCCGTACACCAGCGTCTGGTCTCTGCTGGATCTTCGCTGAGCAGTTAAGTGTCTTGACTAGGTCATACAGAGACGCCATCCTTATATAGTACGGCGTAAATGTTCGGCGGCCCAGATGGCCGCAAGTGCCATGGCAACATACGGTAGCCAAGGGCCTGCGACTCTGAAGAACGTACCTACTCCTGAGGCGATGGCTGGTATGGCTTCAGAAATCTTCTCCACACCCTGGAGAGCATTGTTGGCGATCTTGCAGACCGTCTCGCCCACCTTCGTTGTGAACAGAGCGATCAGAGCCCCAACTGCTGCCAGTGGACCGATAGAACCTCTTACGTAAGTGCGATTGATTCCTTTTGCTCTGTGTATTAGTTTGAGGGATTCAGGCTCATCACCCACGGTCTCCGCTACATCGTAGTCGTCTGCATCCTCCTCATCATAGTCCTCGTCATCTATATCCTCGACTGGATCTTCATAAGCATCTGGTTCATACATATCCGTCGCCAGCTATATAGTAGCTTTAAACTGTAGTCTATAGCATGGCCTCCGCAATCTTGAATGCGGGCGTGTTTGCCTTAGCGAACTGGGGACTCAGCTTCGCTGACAAGAAGGTGGCAGAGGTCGAGCATGAGCGTCATAACCAGGCGATGGAGAAGCTGTCTACGGAGAAGTTTGAGTACAGCAAAGCCCTCGAGCATATGCGCCAGAGGGAGGCACGCCGACGACAACTCCGAGCTCAGGCCAGCCAGAGCCTCAAAGAGGCAGATGAGAGTCTCGATGAGTACTACGAGGCCGTATCTGAGCCAACGCTCGACTATGAAGCATCGACAGGTCAGAAGACAGCAGAGCTTATAGTAGTAGTGGCAGCTGCAGCGGTGACGACAGGGGTCGTGCTCTACGCACGCTCAAGCTGAATACCTGATGTGTTCAATACGCATACCTTAGCATAGCCAAAGTAAAGTACCGTCACACCTAATTGGCGAGTCCCAGCTATGAGGTTTCCGATGTTGAAGCTGAGCCGGTTGCCCTGATTAGGCGGGATGTTCCTGCCACCGACGTGGTGACGGCCCTCGAGTGCTGACTCGAGGTCGTCGCTTCCACTGGTTAGTCGCAGAAGTGCGTATGACTTAGTTTTCTGTCTGTAGAGTTGGCAGTCAGCCAGCTCGCGTACCTCACCAAGAACATTGGTCCCAGCAACCACAAGTTTGAAGTCGTTCAGCTTACCCACCTCCTGGATGACGACTCCCTTCTGAACCAGGACTGCAACAGCGACACAGTCCGATGCACCACGATGCAATGTCAGCTCTACCTCTTGGTTAGCTGTGGCTTGGACCTGCTGGTGTTCTCGCTCCACATGCACGATCCGCTGTTTGGATCCCGTTTGCTTCAGTTCCTGGTTATTCTCGTCATGCCAGACATGAATCTTGGAGCATTCATCGACACATCTGCGAGAGGCTCAGTGTACACCCGGAGGAACAACCTATCCTGCATGGCAGCTGGATTCACGTGTGTGTTCTCGAGGAGGGTGAAGAGTGGAACTGCCACAGGCTTCTCGACACCTACCAGTAGTTCGAATGCCGTGAACCCCTCACCCACAGCGTAGTACCCCTTTCCCTTCGCATAGAAGGTTGGGTCACAAGCCAGCGGACCTTGGACTCGGTACTCATCGTTCACATAGGTGGTGTCCACGGTGCTGTTGCTCTGTTCAGAACCTGCGGGAGCTCTACCGTCTGTTCTGTTGTGCTCTGAAGCTTGAACTCGAGTGTCATGCTCTTGATCTGGTGGATCTGTGCCGAGATTGCAAAGTCAATGTACTTCCCAGCAGCGGACAACGGGTTATCATTGTGTATACTGGGTCGAATGACCGTCAGGCAGTCCTTCCGGGGATCAGTACAGTGCGATGTCGCAGGTTCAACGGCCCCATCTGGATGTTGCACATACTGCAGCATGTTTAAGGTCTGGGTATATAGAGGGGTTAAATGGCTGCCATGTTTGGTAAAGTTCTCCAGCAGATTATCTTTGGGCAGCATGCCAAGTCGGCACGACAGCCGCGACGTGCACTGTCCCACAGTGACAGGGTCCGAGGCCTGCTTCGTGACATCAACATTATCCATGAGCGAGTCAAGGTTACACTGCCGACGGATGCGGAGATACTGGCCGCCATAGAGGAAGGAGCGCCAGCTCGTAGTACAAAAGAACTCCTGACTCGGATACTCTACCGGAAGTTTGACAGCACCCAGGGCAGGACACTCGACCTACCTGTGGGCCAAACCAACAGTCCTGTTATTCTAGCTCTCCAAAAGGCGAGGGTCGACCCCAAAGATCTACTAATGGTCGGGAAGTGGGCTGCCGTATTTAGCCTCCATAGCCAGGAAGAGCGAGAGATGCTGGATAGCCTCCAGTCTGGAGCAAATAACTACTTCAGGGAGGAGGTCAGTGCCGCTGTAGCGGAGAGCCATGACACTGGTCATGCAGAAGGTACTCAAGAGGGGTTCACTGTTGGCAGCAAGGAGGCTGTTGAGCATATCTTCAATGAAAGAGGGTGTAGGAGATTGGACAAGAATCTGTCAGCATTTCTGAAATTCCCAGATAACTACCAGGACTACCTCATCAAAACGGCTCGCAAGTCAGATGCTCATCGCGCATGGAAAAAGTGGGTCTTCCGTGAGAAGTTCCAGAAGAAGAGAGTCCTACCATCTGACCCTCAGTGGATAGAGTTTCAGCGACAGGCTTCTGACGAAACTGACGAAGTTCCTCAAGCTTCTGACGAAGTTCCTCAAACTTTTGACGAAGTTCCTAAAGCTTCTGACGAAGTTCCTCAAGCTTCTGACGAAGTTCCTCAAGCTTCTGACGAAGTTCCTCCAGGCTTATGACGACGTTCCTCAAGCTTCTGACGAAGTTCCTCAGGCTTCTGACGAAGTTCCTCAAGCTTCTGACGAAGTTCCTCAAGCTTCTGACGAAGTTCCTCAAGCTTCTGACGAAGTTCCTCAAGCTTCTGACGAAGTTGCTCAAGCTTCTGATGAAGTTTCTCAAGCTTCTGACGAAGTTCCTCAAGCTTCTGACGAAGTTCCTCAAGCTTCTGACGAAGTTCCTCAAGCTTCTGACGAAGTTCCTCAAGCTTCTGACGAAGTTGCTCAAGCTTCTGACGAAGTTGCTCAAGCTTCTGACGAAGTTCCTCCGGGCTTCTGACGAAGTTGCTCAAGCTTCTGACGAAGTTCCTCCAGGCTTCTGACGAAGTTGCTCAAGCTTCTGACGAAGTTCCTCCAGGCTTCTGACGAAGTTCCTCAAGCTTCTGATGACGTAGCGGACGAAGTAGCGGAGACCGCGCCGCCTGAACGAAAAAAGTTGCAGCGGAGACTGCGGACAGTCTGTCAGCGATGACGCGTAGAGCAGGCTAGTTTCCTGGCTGGATTCAGCTTGTAGGTGAAGGTCTGTGCCTTTTCCAGAGAGGGCTTGAAGTGTGACAGCTCACCTGTCTCCTTGTTTCTGAAAATGAAGCGGTACAGCTCAGCTGCCCTCTGTACACCTGCGATAAAGCCCCCTTTGGGCTCCTTGAGGGTTAGGCTGTCGTATATGGTCTCGAGCAGGGCACGTCCACACTTGGAGCTGAAGTATAGCAACCGGGCATTGTGGCGGATGTCTGGTGAGATCTCGCGGGTGTACTTCTGAAAGAGGATGAAGACAGTTATCTTTGTGTGCCGGATGCGCCTGGTGATGTTGCTGAGGTAGGTGACTGTCTTCTGGTCCATTGCAGGGTCATCGATAACTAGAACAAGTGGTTCTGTCAGTCGGGCTACCAGCAGCTTCTCCATCAGGGCTTGCAGGTTCTGCGTCTTGGTGATTGGACCATTGTACCATTGATCATTACTGTCAACCGCCTCAGCGGTGGAGTCAGACACCAGAAGGATGTATTGAGAGTGTAGATGTTCGGCCAGGAGAGCCCGCAGCAAGATGTTTTCCCCATGGCCTGACGGGGCAATGATCAGCACCACCTGGCCAGCATCGGCCGGCCTACTGTTGAGTGGTACAGACATGCACGCGGAGGATGGTTAACACTTGGTCGGCGGTAGCCTCGTCTATATCTGGGAGACTAAACGGCAGTACTTCCTGCACCAGCTTTTGCGCCTGCTGTGTGGGTAGCATTGTGCCTCCGGCGGATACGAAGGATGCGATGGAGGCGTCAAGCATGAAATCCCAGCAGCAGCTGAGAAGATAGCGTAGAGGGCCTGTGTCAGCACCCACAGTGTCTAGCACATCCAGTATCTGTACGATACATGCACAGGAAGTCATGACTATTATGTGAGCTTAAACGGCAAACCAAAGAACCCTGACTTCTTCACCTCTGGTAGCTGGAGGCTGTCGGTAGCACCTTTTTTGCCATCGATCGTGATATTGCTCAGGCCGATGGTGCCTATCCTGAGATTCTCTCCGTCTTGTTGGAAAGAGCTCCGGGGTTTCAGGAGATCCTTAACCAGGTATTGTGCATAGGACTCAGCCATAACCTTGATGGCACCAGCCTCGTCGACTCCGAGCATACCCCGCATCGTTGCCCTGTCTTTGATGCCCATCCCCTTGTATACAGTCTTGGCCTTGTTAATGGCCGATTGTCCCACCGTATCAGTGTTCCCGACGAGATCTCGGGCTGGGATGGTACCTCGGATCTCCCGCGGGTCTCCCTTCTCATCGAAGTCTAGGAAGGAGATAGGGGCAACAGTGTCCTCTGAACCGAGGCGTGCCTCGCCCAAGTGAGCAAGATCGCCTAGCTCTTTGCTTTCTAGGTCTGTGAGTGACAGAGTCATAGTGCTATATGCCATATTAAACCCACTAGTCATACCCCCAGTGAAATGGTTGGGCATAGGAGGACCACGCAGTCGGCCAAGGGAATAGGTAGCAGTGCTCAGGGTACTGACCCTCTCTGCAGGGGCACGCCTTGTGGGCGGTCCACCATTCCTGGGCATTGGCAATCCTCAGGCCGCATGCTCGACTATGGACTACACACCACCCTCCAGCCCGCCATGCCTCATATGCTGCAGGGGTCTCGTCATCCATCTCTCACTATTCAGAATGGTTAAACATAAACGATGATCTCGGCCATTGCACTCGTTGCTAGCCCTAGAACCGCATTCCCCCATGATCTTGGCGGCGGCAGTGTAGGCGGCACCACTGAGGGCGATCTTTGGGATGGGGTGAGTTATTCCGAGACAGTGGTTGGCCACACCACTCACTACGGTAGCGAGGACAGCTGCAGTGGCGGCAGGATGAACCTCATTTCCCCCTGTCATCTTCACCACAGCCACATTCGCCGCCACGTTACTGGCGACATGGACTGCCAGAGGTTTAGCCTGTGTCAGTAACTTCTGTGTCTTGGTTCGCAGCAGGTTCTCCACCTTCTGAAGACTCACCTGGCTCTCGGGCAGTTGCTTCACGATCTGTACCGTTGATGGCATTGTTTAAACCCTGAGTATACAATGCAGTTAAACGCCTGTGTTCCCTGTCGAGTGAGCTAATAAGATCTTCCCAGTCTGCATCTGCCAGGTGTCCGGGTTTGTACTCAGGAATATTCATCTCTCTATTGAGTCATCTTAAACATGTCCGCGCTATGCGAGAAGTACTATGAGGTCTTCCAGAGGGAGCTGAAGGCCTACAAGAAGAAGACGAGAGATGAGCTCGCTCAGCTCTCTGGTGCTGAGCTGACAGAGGAGCTGACAGCTGTGAAGCTCTATCTAGGATTTGGAAAGGGGCAGATCTGCTTCCTCGAATACCTTATCATGGGTGGGAGTATCGTCGAGCAGCTCCTGCGAACTAAAGGTTTCTACAAGGATCGGGAGTATCTGTCAGATGTGTTCCAGCAGTTGCAGACCTCCATGGCCTCACCTAACTCAGAGCTGAACAAGGCTCTGCGATACTACAAGCTGGAAAAAGGATGCACTGCGGAACCCACCAGCCCTTGGATGTGCATGTTGACAGCGTGTATAGGGGCTGTAGGGCAGGCCAAGCTGGCTCAGTGTCTCACTGTGGTCCCAGCCGAGACGGCTGCTACTGACGAGAGTCAGGATAGTCTTATAGCTGATTTGCTAGCGGCGGAGTAGGCTGATCCCGAGCACCACGATAGTTAGGCCTGACACCACTCGTAGAGCTGCCATGGGAAGTGGTGTCGTGTCGACTGGCTGCAGTGGCGGAGAAGCTGGTTCGACTGGCGTGTCGACTGGCTGCAGTGTCAGGGTCGGAATGACTGTATGGCCCGTATTACGTCTAGGTGTGTTGATATCCGCGTTGAAACCGAAATGGACACCGGGAGAACTCCCCTCGACTATCATGTTGTTATAGCCCCTGACTTGGAGGTCCTCGATGTTCACGATCATGTTGCTCGGAATCAACCGTAGGTGTGGTGAAAGAGCAACGTCAAGTTTGCGATGGGCCTTCTGCAGCCCCAGCTGGAACTTAGCAATAAGACTGCTGGGATCTGCCACGATGATCATATCCTCAACAAGACTGATGAACATGGCCTGGACCTCTGCTCCGCTGACACCATCTATGGAATGACGCAGCTTGGTCTGCGCTGTAAGGAGGCAGTAGCACAGGGCTTCCAGGGACTGGTTGATCCGAACGATCCCTGCTGGTGTGAGGCCCGAGGTGGTGTGTGGGACAAAGTACTTCCACACATCTGGGGAGTCTTGCCTGATTCCGGTGATGTGCATATTCTGCACTATCGCTCCAGGATCGGAGTCTGGATCGAACGAGAATGTCGCTGTCTTCCGACGGTCTACTCGTCAGGGTGTTCGATAGGGGAATCCTGAGTAGTCACGTCTCGGGTCACCGTACATAACCCCTAGACCGATGTTGTCGCCGCCATGCCACCGATAGTCTGGGTGAGCTCTGAACTCTCTCTGTAGTCTGCTGGCCGCTGGGACGCTATGACTGTTGAGCTGTGGGTCGAAGTCGTTTGTATCAGGGAGGCTTGCACCCAGCTCATGGAGGATTCATCGCACAGTGAAGTACACGTGGAATCTGAGACAGCTGGCGATGAGCACAGCTTCAGGAGTACCAGAATAGGAGTGAAGCATGGTGGAACTTACTCCACAGCCTGCCGTGGCACACCACACGGCAAAGTTCAGCTGCTGATTCCAGTATGAGAGGCTTGGAGCAGCCATCCAAGTATGAGCTTGCTTCGCATCCTTGATGGTGATGGGGCGGTTGGCCAGCAGTCGTGGGTTGACGGAGAAGCTGGTTCGGCTCCGTCTATCCACTGTGATAGAGAACGGTGTTAGCTCTGGTATATCATCCAGTAGGCCTCTCAGGCCAGTCAAGGGTGTACCCAGGAGGGGCGGTTGGCTCCGGTTGACTGTCGTGAGGTTCAGTGGGAAGGCCATCTATACTGAGGTTCTTAAAGCTACCGCAGCACATTATTTGTAGTCGTCTCGACTCCAGAGACCGGCGAGGTGACCTCGCCGTAACATCCCGTTTTTTAACTCCTCCATATCAACCCGCCCACTGGAGCCTTTGAGGTATTGCTGTCGCACTTTAGGTTTCTCAGTGCGGTACAGGGCTTGGACCTTCAATATATGGCGGTACTCTTCATCGGTGACCTGGCCATCCTCGAGAGCTTTGCTGACAGACTCGTCGATAGTCCGTAGCATACTCTGTGCTAGTGTCACATACTTAGCATGCTTCTCCAACCTCCTTGTGATCTGCCGCTGCCCCACCCCCAAGCCTGTGGCCAAGACAGTGGTGGCTAGTGTCACGCCACCCAGCGGGATGGCGACGAGGACACCCACCCCTGTAGCGAGAGTGGCCACAGCTGCCACACCAGCACTGGCTCCAATCACACCCGCAGCAGTGGTTGTATGCGCGAGGATGTTGTAGGCTGTCTTATATCGCCTGCGCGTTCTGCCATACTTTTCTGTCTCATGGACGAGAATCTGCCTGATGGCATCTATCTGCTGGAGTCGCCAGCCGTAGATGGTACCGCCCTCGTCAGCAGTCAGGGAGGGGTATAGTTCTGGCGGCTTCCGCCACTCTGATTTTGCCATAGTATATCTGGAGGCTTAAACCGGCATCACCTGCAGAATCTGCTTATGAGTCATAGAAGGGTTAATTTTGGAGAGCCTGGCAAACCCTGCCAGCTTTTTGGTCTTGAGACAGATGGCTCTTAGAACGTGGTCATCCAGCACTATGTCGGGTGCCAGTAGCGTTCTGAGACGTGACATCTGGAACTTCACCTTATGACCAAGATAGTAGGTCCACCGCTGGATGGCTTTCTTGGTCTTACACTGCTGCGCCATCTCCTCTTCCCACTGTATGACCTCTGGCTCATCCTCGTCTGTGAAGACACCTGGCTCATCATCGTAGACATCTGGCTGATCGTCGTCTGTCAAGACTCCTGCATCCCGCTTACTCTCCTCCAGGAGGGCCTGCCAGTATCGGAAATTTTCCCTGTGCCTCCTTGCCCTGCACGCGTTCTGTTGATACCAGTTCTCCCGCTGTAGGCGCTCTCCTTCTTGTTGACAGATCTGTTGCTGTGCGAGCATCTGTTCGTTTTGTGCAGTGGTCATGAAGGGGCAACCCTCTTTCTTCAGCATCTCGGCAAAGGTCAGATATTGCTGGTATGATATCATGTTGTCGTCAGGTCAATGAGTAATAAGAGTGTAAACTCTAAATGGGCGTCCGATACCCCATCCGTGCTGGCGTATATGTTAATGGAGGGGTTGTCAAACAGGTGATTTACAGGTGTGAACAGGCTAGGACTGATAGCTTTCCATAGGTTGCTGTTGGCACCTGGGAGATACTCTATCACATCCCGGCCGACTTCTACCAGTGAGCTGCTGTGTGCACGGCCCGGAGGTTGATGCAGCACATCGGCGTGTATGTATGTTGTGCCCCGCTGGGGCACCTCGAAGAGGACCCATTCTACACGGTACTGTACCACCCGTCTCCCCTCTAGAGAGGGTGAGATTATGTTCTCACCACCGGAGAGCAGCAGTCGGACAATCGGCATGGTTATATGTCTCGTTTAAACCCCTTTATAGCGTGCTATGGAACCCATATTTGCTCACTCGACTGGCCTTGCTGACTTCGCAGATGTGTACGCAGTTGATGCTGCCAAGGTAGAAGAGAGTGATGGCAAGTCATTCGCCCTACAGTAGGAAGCAAGCTCAAAGGCATTCTCCCTCCACCCCATTGGGGGTGATGGGGTGGAGATGCTCACAGACCTCAAGGATGTGTCGAAAGGGCGCCTGGGTCGCGACATAGATGGTCACATGATCGTGTTTCGGTACGATTTCCCGAAGAGGAAGTACGTCCTCGAGCCGTTGATTGAGCTCTCGGATACAGATGCGGTAGACATCAACACCCTAAATAGCGACATCAGCTTTCACCTGGTCAAACCCTATTCGAGCGGTGCCCCGCCGTTGGTCCGGGATGGCCTGCTATTGACCCTGGCAAAAAACCTGCAGTTCATGTTTGAGAAGAAAGAAGTGTGGTACCGCGCCGGACCTGGGGGTAACTGGCAACCATGGTTGCCCCTATATAGGCCTCCCGCACTCATTGACATAGAGGTTACTACCCTCTCCACTGTTGTGAAAAGGGATGGGAAAGTTCGAAAGCTCTACAATCGGGGATCATCCTTCCTCACCTACATAGGTGAAGGTGTCTCCCTGACGAGGGTGGGTCACCGGATCGGGGTTACAGGTGGAAAGCTCCTCCTGCGGCGTCCATTCGATGGACCAGAAGAAGCTGTTAACCTCCAGGAGGGCACCCTACGGGTAGATGGTGTGTCACATGTCACAAAAGCCAAGGGTGCTGTTAAACTGCTTCATCGAGTCGGACTCACTATCCCGCAAACGACTCATATAGTCCTAGAGCTACGTTTCTTAGCCGGCGGCAAAGTGAAGCAGCTAGACCCTGCCCCTGAGGGGATGATGATCACTATCGATCCGGATGGAGCAGGGCTCGATCTGGCACAGATATTTCTCGAGGCGTTCACTCTGTTCAGTTTAACTCTTTATATATAGCCATGCTTCTCATCGTATTGCTCGTGCTGGCGTCTACAGCAGTGGCGCAGGGCGCTGTGACTGCCATGATATTGGGTGCCAAGTGGGCCCACTTCCGGGATGACCCCCAGTACAATCCTTGGGTCGACCACTTGCGGAGAAACATTTATGACCGCTTTCACCCACGTAAAGAGATCGAGTCTGTCTGCCACTTCTATGGGGTGGAGAGAGTAGGCCGTGGTTGTCCGCTGGAGACCCCTGCTCAGCACCAGATCCTCTGCGTAACTTGTGAACATGCCAGAGTCTGCCGTGGTTCACATGCTAACCACTTTAGCCTCCTCCCAGGTGAGCATTGTCAAGGTAGATGGAAGCCTCTATGGGTGGTCCCATCATGCCGATGCGACTCTGGCAGAGACTACGTGTTTGTATGAGCCTACACAGAATAGAGAGAGGCCGGCCACTGGCCGGTATCCTGAGGAGGTTCTCCCGGACAGGTGGGGTCCAGCGATGTCCGGGAGAAATGATCACATGTCTCAAATTCCTATGCCCCAGGAATTGAGAGGGCGGTGGGGGCCACGGATCGCCGAACGGCGGCCAGTTGAGGGAGGTGGTATCATTTTGACTGGGATTAAATCACTTCATTCTCGTGTCGGCGATCAGGACCGGAATGAAAGGCAAACACCAACCACATGTTTCACCAACCTATGCCCCAGGGATTGAGAGGGCGGTGGGGGGCCATGGATCACCGAACGGCGGCCAGTTGAGGGAGGTTTTATCATTTTGACTGCACCCCGCCGGGGCCCTCGTCAGATTAGGTCTCGCGTCGCGGCTGCCCTCCCGGCGCCCCGAGGTGTGGCAGTTTTTTAGATGCTACTTTTTTCCTAGTGGCCGAGGTGTGGCAGTTTTTTTAGATGCTACTTTTTCCTAGTGGCACCTAAAAAAGCCTATCTCGAAATTGTTCGGGTCTCTGGAGGCGAAAAGCTTTATTTTCCCCGTTATTCGGGGTGGGGGGGTGTGTGTGTGTGTGTGGTATCCGTTTAATCCCGACTCTACTACTATCGAGAGCTACCCCTTGAGAATTGATCACTCTTAATGTTTTATCATCGCACGCTTATCAATAAAGGATAAGTAGAAATTTTAACATTTAGAGGTGTGGCCAGAGGGTTATCAAAAATAGGGTGCCGTAATGATGTCGAGAGTTGCCCATATAATACCGCTATCCCACTAAGTGTTGACATCCGCTAATCAAAGATGAAGGAGCGATTAAAAATGTAGACTTTTCCAAATCCCAGCAGAGGGTGTATCGAACATTCAGGATTCAAAGTGTTAATGCAGAATTTACTGAACACAATCATAGGCTTCCATTGCTATAATATATGCTAAGCTCGGGCCATAGTACCGGTATATCCAAACATGTGTATTTACAAAGAAATATTGCATGGTACTGTATCAGAAAAGGTGAAAACAAGTGAGATTTGCTGGCCTGATTTGTCCAAAATGTGAAAGAGTGACTTACAAACTGACAGACTGACCGCAGTGACCGGCCGACCGAATGTCCGACGGGCCGACCCACCCACCACTGACCGACACACCGAGCAATCCACCAACTGACCCACCGACCGACCGAGCGACACACTGACTTGTTCTAGTTGTGAGTCGCAACGGAAACTAAATAAGAAAGCCGATGATGATCTGAAATATCGCATTATTCTTGTTCTTAATTACAGCTAGCGTGGCATAGTCGCTGGAATACAAGCGTCCCTCGTGATTATGGGCATGATGAAATAGAACATATTACGTATGATGACTTTGAGCTGGCCACGAATAGCACGACAAATTATCATGGAGAAAATACTTACGAGGACGTGGTCACAGAAAATGGTGCTCCGACAACGACCACGACAGATGTTGCCATTGCTAGCCCAAACGGTAACATTGTGATACTGAAAGACGCGAACAATAGTGCCACATTAGAATCATCATCACCACCACCAGTGCCATTGCCACGACGCAGTCGTATAAAACATACTACAACCAATAATGGAATACAGAGGGCAGAGCCAATAACAGCAGACACACATGTTGAGTCAAGTTTCATTTCAAATTCCGATCATTCAGCAGAACCCGAATATTATGAATACAAAATAGACACGTGCAATATGCAGGAAGTGCCCTTGTAGCATAAACTGTGAACATGCCCAGATACTCAATCGCTTCTCCCTTATGATGTTAGGAACTAAGCATAAACTGAAACAAGTAAATAATAATGTTATAATCCCTACAAATCGTGGAAGCTTAAATGTTGTGGAATCTGACAAACTTTTAGGAGTATACATAGACAATACGCTTGCATGGAAAGCACATATAGGCAAACTTTGTAAACAGATTTCGTCCTTGATTTATATTCTATGGAAAAATAAACATTATCTTACGAAATCTTTTCTATAAGTCGTATATCCTTTCACACATTGATTATTGTAGTCTTGTATTTTGCCGCGTCTTCACCTACATTATTGGATAGCTTAGAAAAACTACAAACACGGGCTGCTAGGGTGATATTAGACATGCCTTACAGGACACCATCTGCACAACTACATGAAACATTAAACTGGACAAATTTAACTAAAAGAATGCAAATTAAAATGGGTATTATGACATATAAATCTAGAAATGGTCTGGCCCCTGGTTACATGAAAGACATGTTCACTTCAGTTGGGGTGGCGCACACTAGAAATTTACGTTCCAAAACACGCAATCACCTACAACTTCCGAGGATTAAAACGGAATATGGCAGAAAAAGCTTCAAATACACTGCAGCGCAACTGTGGAATTCTCTGCCTGAAACGATTACTCAGTCTTCTACTCTGCTGACATTCAAATCAAATATACATGAATATATTACTAAATTATAGTGATATATGGGCAATTTGATTTCACCTCTTTACTTGTGTTCTAATATTGCATATTTTGTTTATTTCTAAATAGCTATGTATGTGTGTATGTGTGAATGAATGTGTACGATCTTGAGCGTATGTATGCGTGAACGATGATTCGAACATCGACATTCGACGAGGTAAAAATTCTGCATTACTGTTTTAGTAATATCTATCGAAAATGATCAAATATGTTAATTATCTAATTTAACAGTCATTTTACTTGTGTTATAATATTGTATATTTTGTATATTTGTAAATAGTTATATATATATATGTGCGTGCGTGCGTGCGTGTGCGTGCGTGTGCGTGTGCGTGTGCGTGTGCGTGTGCGTGTGGGTGCGCGTGCGCGTGCGCGTGTGCGTGTGAGGGCCTCGGGAAGATCAGTTTACTGACGATGTATACCCTCCTTAAATAAAGATTATTATTATTATTATTATTATTATTATTATTATTATTATTATTATTATTATTATTATTATTATTATTATTATTATTATTATTATTATTATTATTGTTATAACGAAGCTAGATACGCAATTCAATACGCATTTTGATTGCGACGTCAGTCTGCGTGTCACGTTTCTCAATGTTGTCCACCACTCGACTGACCCAATTTACCTAACACGGTGTGCGCGTATCCATGTATAGATCTTAAAATGTAAATATCAAAGATAAACATGACAATAATATGCACATTGGTTTTCATAAATTTTGATATCAAAATCTCAGTCTGTGTTGTCTATGTCCAATAGACTATATATCCCATATTCTGCCATTTCCATATATATATATATATATATATATATATATATATATATATATATATATATATATATATATATATATATATATATATATATATATATATATATATATATATATATATATATATATATATATATATATATATATATATATATATATATATATATATTTAATTTGATAAAACGTAACCCTTTTTTCTACTCTGAAACTCCAAAAGAACTTATCATTCACAAGATGTCTTGTATGACGTTTGCTTATCACCCATGTTCATTCTGGATCAGCGCGTTCATAAATGCTAGCATAATATATCAATTCATCTATGGCAATATTCTATCTTTATCCTTCACATTATTATAATGCTGGTCTGTGTCAGACGGGACCTTCATAACTATCCTGTTGGCCAATGTCATAGTAGACCATCATAACCATCCTGTTGGCCAATGTCATAGTAGACCTTCATAACTATCCTGTTGGCCAGTGTCATAGTAGACAATCATAACTATCCTGTTGGCCAGTGTCATAGTCGACCATCATTACTATCCTGTTGGCCAGTGTCATAGTGGACCATCATAACTATCCTGTTGGCCAGTGTCATAGTAGACCATCATAACTGTCCTGCGGTCCAGTATCATAGTGGACCATCATAACTATCCTGCAGTCTAGTGTCAGAGTGGAGCGTCATAACTGTCCTGCGGTACAGTGTCATAGTGGGCTGTTATAACTGTCCTGCGGTCCAGTGTCATAGTGGACATTCATAACTGTCCTGCGGTACAGTGTCATAGTGGGCTGTTATAACTGTCCTGCGGTCCAGTGTCATAGTGGACATTCATAACTATCCTGTGGTCCAGTGTCATAGTGGACCGTCATAAATATCTTGCGGTCCAGTGTCATAGTGGAGCATCATAAGTGTCCTGCGGTCCAATGTCATAGTAGACCTTCATAACTATCCTGTTGGCCAGTGTCATAGTAGACAATCATAACTATCCTGTTGGCCAGTGTCATGGCGGACCATCATAACTGTCCTGCGGTCTTGTGTCAGAGTGGACCGTCATAACTATCCTGCAGGCCAGTGTCCTAGTGGACCGTCATAAATATCTTGCGGTCCAGTGTCATAGTGGAGCATCATAAGGGTCCTGCAGTCCAATGTCATAGTGGACCATCATAACTATCCTGCGGTCTGGTGTCATAGTGGAGCATCATAAGGGTCCTGCGGTCCAATGTCATAGTGGACCGTCAGAAATATCTTGCGGTCCAGTGTCATAGTGGAGCATCATAAGGGTCCTGCGGTCCAATGTCATAGTGGACCATCATAACTATCCTGCGGTCTGGTGTCATAGTGGAGCGTCATAACTGTCCTGCGGTCCAATGTCATGGTGGAGCATCATAACTGTCCTGCCGTCCAGTGTCATGGTGGAGCATCATAACTATCCTGCGGTCCAGTGTCATAGTGGACCATCATAACTATCCTGCGATCCAGTGTAATAGTGGACCATCATAACTATCCTGCGGGCCAGTGTCATAGTGGAGCATCTTAGCTGTCCTGCGGTCCAGTGTCATTGTGGACCATCATAACTGTCCTGTTGTCCAGTGTCATAGTGGACCGTTATAACTGTCCTGCGGTCCAGTGTCATAGTGGACCTCTATAACTATCCTGCAGTCCAGTGTCATAGTGGACCATCATAACTATCCTGTGGTCCCATGCCATAGTGGACCGTCATAACTATCCTGCGGCCCAGTGTCATAATGGAGCATCATAACTGTCCTGCGGTCCAGTGTCATAGCGGACCATCATAACTGACCTGCGGTCCAGTGTCATAGTGGACCTTCATAGCTATCCTGCAGGCCAGTGTCCTATGGACCGTCATAAATATCTTGCGGTCCAGTGTCATAGTGGACCATCAAAACTATCCTGCGGTCAAGTGTCATAGTGGACCTTTATAACTATCCTGCGATCCAGTGTCATAGTGGAGCATCATAACTGTCCTGTGGTCCAGTGTCATAGTGGACCATCATAACTATCCTGCGATCCAGTGTCCTAGTGGACCATCATAAATATATTGCAGTCTTGTGTCATAGTGGACCATCAAAACTATCCTGCGGCCCAGTGTCATAGTGGACATTTATAACTATCCTGTGGTCCAGTGTCATAGTGGACCGTCATAACTATCCAGTGTCATAGCGGACCATCATAACTGTCCTGCGGTCTTGTGTCATAGTGGACCGTCATAACTATCCTGCAGGCCAGTGTCTTAGTGGACCGTCATAAGTATCTTGCGGTCCAGTGTCATAGTGGAGCGTCATAACTGTCCTGCGGTCCAATGTCATAGTGGACTATCATAACTATCCTGCGGTTCAGTGTCATAGTGGAGCGTCATAACTGTCCTGTGGTCCAGTGTCATGGTGGAGCATCATAACTGTCCTGCAGTCCAGTGTCATAGTGGAGCGTCATAACTATCCTGTGATCCAGTGTCATAGTGGAGAATCATAACTGTCCTGCGGTCCAGTGTCATGGTGGAGCATCATAACTGTCCAGCGGTCCAGTGTAATAGTGGACCATCATAACTATCCTGCGATCCAGTGTAATAGTGGACCATCATAACTATCCTGCGGTCCAGTGTCATAGTGGACCGTCATAACTGTCCTGTGCTCCAGTATCATATTGGACTGGCATAACTATCCTGTGGGCCAGTGTCCTAGTGAACCGTCATAAATATTTGGCTGTCCAGTGTCATAGTGGGCCATCATAACTATCCTGTGGGACAGTGTCATAGTGGACCGTCATAACTATCCTGCGGGCCAGTGTCATAGTGGAGCATCATAGCTGTCCTGCGGTCCAGTGTCATAGTGGACCATCATATCTGTCCTGTGGTCCGGTGTCATAGTGGACCGTTATAACTGTCCTGCGGTCCAGTGTCATAGTGGACCGTTATAACTCTCCTGCAGTCCAGTGTCATAGTGGACCATCATAACTATCCTGTGGTCCCATGCCATAGTGGACCGTCATAACTATCCTGCAGCCCAGTGTCATAATGGAGCGTCATAACTGTCCTGCGGTCCAGTGTCATAGTGGACCATCATAACTGTCCTGCGGTCCAGTGTCATAGTGGACCTTCATAACTATCCTGCAGGCCAGTGTCCTAGTGGACCGTCATAAATATCTTGCGGTCCAGTGTCATAGTGGACCATCAAAACTATCCTGCGGTCCAGTGTCATAGTGGACCTTTATAACTATCCTGCAGTCCAGTGTCATAGTGGAGCGTCATAACTGTCCTGCGGTCCAATGGCATAGTGGACCATCATAACTTTCCTGCGGTCCAGTGTAATAGTGGACCATCATAACTATCCTGCGGTCCAGTGTCATAGTGGACTGTCATAACTATCATGTGGGCCAGTGTCATAGTGGAGCATCATAACTGTCCTGCGGTCCATGTTATCTTCCGACACATTATCAGAACGCACACTATTCGATATATATATATATATATATATATATATATATATATATATATATATATATATATCGAATAGTGTGGAAATAACTCTGGATCTTTGAATATTTTGAAAATGATTTGACTGAAAGTTGTTGGTGGCTTAGCCGCCAACAACGTTCAGTCAAATTGTTTTCAAAATATTCAGCATATCCAGAGTTAAACCATGGAAAATGTTCTCTGCAGAATTCGAGCAGGCAGACATATTATCAGAACGCACACTATTCGATATATATAATGTGTGTAGTATGTTGGCGACTGCCTTGTGTCACAAATATATCGCTCGGGGGGGGGGGGGTGGGGGGTGAGAAAGATGACACCTCCACGCCGGTCTCTTCCGTAAGTACCAACTTTGTTGGGAAACTAAGTCCTCAAGGATTGCGGGGCTGACATCCGCATGCAGAGGCAATTCTGACTACGCCTAACCTTCTAACATGAAAGTGTGCTCGACATCCTCGGACAACGCAATCTTCCCAGGAGCTTACCATAGCTACGTGGAATGTACGTGGTCTGACTGCAACATCAAAGAGGCAAACCTTAGGTGCAGACTGTGAACACTATAAAATCGATATCACATTCATTCAAGAGACTAAAGTAGCTAAACATTCAGAGCAGCAACTTCAGACAGGCAATAAGCTAGTACGCATGGAGCAAAAACAGGCCACTTACCGTGGATTAGGCTTCGTAACCAGACCAAGGGTATTGGACGATGTCATTAGTTTTGGATACGTCAATGATCGCGTTGCATTTATCTACCTGGCTATACCAACGTGAAAGTGCACCACCACTAAGTGTCGCATAGTCAACGCATATGGGCCAACTACCGAAAGGGCCAAATAGAATCCAGCAATATTAGATTCCTTCTATGCAGAACTGAGCTCCGCCATTACTATCCCAGCTAGATGCCAACTGTTCATGTGTGGCGATTTCAAATTCAAGCTGGATAAACCTGGCATTGCGGACAAAAGTTCAGGACTTGGCTCATGCATGGGATCGTATGGAGAGTGCACACGCAACAGCAATGGAGATGCACTGGTGGCATTCCTTAGTTCGAATGGCCTATTTGCCAAAAATATGGCTTTCAAACACCCATACCGCCACCGTACATCATGGACGGGACACATTGCTGATCACAAAGCCCCAAAAGGTTCTAAGGCTACAGAAGCTTCTTCAACCAAATAGATTTAATACTATGCAAGACAGCAGCAAAAAACCCTACTTCTGGATGCTCGTTCCTATGGCGGCACAGACCTCAATTGTGACCATAAGCCAGTCATTACACGCCTCCATAGGAACCAGCTCTACCTAATGTATAAACGCCATAACAGGCAAGAGGGTAGAGTCACCTACAACTTACCCAAGCTCATCAGCGACACTGGCACTCAAATGTCATACAAAAAGGCCCTCGGGGAGCAGATAGCTGACATCGACGTCAGCTCCGATCCAAACAAAGCCCTAACCAAAATACTTATATCTATGGAATCATCAGCTACTAGCACCATAGGTGTTCTAAAAAACAACAGAACTAGGTATACTGACGACCCTCTCATAGTAAAACTATCAGCAGAGCAGAAAGCGTTATGTCTGCGCATCTAACAAAGCGGCCAAAGTGAAGATCGCACCAAACTACGTCAGGAATGCAATAACATTCTGTGCCACATTAGTGAACGTTTAAAAGATTTTGCTATTCAACAAGCAGACGGCCTAGCAGATGAAATCACTGCCACGGATGACTGCCACAAAATGTTTCGGGCAGCCCGAGCCCTGAGAGTTGCTGACTACACACCACCACTAACTGTACACAACTCTGAAGGACACTTTATCGGGACTGACCAGGGAAAAGCCGAGGCGATCCGATAATGGTTCAAGGAACAGTTCACTGACAACGATGATGAGCCCTTGCACCCGTTCCCACGCCACTATATATTGGCATCGCAGCGACACTTACCAGAACACCGTCAAAGATTGTGACGTAACCTGTTAATTACTTCTGTACAATTGACAAAGTTTTACTTATGCCCCGCCCATCTCTAGCTACAGCCCACCCACACCTTGTTCGTGTTGGGATCGATCGATCCCGAACTCCCTGACTATCAATTTCCAGAAAACTATACAGGTAAGCTGTTGACCATTTTGAAACTAATTTGGCTGGGTGCTGTTGCTGGCTATGCCGCGCCCAGTCAATTTAGTTTCAAATTATTCGACAGAATGTTTATTAAATAATAAAGACATTCAATTCGTAGAACGTGTCGGACTATTAAACTTTTAAGACGGACTAGATCGAGTCATTCATGTTGTAATTGATTGCGACGTCATCCTACACGTCACACAGTTGATTATGGCGTCATATGATGGATGGATAAACTGGAAAGGTCAATCGCCGATGTGTGGAAAAGGTTAAAAATCTGTAAGTATGACCTCATTCTCGTGAAACAACTCTATGTGCTTCACTTGGCTTAGATACTAATATATCTTGCTTATTCCAATGAGTTTCGTGCAGCGGTATTATTCCATTTGAATATAATTTGGAGATTTCTTTGTTCGAAATTTGTGTCTTTGCTAGATCCGTGAAATAGGGGGTGGGGGTGATTTTAATTGGTCTTGCATTTAGCACAACGGTTCCATGGCTAATGCCAGTACTACGCCGAAGGCTGTCAGAAAATGGCCATACATACACTAAACTCAAATTTATGTATCGTTTGTCGCTGTTGACAATAGAGAGAGGATAGCGTATCTGGTAAGCTTTAGAACATGCACATTTTGTCCATCTGCGGTTCGCACATCTTAGCTACTGAAAGAAGAGAAATCACAAGCATCATGCCATTTTAGATTGTAACCTTTCAGATGAACTGCCACATGGCAATATCTTTTACATATGGACTCACACATTATTGCTGAAAAGTTAACCGATTCGTTAGGTGAACAACAGGGAGCATGAATGCAACAAGCTTTACCATCTATTCTAACTAACTAACTAACTAACTAACTAACTTGTCCGATTACGTGATTAAATCGAAAAGCACGATTATTTTTAAATGCTGAATTTATATGATTAAAAATTGTATAATCGAATAATCGTGAATAATTCTATTGCATAACATATTTCAAATCCTACCTTTTAATTGTGTTTTAATGAGATCGTCACGAAAATTTACATTTTGCTCAATGAATATATGTTCATTTGCAGGTCAAGAGAAGACTATTTTTGAAAATAAATCATTGGGATGACTGGCTCGAGAATCGAGCCAGGCATGCCAGCGATGCATTTTCAAAAATAGTCTTCTCTTGGCCTTCAAATGGACTTCCCTCAACACCATTGCAGCTTTCGTCATTGGTATGCATTTTAGTGTTGTTATTGAATAATTTATACCCAATGTGATTAATCGAGTAATCGCGATTGTTCTTACATAATCGATCGTTGTCACTCAAAGCAATAATCGCGCAAGCCTATGATTATGATGATGCGGTTAATTTCCTATTGTTGTATTTACATGACACTCAGCGATTCACTAAACCCCGTCATCATAGTCATTTATGCTATCTTGGCAATACGTTAGCTAGATTAGATGGTAAAGTCTGCTGTAGTCATGCTAATGCACTCATTGATTGAGGATGACAAGAGTAGTAGATGCAATGTATTTGATCCCATGTCGTCCAAAGACTTGGGCAAATATGGTGGATATGATCAAAATTGTACTAAACAGCATGTTTTTGTTTTTGCTTTGGAAATGTTCTAACTTATTGCTGAGCTGTCCTGTGCGTGGCGATAACTCTTCGTGTCCAAATCTTGAATTGGTGACCATCGCCCATGACAAGAATTGCTGGATAACAATAGGCAATACACGTTTTAATTAGTATCATATAAGACAACATGCTATATCTGCTGAGATTATGTGACTGTGCTGATGTAGGTAGAATGGATTGTTTCTATGTACCAAGTAGCAATAAATGATGCTAAGCAATGAATATTAAAAAGAATGGCTGAATGCTTTACAACTCAAGGGAAGTAACTGCTATGGCCCAGCCGAAAGCCCGGCGAGTTGGGTAATGACGCCTTTACTTAGACACAGTACATAATTATGGTACTATTGGCTAAATGTCATTGAAAATATCGACTTTCGAAAAAAACATATGGCAAACGAGGCTAATACCCCTATACTCATGAATAGCGATCTCTGGCACAGGTCGCAAAAACACACCTGTACATACCCTGATCATGAATACCTTGACTCCTAACTCGTGTCGATTCGATGAAAGCTAAGCATCAGTACAGAAAAATAAGTGTAATGTGTCAGCTATTGTTATAGCTATTCTAACATGTAGGTAGTGTTAATACAGATGCGACGTAATAACACAACGGCTCTTAGCAGCGTATTGAAGAGAACACTATTGGATGTCGTGGTGATGATGTGCTGTTAGATATGAGTGAGAGTCTTGATGAATGTAGATCTGTGTTGGTGCAACATGAAGCTTGATCATAGATCTACAAAGCCGCTCTTCTTTAACACTGTAACTCTCAAATTTGTTCAAGAAAATTTCAATTTTCACATAGAAAATGTCCATTTGCAGACGAAGAGGCTATTTTTGAAAATGTATTACTGGAATAACTGGCTTGGTTATCGAGCCAGTCATTCCAGTGGTAAATTTTCAAAAATAGTCTCATAATCTGCAAATGGGCATTTCCCAAGACCACAACAGAAGCTGTTTTAGCTGATATGAGCGTTACAGGGTTAATACGACTCTGGAGCTAGAGATAGCTACAATGGCTGAAGCCAATGTGTCACTCTAGTATACTATATCATATACAATTACGCCACATGTAGGATGATTTCACAATCATAATTGACAGAAATACTCTGTCAGGATCCTGGCGTTACTATTTAATAAATAGTCTGTTGAATATTTTGAAACTAGTTTGTCCAGTCAAATTAGTTTCCAAATATTCAACAAGTTAGCTGGATAGTTACCATGAAATTGAGATGTATGGGATTCAGGATTTAAAGTATATAAATCCATCCCCGCACGAGCAGCGCGTGAGTGGAGAATTAGCTCGTGAGTGGAGCATTGACGACCAGGAGCAAACAATCATGACCTGAATTTTTTTTTTTTATCATAAATAAAATTGGCTTGGATGTATTAATCTGACATTTTATTCGAATAGGAAATGGAATTTGCAACAAAAAATACGATTTTGTTAGAAATATGATATTCTCATATAAACTAGATCGGCGAGAAAATACTTAACTCCAAAAGCCTTTGAGAGGGCTATGAGCGATCTACACATTTTTTATCCATTCATACATCCATGTGCACACGCACGTGCGTGCACACGCACGTGCGTGCACGCGCGAACACAGCTTATGAGATCGATCATGTGTGTATATTGGGGTTACAATTTCTTGCAAAAACACATAACATGAGTAAATTATTGTACAAAATAAAAAGTTATTTAATAACGGCATACATATGAACAATAATAACCTTTATCAATAACAAAGACTTTATTTTGTATGATTGCAAGGCAGTAGTAGTAAAATATGTTTATGTACAAAATTTGATTAACGGTGTCCCTATGTTATTCAAATTGACAGCAAAGAATACAAATAGTGAATTTTATATTCGCATCCCTTCAGCCAGCATATCCGAGCCAGCGTGGGACCCGTGTCAACCAATCATGTTGAGCCGTCAATGAGGTAGAGTCTCAGAGGGATGGGTGGGGGAGGGATGGGGGTGTCCTCTCACGGGAGCCATGTTATGAGTCCTCTTCCGGCAGAATTCTAAAATTGTTTCCTCTAAGAAGTCGTTTCCTGTACACTGAGTGGTAGAAGAGAATTATAGTTTGCTTAACATTATAGATATCTTCATTTTAAGGTCACTTTAAAGACAACTTTCAGTTAGAGTGTTCTACATAACATTTTAAGTCTCGTTAATTCTTGTCTCACGTAAAACCAGGTTTTCTGGAAAATCAGATACATATTAAAATTAAATTACACGCTATTAATGATGAAGCGGCCAATCCGCAGGCTAGCTTTAACTCTGGCTACATTCAGGACAGACAACTTTGATGATGGAGTTGAAACAAGGGCAGATAACTACATTGGGGCCAGCTGCAGCCATACACAGCATCCACTACTTTTCTCTGCTTATAAAATATGCCAGTTTCCAACTTTCAAAGAGCATACATTGTTTCAATAGAATAATAATTAGCAATCCTACTTAACTGAATAGACATTTGGATACAGATACTTATTGGATGTTTGAACACAGTCATGAAATTTAAGCTAACTTGCATAACAATAAGCCATTAATATCAAGATGAGTCTTATTTTAACTGTCTGACGGCTGTAAGCCATCAAGCCAAACAATAATTTCAATAGAGAATAACTCTGGATCTGCTGAATATTTTGAAAATGATTTGACTGAATGTTTTTGGTGGCTCGGCCACCAAAAACTTTCAGTCAAATTATTTTCAAAATATTCAGCATATACAATGATGTGGATTGATGAGTGTGTGTTTACCTATTCAGATAGCGTTACTTAATGGGGGTTCATTTCGTAAATGATGCTGTTGCGAGCCGATGCTGATGTGAGAACGAAACAGTTTTCAGAATAGGAATTTTCAAAATGAATAGCGTCGTCCTTCCAAGAGGCGTGTGTACACAGTAGTGAAATGTGTAATGCGTGATGATACTTTGTGTATTGGCGGCCGCAACTTAAAGACAATAACAATATTTTGTAAAAACGTATATATTCGTATATTAAAATATTGGCAAATAGGAAATATCGATGTTTCTCTAATGATAAATCATTCTTTGATGGAATGCCACGTGTTATTCAGCTGAGGAAATCACTATGTCCACTTTTCCGAAATTAGAGCCAGCTTTTTGTCTGCGATAGTCAGGTTTGATAAAGGCTGTAATAATAATAATAATAATAATAATAATAATAATAATAATAATAAGATCCATTGGTGGGGGAGGCTTGGGGTGGAGCAGCTAGCAGTATATGCTGCAATGGGCTTAATTCAAATATGCATGATATGATAATTTATTCACAATAGGCCATCGGCCCTTGAGTGTACACCATATTATACATTCATGTATGGCTCTAAGATGGAGTCACGGTTGGTGTAGTGGCATACACCAACACTATCTCGCGCCACCAAATTGGTATCAGATACAAGCTCTCAAACCTCAAATCCATGTATCATCATAATAATCAGGACAGCTGTTGAATATTGTACACACATCCAGTCAAATCAGCTTAGAAATATTCAACATAATCAATCATATATTACATGGTAGCGTTGAAATAGTTATTTGATATTTGAGTGCAAGAGGAAAGAGCTGCGTTGTGATCAGAAAATCAGAAAATAGTTTGTCATATCATCTAATAATCTTCTTAACTGTCTGCCTGCTCGAATTCTGCAGAGAACATTTTCCACGGTTTAACTCTGGATATGCTGAATATTTTGAAAACAATTTGACTGAACGTTGTTGGCGGCTAAGCCACCAACAACTTTCAGTCAAATCGTTTTCAAAATATTCAAAAGATCCAGAGTTATTTCCCATTGAAATTATTGTCTGGTGGCTTACAGGAGTCCTACAACTACAGAACAATTAGATACTCAACTCCAGTAGGCAGACTAAACCTAACGTCATGTTTTTGTTGCAGGTGTGGGCGCGTGCATCAACCCACCCATCCACCAGCACCCTACATCACGCACCTGTAATAAACATGCCCAGGAGTAATCCTGCTGACAGGGTAATTGTTCCAGCAAACGTGCTCTCCCGAACCATCAAGGCGCGTACTCCTAATGTCATGATGACTCCAAATATCTACAAAAAAAAGAAATGGCACGATAGCTTAAATATTCATCCATAGACGTAACCACAAATGACAGGTGGTCTGTTATTACAGGACCTAACTCAGTTCATAAAGGAAATTAGTTTTGGGTATTAATAGAGTTTATTTTTTAAGGCATGGTGGGTATTGGCCACCTTGTTAAGGATCCACTATTTTTACAACAGTGAGCCGATGGTCGAGTGGATGATTATGTATCATCAAGCGTGTTCAGTCACGATTCACAAATGCATGACCTAAATTACCACTTCAAAACTCGAACTGACCAAAACAGCTTCTGCAATGGTCTGCAGAAATGCCCATTCACAGACCACGAAAATAATTGCCTTTACTTTTACAACTGGAATGATTAACGGAGTCAGTCGTTCCAGTGACGAATTCGAAAAAATAATCCTGTCTGGACCAGCAAATGGACATTTTTGATGAGGAAGTCGAAATATTCTTGAACAAATCGAGGATTAACTGTTTGACCGCTGCGATCCACCAGAAAATATTTTCAATACCCATTAACTCTGGACCTGCTGAATATTTTGAAAACATTTGGACTGAAAGTTGTTGGTGGCTTAGCCACCACCAACATTCAGTCAAATTGTTAAAAAAAATATTCAGTAGGTCCAGAGTTAATGGGTATTGAAAATATATGCAAAATATATATATATAAATCCCCATGCAAAATGTAGTCTGCAGAAATTTAGCAGACGGAGAGTTAAAGGATTAACATATGAAATCGACTTCACAAATCATTCCATCATATTAGTGGAGTGTCTGAACTGGACAAAAAGTGCTTTTTAGAGCGCGTTTTGAGGCACTTTTATGTTTCTGCTTTTGAACAGAAGGGTCGCTTTACTGTCTAAACTCTGACGTCATTGAAATGCATCTTCTGATTGTGACGTCTGTGGAAGTGACGTCAGTTGGATAATGAATACATATGTGATTTAGAGAGCGAACGCACGCACGCACGCACGCACGCACACACACACACACACACACACACGTCAGTGTGTCAGTATATCAGACATGTGAAAACTGGTCGGCCAATCCTTGACTTTTAGTCTTGGTGCGGTGGTCCAGTGGAAAGATGCCTGGTTGCTGATGCTATGCGGAGTTGCAGGATGACGGTTCGATCCCCCCGACCGGGAGATGGTGATCAACAAATTAAACTAACGGGTGCAGCACTGTCGGCTAAGTTAGCACATGGAAATTGAAGCCGCACGTTGCCAGTGCGTCAATAAAATAAAAAAAATACATATACTGCCAGAGCCGTGCTGGAGTCAGAGTACAATAGGCGTAAAAGCCTAGGATTGATTGTGACAGATGCATCCACAGATAGTCCCATATGAATCGTCAGTGTGTCAGTATATCAGACATGTGAAAACTGGTCGGCCAATCCTTGACTTTTAGTCTTGGTGCGGTGGTCCAGTGGAAAGATGCCTGGTTGCTGATGCTATGCGGAGTTGCAGGATGACGGTTCGATCCCCCGACCGGGAGATGGTGATCAACAAATTAAACTAACGGGTGCAGCACTGTCGGCTAAGTTAGCACATGGAAATTGAAGCCGCACGTTGCCAGTGCGTCAATAAAATAAAATAAAATACATATATATATATATATATGACATCCGATCAGTTACTTATGTCTATTTGAGCATTTTGGCATAATTCGCTTTCAACCCTATAACACACATATCAGCCAAAAACGGCAAACGGCTTGTGTAGTGGCCTTGAGATATGTCTTTTTGCAGACCAAGAGATTATTTTTGAAAATTTACCACGCAAATTTTCAAAAATAGTCTTCTCTTGGTCTGCAAATGGACATTTTCTATGAGAAAATTTAAATTTTCATGAACAAATTCGAGGGTTAACGGGTTAACTATATCACAAGTATGTATACATCTTCTTACAACTATCTACGTGTAGATGGGGTGATGGGTGGGGTGGTGGGGTGGGGGTTGAAGAGCCGTACCTGCGCTGATGCGTTTAATAGACCCGTTGACGTTCCTTCCGGTTCCGGGAACGTTATTTCGGCAGCGAATTCAAAGCCCACAGGGAGGTAACCCGTCATAAAAAATCTGCAATAATTAGACATAAATAAAAGCTAACTACCTGCAAGTTAAACCTAGCTAATGACACACGTGCTGATGTCGCTGGTATTACACGCCATTATCAAATTCTCTTTATTCTTCTAGGCTATACAATAGCATATGAAGGTAAATCTATTTACATCATATTGTGGCATGGAGAAATATTTTTTAAAATTAACACGTGCCTTGCCGTGTTCCCAACCCGCGATCAGATAAGCTGCTGAATGCATTTGCTGCTGCCTTAGAATAGGCTAGCTCTAACGTAGATGTCTGAGCCAATAGTAGAACACCAACCACCAGATAGGAAGCAACAGCACCCAGTCAATTTAGTTTAAAAGTATTTAACAGTTTACTAGTATATATTGTTGGAAATTGAGATTCAGGAAGTTCAGGACACAGCGTGGGCGGAGCATAGCTAGGAATGGGCGGGCATAGTTTAAAACCGGATTCATCTATTTATTAGTATTCGCATGTAACGCCGCAGTCAGTCCACGTAATAATGCCTATATATATTTATATTCTCTGTCGTGTATCATAAAACTGGGGATAACTCTTGGAAGATAAGCAGATTTTCTATGTATATATGCATACCATAACATAGTTGTCTCTCCTTATATGCTAGCCTGTTCAAGGATAGTTTCCATACGTTTGGTGATTGGTAGCCAGTTCAGATTACGTAAGATTGGTAGATATGTTCGAATGGTGATGTCCCTGTCACTAAACGCGTAGCACTCACTAGCGTTTGTAGAAGGACGCTTGAAAGGCCGTAGAGAAGTGAATTGTCATAGTCCAACTGAGATGCTATGGATACATGTCCGGTGAACTTTGCAGTGAGATCTATCTGCGCATATCTGCGCATTCGGCCAATGTTCATGAATTTCTACTTCTGATTACTGATGTTTAGCATGTTACTCCTCATCCAACTACAGCTCTGTAAAATACATTGTTCTGTGCTGATGATTGTGTTTGTCCGTTCACTCATATAGGTTTAAATGTAAAGTAGATGTGTGTGTGTCATCCGCGAACACATGGAGCAGAACTCCATATTTACGAACAATAATCAAGTGGACAGAATTCACATTTCTCAATGGAGATGAATTCTTCTGTATGTAGATCTTTTGCCTGCGATCACTCAAATAATCACAAAAACTAATCCAATGATTTTCCCATGGATAATGTGCCAATGCGATTCGATGCTATGGAGGAAGCCAGGTTGAGCTATGTTTAGTCCCGCCCACCTCTAGATAATCTCCACCCACGCTTCGCCCGTGTTGGGATCGATCGAACTTTAGCCTACACTCTCTAAATCTCAATTTCCAGAAAACTATACAGGTAAGCTGTTGAACATTTAAAATCTAATTTGACTGGGTGCTGTTGCTGTCTATGACAGCAACAGGGTCCAATCAGATTAGTTTCAAAATATTCAACAGAATGTTTATTAAATAGTAAAGACATGCAATTCGTACAACTTGTCAGACCATTAAGCATTTGTGACGGACTAAATCGCGTCGATCATGGTGTAATTAATTATGACGTCAGCCTACACGTGACGTAGTTGATTATGACGTCATATGACTTACTGCCAGACGGGATTCCTCAATATCTGGGTATGTTCTACTGTAGCAAATGCTGTCGATAGGTCTAGCACCATTAACAGAACTGTCTGACCATTGTCTATCACCTGAAGGACAGCGTTTTGGGCACGAAGAAGCGCTGATTCAGTTGAGTGAACGCGTTTGTAAGGGGACTGGAATGTTTCTTTCAGATGATTCTCATCTAGGTGGTTATGTAGCCGGTGTATTACAACCTTTTCTAATAGCGTTGGTATAACTGGTAAATTCGAGATTGGTGTGTTATTTATTCTGCATGCCTTCAGGGTCTAAGGTTGACTTTTTCAGAAGTGGTACTAAACAGCGCTAGCATACCACCAGCACCACGAGCTCGTGCTCGCATTACTGTGCCATAGGTTCTGACGTTCCACTAAAACGTGCATCGGGTATTAGCATATAGCGATGAACATTCAATGTCACATCCACGTACTTGTCTAGCAAGGCTGTTCTAGTGAGCTCGGACATAATAAGAGTAGTACCACCTCATGTTCTAAATAAAGGTGGTTTATATATGCTTGCTCTAGAGCTTCGGTGCGCTTTGACCCTAATGCCACATTGCTCATACATACCCTAACCATCCTGAGGTGAGAAAGACTATCCATATCTTCTCTAGACCCAATGTGAACGTAAAGGCTACCATGCCGCCCATTGAGAAAAAATAGAAGAATATTGTGGTTGCTCTGTGAATAATAATAATAATAATAATAATAATAATAATAATAATAATAATAATAATAATAATTTTAAATATACATGAAGAGCCGGCAAGCAACAAAAACGCCCTTTTCGATGACCGTAACATTTGGCATTGTGATCCCCAGATCATATGAAATCTTCTATACCCAAAAGTAACCCAGCACTCAAGAGTGCCGAAGATCCCTCCCATAAATCTGGACGCTAATGATGATGATGATGATGTCAGCTGTCTTGCATATTCGCAGTCGACCTAATCTTTGCACACCTGGAACAGCCTGTGCACCAAATACAACCACCAAACAATGACATAGGTATAATTACCATCTACAAAACCACAATATTGAAAGATAGACTAATAAGGAAAGATATCACGATAACAATAGATACCATGCTATGGAAAACATTATAGAGCAAAACTATTGCTAAATAAATGTGAGACTAAAGATAGTCCTAAGAACAAGAAGGTTGCAGCACCTCATGATTGAATGACTAACAATTATCGATATTAATATTAATATACTACTAACTTGAATGTGCGTGTTTTATCTAGCCAGATCCCACCCAATATGGCTCCTAGAACGCCAGCTAGCACCATGGTTAGACCGATCCGGCCTGCATTTAGCTCTTCGCCCTGCAATAGCAGGGCAGTATAAACAGGTATGAAATATCACCTTGCCAATCATCATCCTCATTAAATTCATAATCTTACCCGCTTAATAGCTACATTTAGTTAACAGAATCTACATATTTGCTTACTGAATGTTCCATGGCAGATCAAGAAAGGATTTTATAACATTTCCACTAGAATGACTGGCTCTGTTAGCGAGCCAGTCATTCCAGTGGTAAATTTTCAAAAATAGTCTTCTCTTGATCTGCAAATGCGCATTGCTCACGATGAATACAGAGGCCGGTCTTGGCCAGATTCGCCATGAAATGGTTAATCATCGTTATCGTCATCATCGTCGTCGTCGGCGGGCACGGAGGCGGCGGAATGTGAATCATTTAGTCTCACATTCAATAATCTCATTGTCATTTACCAGCATCAGTGTGAAGCAATCAATCGCTACATCAACTAAGCAATCAATCAATTAATCAAGCAATCGATCCCTAATTAATTAATCAAGGCAAGTAAAGATTTTGAAGGTCAATGAAGGATAACCGCCCAATCAATCAATTAATTAACTCAGTCATCATTATTCTCATGACTCCTAACCATCAACAAAGTTGTCGCATTCAATTGACCCATCTTAACGTCTAAGCATCATAGGAATTTAAAATAGTACATTTCATAACAAATTACTTACTAGAAAGTATGAGAGGACAATTGGATTTAATAACGTGGATATTGCATAGTAGGACCCTGTATTTATACCTGAAACATAAAAATTATTAAATGTACTTGATTGTAGTGTGATAAATTTGATTTCAGATAGAATTACGGATGAGATTGCATAATCAAAGATGTCTAGAAAAAGCACTGTAGTCTAAGCTATGTATGTGTGATTGACAGCCCGGGTTGATCATATGTAAGCGAACCACTTTGCGCAATATCATATGGGCCCGTGATGTGGCTATGGTCTCTCAACCATCAATACAACAATAACAACCACGTTCTAGCACAAGAGGTTCGCTATCGTTAAATCTAAATTCCCCATTTCCCAGCAATCCACCCCATCTCTGGCAGAAGGTATCCATCATTGCCATCGTCAATGTCCTTATGATGATGTTTTATTGCTACAAAGGTCTATAGACGTGTTGTTGTGCTTGTTATTATTGTTGCTGCTGTTGTTGTGGTTGTTATTATTGTTGCTGCTGTTGTTGTGCTTGTTAGTATTGTTGCTGCTGTTGTTGTGGTTGTTATTATTGTTGCTGCTGTTGTTGTGGTTGTTATTATTGTTGCTGCTGTTGTTGTGGTTGTTATTATTGTTGCTGTTGTTGTTGGTGGTGGTGGTGGTTATTGTTGTAGTTGTTGGTTGGTTGGTTGTTGTTGTTGTTGTTGTTTTTTGCCTTGCTTGTTTAGAAACGTTTGATTTCACAATATATACAAATATCAACACACAGTGGCAAATCATTGCAATACATTATATCAATATAAACAGTTCTCCATTAGTAATATTGCACAAAACATTGTGTTGCCCACCTCAATTCAAATGGCTCTAACTTATCAGACAATACAACCCTTTACCAATCGTGTTTTATTACGGCAACCTTATATAGTTTTACAACGTCTAATTATGCTAAGTGTCTGATGCGAGGTCTCATTTTGATTGTTATAAACTTAGCTAGAGATATTAGATAGGTAGTTAATTTATTTACTGATGTTAATGTGGAATGATCCTGATCACGAAATAGATATACATATATTTAGTCAAAACAGGCAGACCATTAGTGTGCGTGCATGCCTGCGTGCGTGCGTGCGTGCGTGCGTGCGTGTTAATATATCATTAAGGAAGTGTAGGGTGTGTTTCAGTCTATCACAATTTAATTATCAATGTTCTAAAGTATCTTCAGTATGACAGAAATAACAAAGTGATTCATTTCTTTATTTCATTTTCCAAGGTAATTTGTTAGTAGCAATGCTAGGATAAGATATGCGAAATTTAATTTCACTATATTCATTTTCTAGCTGTTCAATAAAAAGGTTTTTAAGAAAACGCTTAAAATTGATTTCAAAATCCGTAATATAGTTTGACCATCACAACAAATATTCATTTCACTGATGTGTACCATTATAGTCTCTTTAAATCTATAAAATCATGTTGTCCTCAAACCACTTATTTTAGCCCATTAGCTTCTTTGTCAGGAATAGAAAACTGGCAGGATAAAGGCAAACGGCATCATTCTACTGAAGGTGTATTTTCCAATATTCTGGAATTTACAAAATCTTTTGAAAGAGGGTTTATCTGATCGTGTACCCGATCCCATCATACATTTTCGTGCATTAAAATATGTTTAAGTCAAAATCTGGAATACGTCTAAGAAGAGTATCATAATCTTGCTTGAAGAATCGATTTGAAGAATTATTAGATTTTATATACAATTCTCCACTTGGTAGAAAGAAGTTTCGTATTGGAAGAAAATATCTTTTATATACAGTACATTGATTATATGTGTAGTCAGAGATAAGCTTTCTTTTAAAATATTTACTTTATTCAGCATCTGCTTTTCGTTCAGTGCTTAACTCACGACATGTTTTATGCAATAATTTAATAAAAGGATTCACAAATTTATTATAATCAACCCATTCCATGTTCAAAGCATCCAGACCATGCATCATAGGAAAACATGTTTAGTTCATATAATAACAACCCATAACAATTTTTTTAGGTCAATGCAAATTTTGTTACAAAATTAATCAGTAACGGTATAACTTTATCATGTATATTAGCTATACTGAGACCACTATAAATAGGTAGAATCTGCAAAATGTCCTTTCTGATCTAATGCTTACCTAACCATATAAAACTTGACATGGGTCTTTCTATGGTAGGGCAAATATTCTCAGGTATCAGAAAAACAATTCCTATATACCATAGGTTACTAGTAACTAAACAGTTTGCATACAGACGTTTACCTTTAATAGTTAAATCTCTAGCTTTCCAACACTATAGCAATTTGCTAACTTTCGCAATTGAATGTCCTTGTGTGTACACGACCATTAACAAAGCAAAATCGAGTGTTGTCATTTTTTCTTCACAACAGCATAGATTATCTAAATCAATATTTTTATTTCTATAGGAAGCACTAATAAAACCCTTGATTTATTCATATATATATTATAGTAGCAGCTGCTCGTCCATATATCTGGAATCCTTTCATAGATTCACTAATGGATTTTGTATCAGAGACACTTATTTCTGTACAATCAGGAAACTGTAGAATTTTCAGTTCAGTACAACGGTTTGTAATGGTAAAACCTTTAATGAATACACTCTGCCGAATTGCTTCTCCTACTGTGCCAGCACTCATAATATACACCTGTGCAAAAGTTAAGCACCAGCAAAAACAATAGAACGTAGAAACATGATGGTACAACTAGGCTGCCATACTTTTTGTCCCCGCGTTAGCTGACATAATTCCAAGTACGAAATGCACATGCATGCATGACTTCACGCCGCTTGATGTCCGTGCGTGGCGGGAAACAGCACACGTGTTCAGTTATGTAAAAGTCCAGTTTGAGGTGTAGAACATTACATACAGATTTAGGCGACAAGATTAGGAATTTTGTGTTCATGACCGTGGTTTATTTGTACAGAGAGAATTAGCTCTTGATTGTGAACCGCTATGGCAAGACGAAGGTTAAGTGATCGTGTGAAATGGCAAATCATAGGCATGCATACCACTGGTATGTCATGCAGAGAGATTGGCAGACAGCTGAACATTAACCATACTGTAATCAGTCGTTTGATTGCAAAACATGGGCAAACTAACGAGGTGAAGGACAGGCCTAGATCTGGAAGACCGAAGAAGACTACTGCCCGTGATGATCGAGCCCTAGTACGCCTTGTTAGGAGATCTCCATTCACCAACAGCAGAGTGCTCAGCCAGCAATGGGAAACGCGCAATAGAGTGTCAATGTCTACCGTCAAAAGGAGACTGTATGCTGCTGGCATGAAAGCTAAGATACCTGTCAGACGTCCTCTCCTCACTGCACACCACAAAGAGGAGCGTCTGAGGTGGTGGTGCAACGAAAGAAGACACTGGAACATGAGATCCTGGAGACGTGTACACTGGTCCGATGAAAGTCGGTTCCTGCTTCATGCCACAGATGGTCGAACTCGTGTATGGAGGTCCAGACGCACGGCGTACGACCAACGTAACATCATGGAAGAAGTTCCATTTGTTGGAGGTTCCGTTATGATATGGGGTGCATCTCATTTGATTGTAAGCCAGATCTGTTGACTGTACCTGGAACACTAAATGGACAAAGATATCAAGATTCCATACTGGATAGAGTTGTGGTCCCTCATTTTGTAAATCATGCACCTGGAACCCACCCTATATTCATGGATGACAACGCCCGACCACATCGTGCTAGAGCTGTGCATGAATACCTCCGCCAGAATGCCATCGAAACCCTACCATGGCCAGCAAGGAGCCCTGACATGAACCCTATTGAGCATATCTGGGACATTCTGGGAAACATGGTGAGGAGGGATCCTCCTGTGCAGAACCTACAAGAATTAACAGACGCACTCCATCTTGAATAGCAACGAATACCACAATGGCGTATCAGTCGGTTGGTGACCAGCATGAGACGTCGTGTCCAGGCCGTCATCCAGGCACAAGGTGGATATACCCGGTATTAATAATGACAGTCTCAAACTCGTGCACAGATGTTAAACTTCGTTTTCAGACACCATTAATGACAATCTAGCCACGTGTGTCAACTGTAGGGCAATAGTTGTCAGTTGTGTCAACGTAACCATATTCAGGCCTCGTTTTCAAGTTCAAACAAAAACATACAGTGTTTCCCCACCATCATAATCAGCATTCCTCTAGTTGCATTATTACCTCTTGCACTAAGATGGATGGGTACATAAATGTTTATGCTATTGCTTTCTTCATAGCACATGAATATACCCTCGCATGTGCGTAAAAATAGGGTGGTGCTTAACTTTTGCACAGGTGTATATATAGACTAGCAGATAATGGGAACCCCTGGCGTATTCCTCATTTAATCTTTGTCAAACACCTATCTATCTATAAACAACTTTCTGGATTTGAACATAATATCTCAATCCATCTTATAAAATAGTTTCCAAACATAAAACTTTCTAAAACTTTAAATGAAAAGGTCTGCTCTCCTCTATCAACCGATAGTATCTACAGAGAACAAGTTTGTTCATTTGCATAAGAAATCTTATTCAATAAAATAAAACACTTTTTGATGTATTGACCTCTGTGGTACACATGCTTTTTTATCCTGGTGTATTATACTTGGTAAGACAGATTTTAGTCGATTACTTTTGCAATAATTTTATAGTCTGTGTTTAATAAAGATATCGGATGGCAATTGGCGTTCTCATCTTTCTTAGAGATAAGTGTAATATCACCCTTTTCTGTGAAGGAGTTCACTGATCAGTCTCATATATAATTTTACATATTTCGAAGAAATGTAGTCTAAGATTATTCCAGAAATGTTTATGAAACTTTGAGCTTATACCATTGTACCCAGGAGCTTTATCTGCGTTACTGCTTTATTAAGTTCATCAAGCATGTATCCAGTGCTGCTTTATCATCATCAGACACTAATTCTCCTTTCCAGAGTATCCATCTATCATCTGACGTCATAATCAGCTAAGCGGCGTATAGGATGACGTCATAATCATTGCGTCATAAATGAGTCTATTTGGCCTTTCTTTAACACTTAATAGTTCGACACGTTGTACGAATTGTATGTCTCTACTATTTAATAAATATGCCGTTGAATATTTTGAAACTAATTTGGCTGGACATAGTTTTCTGGAAATTAATAGTCAGAGAGTGCTGAGATCGACCGATCCCAAGACAAGCGATATGTGGGTGGACCTTAGCTAGAGATGGGCGTGGCATAGCTAAAAATGGAACGGTCTATTCAGTACTTTTATTCAGAAAGAAATCTTGATGATATTGATCAACACTACCTTCAGCATACAAATTTGTATAAAAGTCTTCACATGTCTGAAGTACATCCTTAGGATTAGTAACTAAGTCACCATGTTCATTTTTTAATTCTCTCATTGCATTCAGTTTTCCCGTGTTGTTGTTGTTGTTGTTCTTGTTGGTGTTGCGGTGATGGTGTTGTTGTTACTGATTCCGTTGTTGTTGTCGTTGTTGTTGCTGTTGTTGTTGTTGTTGGTGGTGGTGTTTTGTTGCTGTTGTTGTTGTTGCTGTTGTTGTTGTTGTTTCTGTTGTTGTTGTTGTTGTTGTTGTTGTTGTTGTATTCCACTACATATTCGCTCATTTGCTTACCATAAGTCAGAGTAAGTATACTAAATCCTCTATTTTTAAACAATTTCTTTAGAGAGGCTAAATAGTAAGTATTTTCAGCCACCTGTACAGCGAGTTGTTGTGCTTTGCTGGGTGGCCGCGGAGGTGCGCCTTGAAAAACTGTAAATGGTTAATAAAACATATGGCTTAACATGAGGAGTGTATTATTAACAAATTATTATCTCAGTTCCCTAATTCACCTTTCCAGAGTACCCACACATCATATGACGTCATAATGAACTGCGTGGTGTGTACAATGACATCATAATGAATGACGTCATGAATGGCGTCGATAAGTACGTCACGAACGCATATTTGATGACGGTCTATGGGCTGTTGTACAAATTGTTTGCTTTTACTATTTAATAAATATTCTGTTGAATATTTTGAAACTAATTTGACTGGGCGCTGTTGCTGCCTATGGCAGCAACAGCACCCAGTCTAATTAGTTACAAAATATTCAACACCTTCCCTGTATAGTTTTCAGGAAATTGATAGCTAGGGCATTCAGGGATCGATCAATCCAAACACGGCGAGGTGTGGGTGGAGCTTAGCTAGTGATGGGCGGGGCATAGCTAAAGATGGAACGGTCCATTACTTCAGGCAATCTCTTGAGAATACTCAATATTTAAATGATAGCTTAAGCAGTGTGGCTGTTTTGTAACTTTTATTCAACTTTTATATTGTATTTACATTAAAGCGTTGATTTCTACATGCCCAGGCTCTAAATTTAAAGACAAATTTACAGGCTAGCTGTTGACTATTGTGATACTAATTTGAGAGATGTAGCATATATAGCAGAATATTATGAAACATTCTAATAGTAAATCATTGGGTGATAACATACATTATTTATTTGATCTTGATGTCCGTCTACATCCCTCTCACCCAACCCATGGCCACATCACCCATCCGGATGGTGGATATATAAATAAGTTGTGGAAACCCATTTATGTCCACCCAATAAGCAGTGAGACATGTTGCAATTATTAATAAAACGGCGGGAATTGGCCTCTCAAAGTCAAATTTTCCAGATTCTCAGGGAGAAAACCCCTTACCGCCTTGCTGCGTGAGGGTGAAATCCCCTCCTATACCTACCCCCATATTAGACCCGTCTGATTGAAAGTGGTCCATAATTGACCTTTCCCGTTTTAGCTATGCCCCGCCCATCTCAAGCTAAGCTCCACCCACGTCTTGCTCGTGTTGGGATCGACCCCTGAACTCCCTGACTATCAATTTCCGGAAAACTATACAGGCAAGCTGTTGAATATTTTGAAACTAATTTGGCTGGGTGCTGATGCTGCCTATGACAGCAACAGCGCCCAATCAAATTAGTTTCAAAATATTCAACAGCATGTTTATTTAATACAAAAGACATACAATTCATACAACCTGACGGACTATTAAGCGTTTAAGACGGACTAAATCGAGTCATTTATGACGTAATAATTATGACGTCAGCCTACAAATCATGTAGTTGATTATGACGTCATATGATGGATGGGTAAACTGGAAATGTGGATTGGAACACCTCATTTAGTCCATTATCAGGAAATGTCAAGATTGGGTACACTATTTGAATCTCACTGGCGGATGAGTCCGGCGTTCACCCCGGTGTTCACCGCTATGTTACAAAATCCCTTCGTAAACACTCGCCAGACCAAACGTGTAAGTAAACATACCCATAATGCAATAGTTCACAGTGGTATACTTACATATGAGTATAATAATGAAGAGAACTGTGGTAACTCCAGCAGTAGTGTAAAACATGATACTAAGACCATGCCCAATCTGATCTAAATCATCCACGCTGGGTACTATCACAGGCGGAATGAGAAAACCAATAGCCACACCCACCTGTGTAGGAAACAAACTAAATTAATCTAACCTTTCTAATTGATAATTGATATCTGGAGGCTGAATACTGGTGTATATTTTGACTTTCAGTAAATTTGTTCTCATAATAAGACAGTGACACGGTGGCATTTGCACAGCGCCGCCGTCATACGTCAGCCCTTGAATACCCCAAAATTCTAATCAGGGAACCAGGGAAGTGTGTAGTATAACATAGTATAACTATGGCGGTCTGACGTGGAGGAGAGGCACCTTCACGACACTTGGTAGATATAGAGTTTTATTTTGTCTGCCAAGACACAATTTTATTAAATGCAGTAGAAGCATTCCAGGAATCTGTGGCGGTTATCACATCACCTGCGCGTGAGTGGACATACACGTTTATCAATATGTGCAGCACCTAATAACATTTATAACAAGCCACATATTCTCAGAGAGCACCTGTCTCACTGGACCACGGCGCAGTAGCTCCTGAAGACGGATAGTCGTAAATAAAGGATCTGAAACAAGGTCCTATTTAATATCATTATTATCAACCGAGCCGAGAATTATCACATAGCACAACGACGATGCTGATATTAAATGGGACAGGACTGGACATTTTAGTTAACATATAAATTGAAAATTTGCCAAATTTCTAATAAAGTCGATCCCTGAAATCGATTTGAATGCGCCATTTTGTCCGGTTCGATTTCGTGGCTGTGACGCATCGCTTGCTAAGAGCTCTGACCAACGCCCCACAACAAAGTAATGACAAACAAAACATCATTATTCGGTCTTGAAATTACTTTTCTTTTTAGCTTTTCTGCGTCTATCGTGCAAATTTACAAACGTATTTCATAACTAAATAGTATACATTACAAAATTTAAATCAATAACTAGCATATCCTGCTGTATTGACATTTTCGCCATCGCCCTCGCGACGAAACATTTGATCATGACATCAGTTAAGACGTGACATATGTGATTATGACGTCAGATACTTGAGTGACAGATAGAAAGAAAGTGGTTGCGTATTTCTTCACCTGATTGCCAAACACTCCTAAAGAGGTAGCTGTTGAGACCTCGTTTGGCCCGAACCAGACAGCGGCGAGTCGTGCGGGTATACTGAGCACCCATATCTGTGCCACGGCACACACGGTCTGAGCCACCATCAATAATGCAAACCGATCAGGACTGACGCTGGCACATTTTAGCCATGCACCAAGCGCATTCAGCAGCGATCCTATCACACATACCTAGACATAAATAATCAATCACCTAATTATAAAAATAATCACGATCTTATTGATATATCACAGGAACAGGATTTAACCCTCTTGTGTCAACTTAACCCTTCAAACTTTCTAGTTCAAACCAACCAAAATCAGCCATGTAGTGGTCTTGAGGCATGTCTATTTGTAGGCCAAGAGAAAAGTATTTTTTTTTTTAATATTTACCACTGGAATGACAACAGAGCCAGTCACTCAAGTGGTAAATTTTCAAAATTACTCTTCTCTTAGCCTTCAAATGGACACTGGTTTAGCAAAAGCTTACATTTTCAAGCCGGCCAATATTCCAGTGGTAAATTTATTTTTAACAAAAAGTCTTCTAAACTTAAAATTACTTGAAAAAAGTTGACCAGTAAAACACTTAATTGATATAAGTAGTATTTTGAACGATTTGAGACGCCGTTGACACAAGTGGCGTTAAATGTGCTTGACGAAACAAACCGGAAATTGAATTTATATTTCCATTTTGATTTGACGAAGAATTTGACTTTCAGTTAACTAACTTGTTGTTTTGAAAACATCTGGTCTTTAGTTGTATAGAATAGGATAGAATTGGTTAATGTTTCAACATAGATCTTGGATAAAAGACACATATATGGCTACCGTGATCAGTAAGATTGGTCAAGTTTATATTATGACATAATGGTTTTATCTGGATGGTAATTCAGTATCAGTAAGTCACATAGGAGTTTTCAAACGCTGGCAGTAGTCAGGTAGGTCAGATAGAGTCTGTAGACATAACTTTATGAGAATGCAACGCGCATGTATTTAATAAGATTTGACTGCTGTGCGCTATACCGTCATGTACGGGGCTAATGAACCTTTCCAGTTTTAGCTATGCCCCGCCCATCTCTAGCTAAGCTCCACCCATACCTCGATCGTGTTGGGATCGAGCGATCCCCGAATGACTCTCAATTTCCAGAATGCTATACACGTTAGCTGTTAAATATTTTGAGACTAATTTAACAGGGTGCTGTTGCTGCCTATGGCAGCAACAGCGCCCAGTGAAATTAGTTTCAAAATATTCAACAGAATGTTTATTAAATTGCAAAGACATACAATTCGTACAACGTGTCGGACTATTAATAAGCGTTACAGAGTGACTATATCGGGTAATTCATGGCGTCATGATTATGACGTCATCACACACGTCACTTAGTTGATTATGATGTCATATGACGTCATATGATGGATGGATAAACTTGGAAAATTCTGGCATGTATCATTGCACAACAGACGAGGGCAATTTTTAAATGATTTTCTTTACTTATAGCATGACATTTGCATTTAAACTGAGCCATACAAAAATATTCGCATTCTACTACATGATAAGAGCTAACAATCGACTAATCGGATAATCAGGTTGGGGTATCACGTGCCACTTTTCTATGGCACACGCCAATCAGTAAAATAAATTAAGCACAATTCGATTTGATAAAATTATTATACTCTTTTATCGGATCTTTCAACATTATAACATTAGTAGAAAAATACGTATTCTTTACTAAAATATGTATTAATTTTCTATAGAAATATACTAAGATTACATTGGTAGTTAAAACTATCTTGTTCAGAAAGGTCGCAAACTTTTAAGCCAATCTGCCATACTTCGGCTTAATCCAGTTTCATGGTCAAATTTCATATTCTGGACGGCTAGAAAGGTTTAACTTAGTGCATGTATAGTTTTCTAAATTAATAATGCCAATTAATTAAATAAATAAATAAACTGTATTCCTGTTTGGTATTTCCCTGAAAAACGTCGACATGAGATATATTTTGATTGGCAGATCGGATCTCTAACTGCATCATCACATAAAGCATGCCTATATGAACAAAACACCATGAGCCGAATCATATTACTTGACGATTACTCACGACTCTGAGTCCCTTCTTATCTAGTAGCCAGCTTGCAGGAAATATAAGCGGGATGTACGCTAGCATATACACCATAGATAGCCAATCTACAGCCACTGCTTGCTGATAAGTATCACCTGGTAAACTTTGGTTATAATATTCCAACATCACATTGGCTATAATAATAATAATAATAATAATAATAATAATAATAATAATAATAATAATAATAATAATAATAATGGCAGATTGAATGTAGTATATTGCTACAAAGTTATATTATTTAATAACGTTGGCTGCATTATAATAAGTGCATTGAAGAAAACATCTTGGGTCTAAATGTAGGTAATGTCATATTGCCTGGCATACTGTATAACCAAACTGTACTCTTGAAACTGGAAGCATGTGCTCATCTTCTAACTGTTTAGTCTCCGAACAAAACTTTTGAACAATGAAGGGCACACATTCACACCAGAAGGCATGAAAATAAGATTTTAGAAGCTCAAATTATGAACCGCAATGTAATGAAACGAAATAAATTGTAATATATGATGATTTCATTCTGTAGAGTGCGATATTGAATTAGAGATACGAATTCCCAATTCGTCTTCACAACGAAAAGACGTTTCCTAATGTATACGCTTGAAATCATCATATATTAAGATATATTTCGTTTCATTACATTGAGGTACACAATTTAAGCTCTAAAAGAACATGATTTTAACAATTTTATTTTCGAACATTTTGATGCCAACGTCGGCCTTTTAAGTCTTTGGAGGGGAGACGGATTTCCATTGTGTAACCTACCTGAATGTTATTTATGACAACATTGACCTTTGGCCTTTTCATAGCTTCGATATTTTGATGAAGTATATGTTCCATTATTCAACTCGCATGTTAACAAGTGGGCATGCCAGCACAACAATGTACATAGACACACATGGGCATGCGCATATGCACAGACAAATGTGGGATAGAAAGAATATATAATGGTGGACGCGCACACTCGCACATATGGAATGGCGATACATCAGTTGGTTATGGAATGGAAGGCAATCACGCACAGGAGAGGGAAACATGCACACATGTGCATTGAAAGCTATATATACTAGATGGACAGAGATTGGAAACTTCAACCATGGAGGGACTAATAAATGGACATATTAGTCTAGACAGATTATACATGAACAATCTTTCGGTACACACACGCTCAGTATACACCATAGGACACATAACACATGCGTGAACAAGCACTGAGGAACACACTCTTGAATTATACTACACACAGTCTTAGTAGGTCTAACTATGGCTTGTTTATATAAGTTGTATTTCCAATTGTACATATGTACGGTATTACCAGCGTATGCAAAGTCGCACAAATGTGAAGAGGGGTTGCTAGGTGATGACGTCATGTGTTGATACAAAGCTTGGAGTGGGGTCAGTTGACAGTGGTTTTTAGTACAGAGCAATTACCTTCTAGCCAGACATTTAGGACAACAAACTGTAACTTTCAGAATATCCTCAAGAGATCTTAGTAGCTAATACACTAAAGGTAGGCACTACCAAAAATTAGTTTGGCGGTTTTCCCGTAATTCAGAAAAGTGTGGTTATTTTTGTAATATGTGTGTCATTGTTGGATCTTTATAAATTACATATCAATTCCTTCAACAAAACATCTGTTTAAGAGTTTTCCAAATATCCTGAGAAAATCACGCTACACGCTTAATGTTACTAAGGGGCAAACCAAACAACTTAAGGAATTAATTCCGTTGTGTAAATGTTCATCGTCGTGTACTCTACGATCAGATTGCAATCTTTCATTACACAAATCTGACTGCAGAATGTCATCTAATTATGGAGAACATGGGGGCCATCTCTGATTTGGGCATGCTATATCATAATGGTACAACCTACCATCTTCGATAGATCTCCAGCACAGACATTTAAAGGTTCAGATTGTCGTTCTAAACGTATAGCTCTTCACTACAATTGTGTCACACGGGTTGAATGTTGTTTGGATATTTGAGTTTCAGAGACTAGTCATTGCGATAAGCAGAAATCCCATTAATCTATAACTTGTAATTAATCCGGAGAACTTTAATGAGTTGGTCATGGCACCTGCATGTGGGTCTATGCTGGTGCTCTGAACAACATCTGATAGCTTCATAATTAATGGCTGTATGAGGTTATAGGTCAGACCACTGTCTGTCATGCAAATCGGATGGTTTGATATTAGCTATATAGGAGAACAGCACCTAGATACGGGGGGGGGGGGGGGGGGGAGGGGGGGGGCAGTACTGTGAGATTTTGAGGAACGTGTTGTGTGAAATGGTGTTAGATTAATATGATTAGTGAATGAGCAGAAGTTTAGAGAGTATATTAGTGGTTGCAGTGTGTATTTACATGAACTATATTATTGGTATATTAAGTAGTGTAGATTCTTTTCAATAAATGTGTAGTACAGTTTAATTGCGTCATGTTGGCATCACCCCATTATATAACGTTAACGGCGCCGACGCCCACGCTGCACTGTAAAGGGGCGGCTCGCGTTACATGGTTGCAGAGAGTGGTTGTGTTCGATTTGAAAATGTTTTTTACCGTACAATTGTTGTGTTTAATTTGAAAACGTTTTAACTGTGCAATTGTAGTGTTTAATTTGAAAACGTCTTTACTGCGCGGTTGTTTATTCGGTTTTAGAACATGAGTATGTGTGTCAGGAAAGTCTTTTAGTGTTTGGTCAATTAGTAAAATATGTTTCAGTGTAGATAGTAGTATAGAATAAGTTTTTAGAAAAGAGTGACATCAGTAATTTGAGTAAAGTTGTTGTTTTGTTAGGAAACATTAGATTGCGGATTTCAAGTGTTATTAATAAAAGTGTGTGCTTAGTATTAATGCAAGTGTTAGTTTGAGGTGCAAGTTACATAAAAACGTGAATAAAATTATTTCTATGTTCTTTTACTTAATCTGGTCAGTTTAATTGGTTGGTTGTGGCTAAACTAATGTGATGTGTTTATATTCTGAGAAATGCGGCTGTATCATAGATATAGCTTAGATGCGCTCAGAATAAGTCTGCTCTTGTACAGTCCGTCTTTTGTCAGTGACATTAACTGATAAGTTATTCAAGGCAAATGCTTAGTTCAGTAAAGTTTAGCGATAATATAATTTATTCAGAAGAAAGTATTGTTTAGTTTGATTAAGTAAAGTACTAATAAGCAGTGATAAACGTATAGCTCTTCACTACAATTGTGTCACACGGGTTGAATGTTGTTTGGATATTTGACTTTCAGAGACTAGTCATTGCGATAAGCAGAAATCCTCTTAATCTATAACTTGTAATTAATCCGGAGAACTTTAATGAGTTGGTCATGGCACCTGCATGTGGGTCTATGCTGGTGCTCTGAACAACATCTGATAGCTTCATAATTAATGACTGTATGAGGTTCTAGGACAGACCACTGCCTGACATGCAAATCGGATGGTTTGATATTAGCTATATAGGAGAACAACACCTAGATACGGGGCCTAGTACTGTGAGATTTTGAGGAACGTGTTGTGTGAAATGGTGTTAGATTAATATGATTAGTGAATGAGCAGAGGTTTAGAGATTATACTAGTGGTTGCAGTGTGTATTTACATGAACTATATTATTCGTATATTAAGTAGTGTAGATTCTTTTCAATAAATTTGTAGTACAGTTTAATTGCATCATGTTGGCATCACACCATTATATAATGTTAACGGCGCCGACGCCCACGCTGTAAAGGGTCGGCTCGCGTTACAATTGTGATAATTCCACTGTACTATCATTGTGGATAGCATAGAACCAATCAAGATAGACATAATCAGTTCAATATTAGCCACCTAATTGTAGAGGCGGCACCATTGGTTCATCTTTATCATCGATTGTATGCACATCCTGTAACATATCATCCAGATCAATTCCATCATCATTAGACGCATGTCACGGACAGCCATGGCTGGTGCAATACACATATATTGGTGTACGGGAACACAATTACGATTTGCAGTTGTGTTTGAATCTCTTTCTGCAATTACTAGCAGATGGTATGGTTTGCCGGAGCAGGTTCTCAAAGAGATTTGAGCTAGTATCATGCATCTATCATTTAGCCTCCAACCAAGTTGGTTAAAACTTTACCCATCGACACTGTTGCACTTGATCGAAGAGTCAGATATAAATTCTGACGTAGTGCTGTTGACATTAGAGGCAATGTAGCCAGGTCGAGTTTGGCATCCAGACCTAGATACTGTTTGGCAACAGGTTCTACATCTATATGGTATTGCTTTTAATCCAGGCGATCATCTGGCTTTCCTTCAAACAAGGCATACACTACTACGTATGTTTTGCAGACCGCAGTTATTTCATCTGCCGAAGATTGGGGGTTGTTGAAGACTTGCACCTGAATGCTGAACTCGGGGTCTTCTTACATTCTCTTCAATTGTTATCTTCAATGGACCTTTCCAATTTATCCACCTATCATATGGCATCATAATCAACTACGTGACATGATGTTATAGCCATTACATCGTGACTGACTCGATTAAGTCCATCTTTAACGTGTATAGTCCTACACGTTGTACGATTTGTTTGTTTTGTATGTACCATTTAATAAACATTCTGTTAAATATTTTGAAACTAATTTGACTGTATACATTTCTGGAAATTGATAGTCAGGGAGTTCATGGATCGATCGATCCCAACACGAGCGAGGTGTGGGTGGAGATAAAACTGGAATGTCCAGTGGATGTCGTATCGCTCTCGTAACGCATGCGGGAATGTTAAGCTAGCTGTTAATCAGTTTAAGCTATGCCACTCTGCAATATTTTGCTGGAGTAAACCTTGGATGAGTAGAATTTAGTTCTACGCAGTAGCATTTAATATCTAAACCCGGATTTACGAGGGCTCTTAAGAGAAAAGATATAGATTTACTTTGTTGCTGTAGATACTATTAGGACTGGGATATATACCTCTGATAGTACTTCCTGAATGCGGCAATCAGAAGATTCGTGTTGTGAAGACCTATGCGAGCGATGAATTTAACCTTGCTTTGGGTGTACCAAAATTTGCGCTGTGGCATAGACACTGTTTTCTACACCTTCTTCTCTATAATACGCTTTTATTATTCGAAAGTAGTCATCATCCTTCGCGTTCTTGTAAGGAGCTCTATATAGTCGTTGAACGTAACCTGAGCATCTCAATATAGCGCCACATGCTCCACAAAGTACACTGATTGAAAGCCGCAAGACTGATTGCATGATGGCAGACAATGCCATGTGACATGATGAACTTGATTGCTGCCGTCGATGATGTACACAGATGCAGGTTGGTGAATACCTCCACTGGATATCACAGCTTCTAACACAGGAACCGATGAAGCTATAATTTGCAATACACCTTTCCTATATTGACGTCATTATGCCGAGATTCCCCTAAATCGATGCTCAGAGCGCAACTGCTGACTGCCAAAGAGCAGCTGACCGGCATTGAGTTACCATTACACTAAAATACACCGCAGTTTAAACAGTTCCTATAATAAACTAAAATCTCTATATTATTTAAGTCATACATCATTGGAAAGTTCAATTGTCTAAACATTAATGCATTATTTTCTATAATTTTGTTAAATTTTCACTGGGTTATTTGCGTATACACGATTATACCTAGATTCATTAAATCAAGTGACCAATAGGGGCTATTTTAAGATCACAATCAACTGTATTAAATTTTACACAAAGTTTATAAAGACGAATACAGGAATGTATAGAAAATAGGCTTAGCTTTCAAATGATGTATGACTTCAATAATATTACGAAATTATTTCTTCATATAAACAGCTTAAAGTGCATTGTATCGGTTTCCAACAGTAAAGTAATGCTGTTTGCGTGTCGGCTATCACCGCTTACCGTCAGAAGTGGTAAGCGCAATGCATTCTGGGAAGGTATTTTTTCAAGATACGCTAATGTCGAAAAGTTCTATTGAAGAGGATGCGGGTGGGGTGGGTGAGCGGTAGCTTGTAGTAAACTGTCTTAACAGATGACCTTTGTCGCTGATAAAAGAGAATTACTATCCATTGAAGCGCAGCAACTCGTTTGGATTGATGTGGTCATTCATCTGGCATATTCGTGGTCTTCATGCTTACCAAGTAGTGCATGTGGTTTTGTTTGGGGGTTTTGCATTTGGGGGAGGGGGGGGGGGGGTGTTGCTGGTGACGGATGTTGCGAACCGTATTGTCTTTGTTTGCCTCCAGAGACGCTTCTTCAGATGGCAGGACCTTGTCACAGGTCACACGTTCATTTGTCATGATACCACTCATCGGGAAGGTTAAGCCCAATCGAATTGCATGTGGTGTAACTAGTCCAGGAACGTATCCATGTTAGAAAGTTGAGGACTTTATCCAGACACATTTCCAGAGCGTCAACTGAGCATAGACCCGAATGTGGCACAGTTGTGACAATTTGAGGGAAGTAAAAGCTAATATTGCAGTGTTCATTTTATCAAATTAAAATACCTAGTTTTATCGATCCACATACAATATTAAAGATCAAGGTCATACCGGCTTGGCAATACTAAAATATAGACTTACTAATAATATTCAAATGTATCCATTGATATGCATTACTAAGTGAATATGCACAGAACAACGTCAGCATTATCCATCGCCGCTTGTACACTTTAGGTAATTGTGTGATGGCATCGTACTCGTGAACAGGTGTACCGTCTGCAGATTGTGAGGCTGGCAGCAGTCGCACAGCACCATACTCCATGCCAACTTTCGGTGGCAACACAGATGTCTCAGACGGTCCTGCAAAGCAGCAAATAATAATAATAATAATAATAATAATAATAATAATAATAATAATAATAATAATAATAATAACAATAATAATAATAATAATAATAAAATTAGTTAAGACTGTCAGAAAGACAACCTTTTATTTTGGATCCGCCCAAAGGTTCTCGGTCATATCTCCATGCCGAAAATGGATCCCATAGAACATGTATGGGCAGTTGCCAGCATAGATACAGTATAGCCTAACCTGTTTCTAAATCAAAATAAGACGTAGTGTAGCCCCAACGATAACCCATTAGCGGGCAAAAGTTACCAGATTTAGTTTTTGGCAAAAATTGACTCCGCTTGGCCTGTGAAGTTCAATAGGCAGAGGATGCTACAAGAAACCCGTTAAGGGCAAAATCAGTGCCACCCCTTTGAGGAAAACGTTTTGAACTGTGACTTCAGTTTTTATGTGATCAACAGCTAATTTAGTTATAACATATTGCTCTCGGGGACCCGGAAAATAGTATTTACTATTGGGGGCCAAAGGTCAGGGCCATCCTTTGATGTAAATGTCAACCCTCTTGGCTGTTATATGTATACATATAAATAAGCCATGTTGCAATTGACAAGTGTCGGGGAAGATACCTCTTACTGCATTAGTAATCTGCTCAGCGCAGAGATTTCTCTCCGGCCACTCTCTATCTCCCTCTGTCCACCTGGTCTGCTGTCATCCAATCCGGTGTGGCCATCAGGCCACAGGGCATCTGTGCAGATAAGAGAGGCGAGGGCGAGAAGCAGAGAGGTTGCCGTTGTCAGCCTTTACAGCCACATGTGAATAAATAGCACAATGTTATATATTTGTTTTAAATATCTTCTCGGACGGGACTTTAAATTGAGGTCCCGTCATACAGTGCTCATCACTGTGTGAACGTGAGCTAGGGTTAGGTAGGCAAGAAATTTCGGCATAATCAAAGTAAACCAGATGCTGAATGGATTCGTCCTCGGATGGAACCACGCAACATACGGATTACAAAATCAAAACAAAATTGCTAGAATTAAAATCTTTCGGACTTTTCGAAGGGACTATGGAGGGATGCAACCCGGATGACTGATCGAGTTCGTCCTCGGACGGACGCAGTCACCATACGGGCTGCCTAATCAATCAAAATCAAACAAGTGCGCGCTGGTGCCTGCTCGGATGATGGCCAGAAGAGCAAATGGGGATAGGACCCGAAAGATCCCACACCCCAACCTCCCCACTCCCCCCAAAGGGGCCGGGAGGTCTCTGACCTAAAACCACCACCCCCCCCCCCCCACCCCCACCTTGGGTACATCAGGTCATAAGACCGCACGCACCTACTCCCCCCCCCCCCGACCGAGCACCTACCCCATCCCTTCCCCACTCCCGTTAGGTCCAGGTTAGGCCCTCCCCATCCCCCACGCCCAAGCATGAGGAGCAACAGAAAAGCCATGGACAAGAACAGCAACATGAGACAAAATCGAGAGACAACGATCACCACACACCCAGAGAGACACAAGCTAATGCACAAACCGACGTCACAAGAATTCACAAGAATTCAACAGAAACCATAAAGGCCAGGCGTGAGTCTAGACCCTAGCATTGGGAACTAGCATATAAATGCCTTAAATATTACAACACACACACACACACACACACACTATTTGTTTTTAAATGAGTTTATTATTTATTTATTTATTTATTTATTTATTTATTATTTATTTATTTATTTAGCAAGACTATCGCCGACCTAAACTAGTCTCCGACATGGTGGAGGATCTAAATTTAGTCAGACAATATATTTATAATACTGCGTAAAAAGTGATACTGTGGTTACTGGACCTATAAGTACGATTTCAGGTAAATTATTCTGACTGTGTGCGCTATCCAACTCACCTAAGTAACATTATAAACCGAAATGTTTCATTAATGACAGTAATTTAGTAAATACAGATGAGTAACGGAACAAACGAAACATAAATGCGTATGACCTTGTGGTGAGATGAAGTGGTATCTTCCGTGCCCATGGAAGCCGCTGACTGTGGTATGAGGTGAACATTTTACAGAATGTAATATATGCCTATGTTCAGTACATCTTTCTATTTAACCTCATATGCCAGAATAGCAATACAGAACGTTCTCCAAGCAGTCGATTTGCTATGGATAGCAGATTTGAGAGCGGTTTTGTGTCTACCTCGTTGAAGTTACATACCGTTACTTCTAATTAAGTACTAGCCAAGTACTGGCTAGGACACTACAGACAGGAAGGCAGGCAGCCAGGGCAGACAGTCAGTCAGGGCATGACAGGCAGCCAGAGCAGGGCAGGCAGCCAGGACAGGCAGCCATGGCAGAGCAAGTAATCAGGCAATCAGAGTAGGGCTGGCAGGCAACCAGGCAGCCAGTAGAGGACAGGCGGGCAGGCAGTCAGTCAAGGCATGATAGGTAGTCAGGCAGCCAGGGCATGGCAGACATGCAGCCAGGACAGGGCTGAGAAGGGCAGGGAAGTGTAGGGCAGGGTGCGCAATTAGGCAGCCATGCCAGGCAATCAGCCATGGCGGCAGCCAGACAACCAGGCATGTGGCAGCCCCAGCGGCAGGCAGACATCGACCTATGACCCAATCCACCACTGACCCACCCACCCACCCACTCAGCCAGTTAGTTGGTCGGTTGACCAGCCAGTTTGTCAATCGTCATGCCACTCACTCACTCACCCACTCACTCACCCACACAATTTATCAGTCACTTACTCGTGAGTGAGTGAGTCGGTGGGTCGGTCGGTGAGTCAGTGAGTTGGTCAGTCGGCCAGTCAGTGAGTCAGCGAGCCAGCTAGTGAGCGAGTCAGTGAGTGAGTGAGTGAGTGAGTGAGTGAGTGAGTGAGTGAGTGAGTGAGTGAGTGAGTGAGTGAGTGAGTCGGTGAGTGGATGAGTGAGTGAGTGAGTGAGTGAGTGAGTGAGTGAGTGAGTGAGTCAGTGAGTGAGTTGGTCAGTCGGTGAGTGGATGAGTGAGTGGGTGGGTGGGTGGGTGGGTGGGGTCGGTCTGTCAGTCGGTCTGGTCAGGTTGGCTGGTCTGTGAGTCAGTCGGTCTGTGAGTCGGTCGGTCTGTGAGTTGGTCGGTCTGTGAGTCGGTCGGTCTCTGAGTCGGTCGGTCTGTGAGTCTGTTGGTCTGTGAGTCGGTTGGTCTGTGAATCGGTCGGTCTGTGAGTTGGTCGGTCTGTGAGTCGGTCTGTCGGCCGGCCAGCCAGCCAGCCAGCTAGCCAGCCAGTCATGTACTCTGTTGGTTAGTCGATAACTCACTCATGCATTTAGGCTACTTGGTAGCCCAAACCGCCCCATACACGACGCCATTGCAATGGTGCGTATATATACCTAATTGATTGGCCGAACGATCGCATGGCTGGCTGTAATTGAATTGAATTGAATCCAACTATTGATTGATTCTCTTTAATCATTGTTTGACTGAATGATTATTCTGATTGCTCTAGAGTGGCTGACTTGTTGATCCTTTGATTGATAGATTGTTTAGGCGCATGGGTGATCTGTAGGGAAATGGTTGGAAAAATGTTGGAATGTACGGGTTAGAAGTTTAGTGCCTATGAACCTATGAACTAGAACTGAGTCAGCTTGTTTACTCTCTGTAGCTGTACATGCAGGTCATCATGATTGTACAGTCCCCGCTCACGTGTTTGTGGGAAACAGAAAATAAACCTATTCTCACTATATACCTTAAACTGACAAGTCGTGTTTTTTGGTTTATCCAGCTTCTAGTTGGCTCTAGCTTTGAACCACCCATTGTGGTGTTATTGTGATTGTGCAACTCGGCACAACTCTTACTACGGCTATCTCCCACAATTGTCACTAAGACGATTGTTCAGGAAAATATTATCACTAAGACGATTGTTCACTTATACATGTGTCACTGAAACGATTTGTTGTCTAATATGAAGTCATCGTCACTGCTGTTGGACGGAACATGCGTGCTTATAGCATGCATGCTGCGTACATGTTGGCACGATTTACCTCGGTGTTTGTGGTCGTAGATAGTGTTAGCCTTTGGCCTTTGTCCGTAAGAAATGATTTTGTTTCCAGCATTATGCAATAGAAGCGCGCACTTTCTTGTCGCATTCGAAATATTAACTGCTAGCAAGAAATTCTTGAATATGGTCGTCCATTTTGACCATCGTTGACTATGACTCGATTGATCACTATCCGAGTCAAAAGACAGAAATGTTGGTAAACTAATCGCAGCTGCCATGGCAACACGAAGTACAGGTAAATTTGATCAAGAGTAATTGCTCTAATTTTTGGAGCAGTCTGTAGTACACTATAATCCAATTTTAATCAATTTTCACCGGCGTACACAAAGTAGATCCAATTTGAAAACAGTTTGGGCCAGCCTGTACTGTACCTTGACATTTATAAACGGCGTTGTTATTTCCCAATAATGAACTTAATTGCTCGATCTGATACCAGCAGTACCAGCGACTGTTTTATGTTCTGCGGTCAATCTCAGTTTAGATATCTCTGAAACATGATCTAAGCTGAGTTCGCTGCCAAATCCGGCTATGGTGAGACTGGTAACTCCCAGCCAACTGATGCTAAATTTTTGACAAAATATCATCTTCCCTTTCGAAATTGCACACAGAGGTTTCGTTTTTATCCTTATATTCTCGTCGCCAATGTTGTGTCTCTATGTTCTTGTTTAAAATTGTGTCTCTATGTTCTTGCTTAATACCCAACTCTTTGGTTTGTAATTTACTATATTTATTAACTACTAAAAAAACTACAAACTGGCTTGATATTAATACTAGATTGGTTAGATCACACACACACACACACACACACCACCACCACCCCCCCCCCCCCCACACCACCCTGGGTCTGTATTAATAGTCACAGATGTAGGGGCAGACTGTCGGATGGAACAACTAATTGAGTGCTTACAGGCCTTAAGTAATCAATGGCAATAGCGGATGTCAAATATTTGAATAACAATTTACAGAAACTTACCTCGATTTTGAAACGCGTGTTATGGCTACAAGATTTGCATTAAAACTTCGTAGCCTACTTCTATTTACTGGGCAACCTGGCTTATCGTTTGTCAGTAGCATCTGGACAGCTCACACTAAACACTATAAATCAAATACTCGCGCCATTTCTTAGCCTTTAAACCCACAAAATGAATTTGTTCAAAAAATTTAATTTTCTCATAGAAAATGCCAATTTGTAAACCAAATGGAGATTATTTTGTGAAAATCTACCACTGGAATGACTGGCTCGATAACCGAGCAAGTCAATCCAGTGGTAAATTTTCCAAAAAAACTTCACTTGGTTTGCAAATTGAGCTTTCTCAATATGTCTGCAGAAGCAGTTTTGACAGACTTGATTGTTAAAGAGTTAACTCAACCAGCATAACATCTGTTTATTATACCATTACCTAACTCCCCTCCCTGGTGGGCGACGTCTTCAAGGCGCACTAAAAGAAAGTCATTGACACTGCGCGAATATACCATTCACAAACGTTAATGTTGACATTAGATAAGTAATGGTTAACTCTAACCCTTTCATGACGAAGCCGGCCAAAACCGGCCTGTTTAGTGGTCCTGGGGAATGTCAATTTCCGGCGAAAAATTAAATTATTTACTTATTGAATGTTCATTTGCAGGCCGAGAGAAGACAATTTTTGAAATTTTTCGACTGAAATGACTGGCCCGGTAACCGAGCCAGTCATTATAGTGGTACATTTTCAAAAATAGCCTTCTCTTGGCATGCAAATGAACATTCAATAAGTAAATAATTAAATTTTTCGCCAGAAATTGAGTCATTAAAGGGTTAACACTCGAATTTGTTCAATAAATTTCTATTTTTTCATAGAAAATGTCCATTTGCTGACCAAGAGAAGACTATTTTTGAAATTTTACCACTGGTAAATTTTTAATATAATCTTCTCTTGGTCTGCAAATGGACATTTCTCAAGACCACTGCAGAAGCCCTTTTTAGCCGCTATAAGGGGTAAAGAGTTAGCTCGTCACGATGCGGTCTAAAAATTAAGGTGTGGCTTCTACGATAATACGCCTCTAATGTATTGACCGGCCATCGTATTACGTCATCGCAACGATTAGACTGTTACACAGACTCCGCTTCGACGACCAGACATATCGGGACCCAGTCCATCTCCGTAGCGGACTGTAAAACGAACACTATGGATCGTGTTGATTTTGGTATCATCTTAACCTCTATATGACTAGCTTAATACAGACATTAAAATGGACTCGATCCACCTAGTGGTTCGTGTGATATCAATATCCACGCAACGTCTGCAAATCCTTGACCTCATTCTGTGCGCGATAGACGCGCGACAGATTTGAATTTTACGATGAATTCAGAGGGACTATTTTTCTGTAAACTACTTGTCATGCAGACTACTATAGACTTTATATCATCTCGTTTTACGTGAATTAATATTGTCTGGTATGAGGAGAGTAGCGCTCGTGTCCTTTTAAGTTTCAATTCTCTCTACCACCGTATTCTGGTGGAAATCACCACGCCAATGGCTGCTCTATACATACGAGATACTTTTCCTCGATCTCGAATCGAAGGAGATCTCGCGAGATACGAATGCTCTCGATGCTCTCAATGAGTATAGAATACAGATGGGCTATAATTAGGCCGATATATCGCCAGCTGTGTAAACGTTCCCTAGGATATACGACTTCATTTGGGTCAATATCCGGGCTCTTGCGGTAGCAGCTACGTAACCATTTCTATGATAGTACATTTCTATGTGTAACGAGATCGGGAAAAGTATGTGTATTCTCGAGGAAGCCATGCCTCTATTTTTAGATGGCTATGTAGCCGCGTATACTGTGCCGTAATGCGTATCACTCACTTTAAGCTACTCGCCAACAAGAAATTAAGAGTGATGAATAACCCAATATTAGGCATCATAGTTACGTACCCCAGGGCGCCATACCAATTGGGGGGCCTCGAAGTTTGACTGCTATTGTCATTAGGCTGATGTTTATTATTATTTTTATTCGTTGCGACTCATAACCATAGATATCGTATATACTGGCTAGATTGCTCGTGGCTCTCTCAAAAGCGGCATTTCAGAGTTTAATATTTTCTCCCCGAATTCAATCTCCAAAATAATATGTTTTTGTTGCTAAACCTATTACGTAGTCGAATAAAGTGTCAGATTAATATAGCCAATACAATTTTATTTCTGATAAAAATATGTAAATTTGCATTTGTTCAATTTCTCTTCAAATTACCAAAAGATAATTTAGTAATTTTTTAAGCCTATACCTGCAGCAGATCGTCTGCGCCGGGCAGTAAGTGAAAACACGGTCATGCGCAATTGCGATTTACTGAACTCCTGTCATCCGCGGTCGGGACAACTAGCCCCATAGTGTGGGTATGCTCATGAGCAGTCTAGCCAGTACATACGATATCTATGCTTGTAACTAATATAAACCAGTTTGTCGATCGCTATATCTGTCTGTCGGTCTGACTGTCGATCTGCCAAATCTTTGGCAACTATAGACATGCACAATGCCCAGCAATGCTTTTTGGAGTTGGGGGGGGGGGGGTGAGGACCGGCCCACCAAAATGATTTATATATGTGTGTGCGTCCATGGTGGCTGGCGATGAACTACAAATATATTTTTAAAAGGAAATGGTTCAAAATGGCGAAGTGAGAATAAACATTATCAAGGAAATTCCCAAAACATATTGCTAAAAGTACGATATATGTCAAAGTCTGTCAGGCTACCACATGATTGATATATGTCATGATCTGTCAGGCTACCACATGATTGATATATGTCATGATCTGTCAGGCTACCACATGATTGATATATGGCATGCTCTGTCAGGCTACCACATGATTGATAGTTATTCCAATTTCATAAACAGTGGTGCTTTTGGACCGCTTAGTAAACTTTAAGTTCAATACAGTACTGCTGAGAAATAACGTTAGAAAGCAGCAATGTTTTCCAATCCAATTGTGTCCAAAATATACAACAGAACATTTCTTACATTGTGTTCAAAATTGTACTAAATACCATGTTTCTGTTTCTGTTTTATTAATAATAATATAACTTAGAGGTGTAAAGTTACTTCCCTTGACACGGGATTGTTTATCATAATAAACTGTCACTGTACCACACACCGATCTCCATACCTTGGTGTATTGGTTTTATATAACAAACTGAAGACCTAACATTGTCCCCAACATTTGCATGTTGCTTGTTATGTATATTGGCTGTAAGATGTTGGGCCTACGTTTTCCCAACAACTATAACGCAACACTAATTTTGCCTCTATTCTCCAAACACCGGCGCAATGCCATATGACCAACATTTGTAAGTGTTTCTATGCCCGTTGCTTGTAAATTTTTCGGCCTACATTGGCCAAACGTCTGTAACACAACTGTAAGTTTGCATTTGTTATGTGTCAACGTCGTAGGTCCACGTTGGACCAACGCAACATGACCATCATATGCAAATGTTTATTATGTGTATATTGGTTCAATTTGGTTGTAACCGTACGTTGGGCCAGCAACGGTGATCAAACTGTAAATTCGCCACTGCTTTGCACTCTTATCCCAGCCTTTGATAGGCAACGGTGATTGTGTCAAGCTTAACAACGTTGGGTCAAGGTGGCCCAACCCATTACCAGCAATGGCTTCCAATCAAATTAAGTTCAAAATATTAAACAGTACGTTCTATTTTGTTTTGGAAACATTTTAAAGATATTTCTGAGCTGTGCTATAACTGACCATGTCATAACCCTTTAACTCTCATATCAGCCAAAAACAGCTTCTGCAGTGGTCTTAAGAAATGTCCATTTGCAGACTAAGAAAATACCATTTTTGGAAATTTGCCACTGGAATGACTGGCTCGATAACCGAGCCAGTCATTCCAGTGGTAAATTTCCAAAAACAGTCTTCTCTTGGTCTGCAAATTGGCATTTTCTATGAAAAAACTGAATTTTTGAACAAATTTGAGTGTTAAATGGTTATGGCAGCGCCACCATTTTGGCACGGAAAATCTCTCGTGTGACTGTATTCAATAACCTTACCGTGATTGCCGTGTTCCTTTAAACGCCCGTCGAGTATCACGTGACTTAAATCTCGCGTTAAAGCTCTCTACGTGTAATATAATTGTATAAACTTGTATGGTTGATATGCAATTTTAAAATCACGTAGAATCCGTTATCAGATACTAGTCTGATGTACGTGAAGACATATTCCCCGAGCTTATCTATGAAATACTATGATTACTGAATCTTACGATAACAATTGGATTGGACGTCGTTGATGACTTGTGCATCGATTGACCTCAGGCGAATTGGGGTTTTTAATAGTTATCATAATTTTAACTATGCCAAATGTAGAAATTAACACCTCGTTTTCTAGATGAACGACAATATGAGAAGTCTATCTATCTAGTAATTTCAAAACATGCTCATGCATAAAATAAGGGATAAAAAATATACAGATAAAAAAGAAAACGGATACAGAAAAAAAGGACTCTGAAAAGACTAGCCTCTACGTACGACGCCTTCATTCATAAAAAATCATATGAAATGGCCTGTATAAGGCCTGTGTGGCGGTTTGCCCAGTACAATGCTAGATTTCACCTGACGGCAAATGGGTCAATCATAATATGTTTACGGCGTGATTGATTCTCTAGCCTATCTGAGCGGATGCGCCTATCTTAAATGATATTTATTCATGATACATAGCGATTTGACTGAAAGTTGACGTTGCCGACGAGAACAACATCTTTCAATCAAATTATTTCTAAATAGCCAGCATTCGTAATATTGACTAGCATTCTTGAGACAAGGCGTCTTTGATGAATTGAGATACAGATGGTTAACCCATTCACGATGAGGCCGAAAAAACGGCTTCTTGGTCTTGGTGAATGTCCATTTGCAGGTCAAGAGAAGCTTACTTTTGACAATTTACCGCTGGAATGACTGGCCCGATAAACGAGCCAGTCATTCCAGTGGTAGATTTTCAAAAGTAGGCTTCTCTTGACCTGCATATGGGCAATCAATAAGAGAATATTTCGATATTCCTGAACAAATTTAGCCACTAAAGAGTTAAACATTTTAGAAGAAGCACGTGTTCCCTTTCATCTTCAGTCGGTCACACGTTTCTATGACGATACATCCCGTGGTCAGATCTACCAACATACGAACACCGGTCGTCATAAACGTTTGCACATGCACACAAATTATATTTACGTAGAAACAATGCGCAGACTACACCATGTGTACCTACAATAGCTTATAAAGGCTAACGGTTTCTGTTTCAGCTAGCAATGTCGCCTAGTTGCGGGGGAAACTAGAGCGCGTACGCACGCACACGTGCGTCATCCATGCTGAACGAAAAAACACTAAATTGATGAAATAAGATACAGTTTTAGCTGTATCAGACGCACAAATTCCAAGACAGCTCGCTACAACTACTGCTACTCCCTACTGCTTAGCGTGTATGGCGGCCTCTACAAGAATTGGCCCAATCGATAGTTCTCCACTATAGAACTACGTTCCTTCACAAACCAGCTATGGACGATCAACGCGCATTACGGATCAATTTTTGCCCCTATTATAATGTCGGCTGCTTATTGTTTTTGAAAGAGGCGGATGGTTGTCCTGAATACGCCCATTCTTGTGTCAACAATATATGTGTCAATAGGATTTCTTGCTAATAGATTAACTCCCTTTATGTTTTGCACAGCGCTTTACACAGTTACCACCCTTGGTTTTCTTTCATAGTTTCATGTAAACCTATACAATATGCTGCTGCTGCTGCTGCTGCTGCTGTTGTTGTTGTTGTTGTTGTTGTTGTTGTTGTGGTTATCTTTTCAAAATGAAATGTATTGTTAGCGGTCCTTGTATTTGAAAGAATTTGTACACACCGTGTCTTTGTCGCTGTAATAATTCTAGTAATTATATAGGTCTTCAACAAACTGCTACCGTATACTAAAATTATTTTTGATCGTGGCAAAGAGCTGCATACAAACCCGCGTATATAAGGAACAATTCCTTGTAGAGCTCAAAGACAGTGCGGGCTTTCGTGGTTCATTAAAATTGGTCAAATAAATGCCAATTTCTGTTCAATTCAATACAGGTCATAAACCCACCTGTCTTAACCCGTTACTACCCATATCAGCCAAAAACAGCCTCTGAGGTGGTCTTGAGAAATGCCAATTTGCAGACCAAGAGAAGACTATTTTTGAAAATTTGCCAGTGGAATGACTGGCTCGATAACCGAGCCAGTCATTTCAGTGGTAAATTTTCAAAAACAGTCTTTTCTTGGTCTGCAAATGGACATTTTCTATGGGAAAATTGAAATGGTTAAAGGGTTAAGAGACTAGCATTTTGGGGCCAAAACCTACTTATCTTAGCGACTTAGTAACATTAACCCTTTAAACGCTGAATTTTCTAAATTTCAATTTCAAGGTAATTATACAAGCATGTTGTTAGATATTTTCAAACTGCTTTCAGAGGAACATGTTGCTGTAGCTCCGAGTTGAATTGCTTTCAAAATATTCAACAGAACCTTTATTAATTTGTAAATGCATTTTAGAGTCTGGTCTTTCGGGCTAAGCGCATACCCGGAGAAGAAGTATGTATTGGGACACGGTTTGTAAGCCTACGTGGCTGTCAGTGTCATTTTTCATTTTATTTATTACACCCAAGTGTGTGGGGGGAACAAATAAACATATGTACATGTGAACAGACATAATACGAGCATAATACGGTACCACAACCACAACTACTACATTATATTATAATAATAATAACAACAACAACAACAACAACAACAACAACAACAACAACAACAACAACAATTATTATTATTATTATTATTATTATTATTATTATTATTATTATTATTATTATTATTATTATACAATAGTTATTATTGAGGTCATCAGGCGGGGTTAGGGGTTGGGGTGGGGTTGATATCGGACATTAAATGTTCAGATATATACTGCTCATTATAATAATATCTGTATATTATATATCTATTCGCCTCATCGTTGGCCATCAGACAGCGGGCAAATCTCGGCAAGATGGGAGGCACCGTCGCCTTCAAGGGATAGGCTGTTGAGTTAACGTTGAATCCAAAGTATATACACATGTTGGGCCAAATGTTGGGCCTGCATACTGGCATCTAAGAAAAAACGGTTAATGTGTATTTGGAATTGGGTAGTATGGTCAGAATTGACTATCCGACATTAGGCCAACATTGGCAATTGGTGGCACGGCCGCGCTTGGTCATTAATGGTTGGGTGAACATTTGAAACAGTGACAAAATTTCGGTTGGTTTCGGGGTGTATAGATGTTGGGGCCATTGTATGCCGAGTATCTTACAGTAAAATACTTAGTAAACAGCACGCACATGCTGGATCAACGGTTGGCATAGAGACGGCCATAAAAAGTCAATTAATAAATCTATGTTGATAATTAGTTGGCACATTTACCATTTCCATTGGTTATGAATTATAACATGATAATTATTTAATTCTAAAGGGAGGTAACTGTAAACTTGACAATTCGATAACAGTTTATTTAGTCGTTTAAATTAAATCTGGATTTATCCCTTTAGGAAAAAAAATAGTGAGCTTTTATCTAAGTAAGCAGTGCTATGTCTGAAAGCAATTGTGTGGGCTACATATGAGAAGTGTGGTTCGCTGGCTGCAAAAATGATTGCTCGAGAGGGTTGTGATGCCATCTCATTTACATATTAGGCCACGTCCACATGCCCATATATGATCATGGGGCGTGATCAAATTTTTAAAGTTTTTTAAAGGTCACGCCCCATGACCATATATGTGCATATCGGCATGGCCTAATATGCAAATGAAATAATGTAGCAACCCCCTCGACCAATCAGATTTGCAGCCAGTGCTCCGCAGCCTTGCAGGATGTAGATCTATTGATAAAGGACAGGTATACATAAAATCCTCAAATATGATTGCTCAATCATTTTTGGTGGGAAAATGAGGGGGCGTGGTCAAATGAAGTCACATAGTGAGCTCGCAAGTAATCAGAATTGCGCCTATATCGCCAGACATTCGATATGTAGAGCTATCGATCATTATTGACAGGTGTAACGATGCATACGGGTGGGGGGGGGGGGGTGGGGGGGGGGGGGGGTGGGGGGGGGGGGGGTGTTACATAGATTTATTGTTCTTGGATAAAGAGCCTTAGATATATTGTTCCTGGCTGACGAGACAATGGGAAGGGGAGATTTATTGCTTCTGGATGTGTCGTGTTGAAAAGATTGTTCAAACTCATAAGAGCAACAACAAACGAGAGTTCTTAGTTAAGTGGCGGGGTTGCCCTAAAACGTTTAACTCCTGGGTTAGCAAAACGGATCTTCGTAGTGCCCACCAATACCCGTAAGGATGATCAACATGTCTACCACTAGCGATGAAATTAATCATGCCGGCCATCGTTGATTAGTCTGTGTCGGAAAACTACCACTCGATGAAATTATGTATCTGGCTCAGATTATAACAATATAAATCATTCTCGTCATGTGCTTAATAAATCAGGGTCTACAGAATGCTGATAAAAGTCTATGGATTGCTTTGGCCTCGTGATGGTTAGGCTATATATTACCAGCACCGAGTATTAAGACCATTATATTGCCTAGGTTAGCGTCTCCGCCCATTTGATTTGTTTACACGCTAGGCTAATAGACATGAGCTAACAAAGCATGGATCAGTTTTAAATAACTTAACGTGAGCAGCAGTTGTATGACCTACTATCCTGATACTAAGATATCAGAGTTCACAACTCATCTTCAAGCACCTATGACATTTAAAGGCGACTTGGGGTAGGCCCGTCCTCTGTATTATACCAGAGAAGTTGACTCACTATACTTGTAGAGTGTCATATATTGCTAGAAGCTTAGGACCTCACCCCAACCGAGAAAACTGGTACTATCAAGTGTTTGATCAAGGGACTGGAAAACTCTCATTACCTGGCCTGAAGGCTACAAATGATGTGAGAGCCCTCTCTCTACTTAAAATCTATAATAAAAAAAATAAAAAAGGATTCTATGCTGTAAAGAATATAATAGACTTAATAAATAGACAGATATCAGGTCATAAACGCTTTAGTAGTAACATTAAACTTAACTACTTTGCCCACAGTGGCAAATTTGTGACATTAATGGTTAAAGAGAACTTTGACGTGAATATATATATATATATATATATATATATATATATATATATATATATATATATATATATATATATATATATATATATATATATATATATATATATATATATATATATATATATATATATATATATATATATATATATTGCAGTGTTGTGATGCATAACGTAGTTGGCGATACATCAGCCCCACTACTCAGAGTCATTCTTCTATCTAGCGCGGATGGGGGAAATCATATTTACTAAAGCCCTGTGCGATACCCAATTAAGTCTTACTATTTCAACAGGTACTAATCACATACACCAAGATAGCATTTTTCTCGGGGATTTACTCACAATGGTCATATTCGGCATAGTGAGTAATAAAGCTTATAACGGTAATCACATCGTGTGCTCTCTGAATGGCGAACACGTGTCAGAGGAGGCCCTTACTCCAAACTTTACAGACCCTGGATTTAACCTTACAGAGTCATTCTTAACATTGTTTAATGGAATCGGGTGTTTATTTAATGATACGTGTGTAGGTATAGGTCTAGACGAATATAAGGCAAGGTTTACGTTCATTGTCTTTGACTTTACACCTGACTTGGCTACCGGTGACCATGTGTACCTGACGAAGCAGGTAAGCATACGGTTACAGCATCGGATTAAGACATCCTCGCAGGATACCATGAACGTTATCTGTTACACAGAGTTCAATAATATTATAACCATAGACAGCGATCGTAACATTAGGCCAGCCTACTGACACTGTTACCATACAGCCTACATTGGACATTGCAACAATTATTATGGGAGATGGTGAATTATCTAGATTAATTCTAAATGATTTCGCTATAGAGACATGATACCTAAACGTATTTGGTGGCCTTATGTCATAACCTCATTGGATAGCCGTGTTTTACCAGAGTTGGCACTTAAGCACGTTCGGGACAATTATTTCAACTCATTTGGACACGAACCATTGACTAAGCTAACCATTAAAGGGCCTCTACATAAAGGGTAGAGATATAACGCTGCTATTGTACAACAGTTGTTCTTGACCCATTGCGTTTTTCTAAAAAAAGAATTCTCAGAATAATCAGCTGGCTTTCTGTTTTGTTAGCTAGCAAGTGCAGACACAATTAGTTAGGTATATATCATATGCATATTCCAGTGTGAAATATGTTCACAAAGATCATGCAGTCCACCAACACGTGCGTAAGCACCTCTGGCATATAGACCAGGCGCTAGATAATTTTATTTATGGGAAATATTGTAAAAGGTTTGCGTGATTTCTGACTGACCCCGTTTCTGGACAGTGAGCCCTTTTAGTGTTCAAAAGTGGCATTTATTTATGGGAACATCGATATGGTCCAAACTGGTTTTGCTGTTCTTTCACATACTTGAACAAAGGAGAAACAACATTGACAATGAACTTTTCCTGTTCCGCCCAATGGACAGTGGAATTTTCTGAATTATGGCACATAAATGAGGGTTTGTGCGTGCGTGCCTGCGTGCGTGCGTGCGTGCGTGCGTGCGTGCGTGCGTGCGTGCGTGCGTGCGTGCGTGCGTGCCTGCCTGCCTGCGTGCGTGCGTGCGTGCGTGCGTGCGTGCGTGCGTGCGTGAATGGTTGTCTATATGTTCCATGGTTTCAAATGACAGCATTTATATGGCAATACTATTCAACCCATGTATTGTTTGACATGGGTTGAATAGTATTGCCATATAAATGTCGTCATTCTGTCTGCAACCAGATAGACTTCATACTATGCAAGACAGACGCAAAACCCTTACCCCGGAATGCTTGTTCCTATGGAGGCACAGACCACAATTATGAACACAATCCAGTCATTACACGTCTTCAGATGAACGATCTCTACCTAATATATAAACGCCATACCATGCAAGAGAGTAGAGTTACCTACAACCTACTCAAGCTTATCCGTGACACTGCCACTCAAATGTCATAAAAAGGCCCTCAGGGAGCAGATAGCTAACAACGACGTCAGCTCCGATCCACACGAAGCCCTAACCAAAATACTGAAATCTATGGAATTATCAGCTACCAGCACCATAGGTGTTCTTAAAAACAACCAAACTAGTTATACTGGCGACCCTCTAGTAGTAAAACTGTCAACAGAGCAGAAAACATTTTGGCTGGTGGCCAAAGTGAAGAGCGCACCAAACTACGCCGGGAGCGCAATAACATTCTGCTCCACATTGGTGAACGCTTAAAAGATCTTGCTATTCAACAAGCAGACTCCCTAGCAGATGAAATCACTGTCATGGATGACTGTCACAAAATGTTTCAGGCAGCCTGAACCCTGAGAGTTACTGGCTACACACCACCACTCACTGTACACAACTCTGAAGGACACTTTATCGGGACTGACCAGGGAAAAGTCGAGGCGATTCGGGAATGGTTCAAGGAACAGTTCACTGACAACAATGATGACCCTTGCACCCATTCTCAGGAGACCCCAGGCCATCCCTAACACCAATTAAAACAGAAGAAGCTGAGAAGGCACTTAAAGCCCTGAAAAATGGACGTGCATCTGGACCTGGTGGCATGAGCAATGAACTATTCAAATATGCAAGTGACATTATCTCAGAATTGATCACGCACCTAATCAATTCAGCTTTTATTAACCACCTTTCCATCCACGCTGTAGGCCAAGGCACCCTTATCGCACTACCCAAGCCCAAGAAGCCACCTGCCCCCCCCCCCCCACCCCAGTCAATATGCGGCTCATTGTGCTCCTCAACAGCATATGGAAAATCCTATCTAATGTTACTCTATACCACATCCGAGACAAGATCGATGACTTAAACGGATCCTGTCAAAGTGGCTTCAAACGTGGACGCAGTTGCACAAACATTTTATGGTCTCAATGCATGCTTGTGTTGGTAGTCATGTCCAAACACTGGGATGGCCACAAAATGGGCATGGACATGTCACACGCCTTCGACACAATTAAACGCTCAAAGATCCTAGATGTACTACGCCAGGCTAGTTGCAATGAAGATGAGCTACGACTAGTGAGACTACTGCTTGCAGGCACAAAGCTGAGAGTATGAGTCAAGTCAGTGGAGTCTGTAGAGCTTGCGACATCAATCTGCTCCCCACAGGGAGATGGTCTATCTCCGGTGCATTTCATTTGTTACCTTGCTGCTGCATTGAAATCTGTGCAGGAAAGTTCCACAATATCACCTCACCCCACCCCACCCCCAGTGTCAATACTGGGTATGCCGCTTGAGATGGAATATGCCGATGATGTGGACTTCATAGACGAGGAAAAGCACCCCCTTGACGAACTTCTCCCAATAGCAAACTAAAAATGGAGAATCTCTTTATGAATGAATCCAAAACATAGTTCACCCACATATACCTATCTACAAAGCATGAAATTAAAGAAATTGGCGATCCACTTCATGGCGGCGAATCATGGAGGAAAAGCAAAATCCCGGGCTTACTACTTTGTAGTATTGCTGACATTGCTGCACGCTGCCTTACGGGGGCGAGTCATTCTGGATCTATGGATTTGTAGATCAAAGATGCGCTTGATAAAAAGGCTATGTTTGTACAATGCAACCTACGTATTCTTGATGCTGTATAACTGTAACAGCTGGGCAGCTCTAAAGGCAGCTCTGGACAAACTCAATGTTTGCCACCACAAACACCTACACACCATCACTTGACACTGATGGCCAGACAGCATAATTTCCAACGAAGCACTATACAAGATGTGTAATACGTCGCCGCTGTCTATAAAAATCGCCCAGCAAAGATGGTCCATGTTTGGCTATGTGCTAAGGATGCCAGAAGAGATACCAGCACATAGAGACTTGGAATTCGCCCTACTCGGAGCCAGCAAATACAAAGCCAGGAGAGGACGTCATTTCAATCTACTAAGCGTGCTGCGAGGTGACCTCAAGAAAGCAGGACTCGGTACAATCAAGTCAAGAATGGACCCGAGGAAGCTAAGGATTTCGACTGAGGACAAGACACATTGGGCAAAAGCGAAGAAGGACTGATTGCAGCTGTAGGATGTTTCTACTACTACAGCCCCAGAATACAGTAATCATACATATTGTTTGACCCGTCCAAACAACAGATCTATGTGGGAGAGACAGCTTTTTGCTGCTGACCACATTTTCAGACATTGAACCCTTTCGGAGTTCTATAGTCACATTTATTCACGGTAAGGCCGACATTGGTCAAACTGATTTACATTTGTTCATGGTAAGGCCGGAATTGATCAAACTGATTTTGTTGGCATGCTATGTAGTTTCTCTATCAAAAGACACAATTAACAGCGAAATATTTTGTGCACATAGACAGAGTGTGGTATTTAATAGGCCTACGATGAATAGAACAATATACTTACCTCCTGATTGACTATGTAATGAACAAAATTTTCGAGCATATCATCTCGATTCTGTAAATCATATATAGGCCCAGTTTGTTTTACACACACTTGTTAGCTAACAAAACAGAAACCCCATTGATTATTCGGAGAGAAATTTGGCAAAGCTCTTGCTGGATTAGTGTTGCTCGAAATATCTTCAGCAAGTCTTGCAACATTGAATGCCCTGCTAATTATTTTGAGAACAATTTGATTGAAGCTTGTTGCGTCAACGATTTTCAGACAAAAGTTTTGTCAAACCTTAAACATTGACAATTGCAATTATCAGTTGATTATTTTGACAACAATTTAACGGAAAGCTGTTGCTGCAGCAACAGTTTTTGGTAAACCTGTTCGTTATGAATAGATTTGTTTCCACCATAGGAAATATACAACTAGTATTGAACCGAGTCGGGGCCAATTTTCTCCTGGAAATTGACACACTTGCGCTGAACAGTATTGAAATGCGGGCTGTACTTCAGTGAGTACGTGCTATGTGTTACTTTCATGCGAAAAATCCTGGCCTATTTACAGACAATAGACTAAACGAATACGGTTTCCAATAGTTACAACGATTGTTGAGTCAGGGAATTGCATGCTGAGTAGAGTTTTTTAATTTATTTAGTTACTATCTAAATCGCGGAACAGGCGGACGATTTTTTGTATGCTGGTCGTGCCGATCTCTAGCGAATTGTGTTGCTGACAATTCGTCAGTGAAATCGCCGCTGAAAAGATTCTCCGCAGGCAAGAGGACACACTAGCCGAATTTACTGGCGATTATACACCACAGATTATGAATCATGGTGACTTCCTCAATGGACACAATAGGAAAAGAAGCTATAGGGCGATCGCCGATCATTAGCGAATTTATTAAACGTGATTGATAATGTCTGTATTCGACTGGGCGAACACTTAGAGTAAATTGGCTCCATAGAGTATATTTTTTATTCGAATGTTACTTCCAGGGAACTTCGTGAAGTATTTTATTATTATTATGTCTGAAAATACCATTGAAGTGCGGATTTTATTTTTAAGATAGTAAAATTTAGGCGATTTAGTCGGTTTCTGAAACTTCTAGGGTTTTTCATTCGACTGGTATGTTTGCGTAGACCACATTTTGGCAACTTCGCGGTTAAATTTACTCTACGGAAAAGTCCCAGGCGAATACAGCCATTGACAAATCCGAGGTGTATTTGAATGTATTTGATCGCTAGCGAAATTCGCCGTCGCCTTGTGGACACACCTGACGAATTTCTCAAAATCTGCGCGATGAGTAGAAAAATCGCCCGTCTGCCCGCCATTTAGACACACCTACAACATGGCTTGTGCACATTCAGTGGCAGTAAAACATCGCTTTCAATCTTTACTTCATGTCGACGGAAAACACATTTACCTCGCATCCGCTGAACAGTTCCCGCAACGGTTTGAAATACGGCCTACTGTTTGTATAATAATCATGTTATTGGATGTTCGTATATAACCGATTTTTTTCAGAGACGAAAACATACACTAATATAATAAATTGTTATCCCAGACGCTGACAATTTTAAATTTACAATTATATTCATTAAAAAAATAGTTATTTAACCTGTCAGCAACAGCATTTAATCCACTTTTAACTCTTTTAACACCAGATCCTGAAACACCAAAATCTTTGACAATTTACCCCTAATTGTGTCAACCGCGCCTCAAAGCGCTCAAACTGATTCTTTTATCAATTAACCCTTTCATTCGTCAAGATTTTAAAAGAAAATTTAAATATTTGCTCAATGAATGACAATTTGATGGTCAAGAGAACTTCTTTTTGTAAATTTACTACTGGAATTTAGTAAAGTATTTTTTAAACAGTTGGTCTTTTGACGGCTTGGCGATCATAGGGTTAATTGTCTAGGAAGTCAAAATCTTTGCTTAGTCAGTGTCCATTTGCAGACCAAGAGAAAACTATTTTGAAAATGTACCACTGATATGACTGCCTCGGTAACTGAGCCAAAAATAATCGCTTAACCTGCAAATAGACAGATCCCAAGACCACTGCAGCGGCGGTGTTACCATTATAACGACAAGTTGACACGAGAGGGGTTAAACAAATGTAAATGTAGTAATACTGCTGATTATTTTGACACTAATTTGACTGGAATCTGTTACTGCCAATGGCAACAACAGGCCCCTGTATAATTAGTTTCAAAATACTCAAATGCTCACATGAATGATTGCTCTGAAATTTAGATTCTCGCGAATAAGCCTGAACGTGGCACAGTTAATCACTTACCTCACGAATGACGTAATCAAACCCGTCACAGGCGCTTAATAGTTCGTCAAGTTGGCTGATGTCTTTACTATTTAATAAACATTCTGTTGAACATTTTGAAACTAGTTTGACTGTGTGCTATCGCTGTCGTAGGCAGCAACAGTACCCAGTCAAATTAGTTTCAAAATGTTCAACATCTTGCCTGTATAGTTTTCTGGAAATTGAGAGTCAGGGAGTGCATGGATCGATGCCTCCCAACACAGGCAGGGACATAGCTAAAACCAGCTTCCTCCATTACCATGTGTCCCGCTACACGTTATTAAGTTATTGAAGTACGCATATGGCTGGCCTACACTGGGAAAAATGTCAGAGCAAGCGGATGTAGCGCAGCCCTAAATGCACGAAATCAGTTCTAATGTGTGTATGAAATAATTATTAAAGGTGTAGGTTCACAGCAGAATGTCTGAAAATACAATTGTTTTAAATTGTATACTTTTAGAGGCTTAAATTTATGTGCATAGATGTAAAGAAACGGAAACAATCTTAACTTATGATGATTTTATTCCATAAAATCAATATAATGTTTTTAGTTGTGAATTTGAATTAGGGGCACGTGTCTATAATTCAATTTCATAACTTAAAAAATTATATATATTTGTACGGATTTGTATTCATAGGTTACGATTACTTTCGTTTAATTACATCTAGGCACACAATTTAAGCATCTAAATGTATACAATTTTAACAATTTTATTTCCGAGCATTCTGGTGTGAATGTGCCCCTTCAATATTTCAATATTATTGTGTCAATATTCTACCTTTTACTAATAGTCAATAGCAAAGAAACGGCTGTACATTTTTTAACAATTTTGGTGGACGATGTTGCTGTCTTCGACAAATTTGTTGAAAAATGTACACCGGTTCATCTTTATATAAAAATTTGAAAATTTAAAATTGTGACATCAGAGTGGTAAGGGTTTAAACGATGTCAAAGCAATGGAGGGGTTCAGTTTTATCTATGCCCCACCAATCTCTAAAGCTCCGCCCACAGCTCGCTAGTGTTAGAATCGATCGATCCCTACACTCTCTGACTATCAATTTCCAGAAAACTATATAGGTAATTAGCTAATATTTTTTTTAGCTAATTTGACCGGGTGCTGTTGTTGCATATGGCAGTTCGGCGCGTGATTATAGCTAAGAGAACTAACTCCTATTAGTGATTCACAGTCATGGCTGAATTTGCAAATATTTACCTCCCTTTACATGTTTGCGCGAAACAACGTGAAGTGATCCCCGTATTATGTTACGCACGCACGCACGCACGCACGTTAGTCATATCAGCTCCATCTCAGATAAACGCACCACACAAATTAGACAGCTCTGGGCTTAACATGTACATAACAATTTTGCTAATATAAACATCTTTCTGAGTTGCCTCTAAGGGCCTCCATTTAACTCCTCTTATGTCCACAGCGCCTCAAAGTGCTCAATATAGGCTACCACTTATATAGGCATATTAATTAGCCATTTAACGGTCAAGATTTGTAAAAGAAAAAAAAAGAAAAGAGGAATAAAGTGTTGGTCATTGTGTACCTATTTTGGTTTCGACTATACGTGGGATAACACGGTTGTTGGTCACACGGAATCTGATGTTAAGAAATTAAAACTTTTGATGCAGAAGTTGTATATGAATACAAATATGTAGACGTTTGGAAAGATAATCTTCTAAACATAAATGCTAAATTACGCACTTATGGATTGTTCAAGTTTAACTTTGTGATGGAAAACTATCTGATTAATTCTCGAAATCTCTTACTACGTAAGGATTTCACGAAACATAGAGTTAGTGCACACAGCCTGGCGATTGAACTCGGAAGGCACCAAAAGATATCGCTTGAACGCAGAATATGCAAGATGTTCGTATCAGAGTGTATTGAAGACGAGAAGCACTTTATCTTGCATTGTTCTGCTTATGATTATGAAAGACAGAACCTCTTCAATGCACTCGGATCCTTTTGCGACTTCCCATCATTAATTGATGATGAGAAGTTCGTGTTCCTGATGTCCTGTAATAACGGCGATACAGAAATCTCAGAACTGGTTCTACCCTTTGTCCATGCATGTGTGCTAAAACAACATTCTACAACTATAATTGGTTCCATGCATTCGGATAGTATGTATTTTTATTTTATTGACGCACTGGCAACGTGCGGCTTCAATTTCCATGTGCACCCATTAGTTTAATTTGTTGATCACCATCTCCCGGTCGGGGGATCGAACCGCCATTCTGCAACTCCGCATAGCATCAGCAACCAGGCATCTTTCCACTGGACCACCGCACCAAGACAAAGTCAAGGATTGGCCGACCAGCTTTCACATGTCTGATATACTGACACACTGACGATTCATATGGGACTATCTGTGGATGCACCTGCCACAATTCAATCCTAGGCTTTTACGCCTATTGTACTCTGACTCCAGCACGGCTCTGGCAGTATATGTATTTTTATTTTATTGACGCACTGGCAACGTGCGGCTTCAATTTCCATGTGCTAACTTAGCCGACAGTCATGCACCCATTAGTTTAATTTGTTGATCACCATCTCCCGGTCGGGGGATCGAACCGCCATTCTGCAACTCCACATAGCATCAGCAACCAGGCATCTTTCCACTGGACCACCGCACCAAGACAAAGTCAAGGATTGGCCGACCAGCTTTCACATGTCTGATATACTGACACACTGGCGATTCATATGGGACTATCTGTGGATGCACCTGCCACAATTCAATCCTAGGCTTTTACGCCTATTGTACTCTGACTCCAGCACGGCTCTGGCAGTATATGTATTTTTATTTTATTGACGCACTGGTAACGTGCGGCTTCAATTTCCATGCGAGAAAGAGAGAAAGAGAGAGAGAGAGAGAGAGAGAGAGAGAGAGAGAGAGAGAGAGAGAGAGAGAGAGAGAGAGAGAGAGAGAGAGAGAGAGAGAGAGAGAGATAGAGATGGGTGTGGGAGAGAGAGAGAGAGAGAGAGAGAGAGAGAGAGAGAGAGAGAGAGAGAGAGAGAGAAAGAGAGAGAGAGAGAGAGAGAGAGAGAGAGAGAGAGAGAGAGAGAGAGAGAGAGAGAGAGAGAGAGAGAGATGAGTGTGGGAGAGAGAGAGAGAGAGAGAGAGAGAGAGATGAGTGGGGGAGAGAGGGGGAGGGAGGGAGGGAGAGCGAGCGAGCGAGCGAGCGAGAGAGAGAGAGAGAGAGAGAGAGAGAGAGAGAGAGAGGGGGGGGGGCTGGGGTAAAGAAAATAAGAATGGGTGGTGGAGCGAATCGGAGCGGCAGAGAGGTGGGTGGTGTATGTGGGGTGGGTGGTGGGCTGGTGAGGATGGATGGAGGGAGGGAGGGAAAGAGAGAAAGAACAGAAAGAAAGGAAGAGGAAGAGTACAAAGAATGCAACCCAAAAACATATTCTCATAGGATGTCCCATTGTATCGGGAGTAATAAAGATACGAATAGAGAAATGAGAAGGTCCTACTTGACAAGTGAGTTAGACTGGTCAACACTTCGCCATGTTTGTCCGAGAATGGAGTGGGCAAGCAACTGCAAGGAAAGGCAAACTGACCCGGGTCATGGTATCTTAGCGACCCCGCGGATCGTGATTAATATGGGTTAGAACACAAGTCTGCGACCGGATATAGAGCGCTATGTTTGTGGGTATCCACTGTAGGACAATTGTGACTGTCTGAAAAGTGGTCTTAAGATTTTCTTTTAACTATTGAAATATGAAGTCAATATGATCAGCAGTGAATACTTATAATACTGTATCCGTGAGGAAGACACTTTTCATAAGCTTGTGCCCTGATAGATTTAGTGTCTCTACAACGTTATTTATAGAAATTGGAACACATGTCTCCGCCGGCTGCCGATACGGAACGCGGTGGTCTGCTGTGATCTCCTTGGTCCACGAATATACACTTCACGACCCTCATTCCCTGTTACATTTTAATGAACTACAAGTGACAACGTGTATCCAGATTGCTGAACGGTAGCATATAGGTCTCTCCTCTCGAGTGAGTTCTCTCAGTTCAGCATTTGCTCTGATCTTCCTTCACCATGGCAACAGGGACAGTCGATCGAATTTCTGCACGAAAATTGTCAACAGTTTCGTTGCTATGAACATGTTCCTCTCTCCTAGATTGGTTTCCAGAATATCCTAGTTCATCCGGCTATGCAAACCGGCCAAGTGTAACGTCTCCTATTGCCGTGCCTCTTTGTGAAGAAACACCAAGAATCCGGAAGATGACAGGAAATGGCCGACACCTATGGGCCCATTGGCGCGCATAATTAGGTAGCTATGCAGGCTAGACGCAGGAATATCTACTATATTTTAATGTGTCGGGTTTTCGCTTTCAACCAGAATCGTAAAAGGTTAGTGCATACCGTGATTAGTTTGAGGCCTGCACACGGATAATAGGTTTATATCCTTGGGATGGTGATCTTGTATCCTTCAGTAAATGGGGCACATCCACTATATTTTCTCTGGTGGTTAAGTAAATGTGTGTGTCTGGGATCATGAAAACACATCGCTTTAGTTAGTCGGCAGTTTTCTCGGCTGGTGTATCCGGCTGTCCTATAACATTAGCCCTCTAATAAAGTAATTTAATATGACGTCAATTACTTGTGTGACAGATTGGATCCCTCCATTAGCAACTGTACGTATTTTTTAGACAGGTGGTATTCGGACCACCTGTCTTGGAGAAGCGCCATCCTCTTGCTTCCAGAACTATGTGGCTAGTCGCAGAAGGCTGACTGTATATATTATGTAATTTCATGTTCGTTCGAATTATGCTTTTGTTTCTGTAAATTCTAGTTAAACTGTTATATTATGCCAACTTTCTATGTTACATTGTAGATCTATATATGGTCAAAACGTGTAATTTCGCTCAGTACCATATAAATTTCATTTCATTTCATATAAATCTAGATGGTCTCAGAGCGTTTGTCGCGCATTTTGGAGATAAATACTGTTCTTCAAATGTTTATTTTTATTCTTGAATTGGCCTTCACATCCCTAAAAATATAAATCAGCGAAATCGGTGAAGTGGAGCTAAAAACATGCCTGCCGTTCTGGAGCCAGTAGGCTTGGTTGGTACCATCTGGTGGTGGTGGATGTTGAGTGGGGTGGTGGAGGGGTGGGGGGGGGGGCGAATGCTCATAGTGATGTTTGGCAAAGTCTATATCCGGTAAAGATAGAAGGTATGTGATAGCATTACAGCATTCACTGCTTTCCGCGTGTTATCACATTTTTAAAGGGCCTACCCCATTTTCACGGCAGTTGTATTTCTGTCAGATTTTAAAGGGGAGACGGCACTAAAACCTTAATAATTTTAGCAAGGCAAAAGCATAAGATTTGGAGCCAATGTGAATGAAAGATGATCTCCTGTTGAAAGCTAAACACTATTTTATTTTATTAAGAGTTATCATTTTTATAAATTTATGTCTACCACATTTCAAAAGCACCTCGTGTAGTTTTATTTTTATACACATTCCAGCTATATTTAAGTGATGCTATCCTGAGTACACTTTATAAGTTCGTAACAGAAAATCAGTCTGCCAGTATGTGTGTCAACAGTTGTTTCACAGATAGTGTTGATCCGATATAGTACAGATTTTAACACGATATACCGTAGTAACCCGGCAAACTAGGAATGCCCAACTTTGGATATGATAAAGTATTGAACAGCTACAAACTAATTCATTTGATTAGTTTTACATACATGGACCGGGGGTAATTCCATAAAATGTCAATAAAATTAAATTAATAACGCATTTCGCGGTGTTTATGCAAATTGTTGTCTGTTAGGATACGTATATGATATGCAGTTTCTTCCCTTAAGCAAACATATATCAATGTGTATAATTGTTTGACTAACGTACACGACCTATTTGAACGAAGGTCACTTGGTGGAACGACATTTTTGACTAAATGGGAATGAGTTTGAAATCCTATTTATACATAGCGCTTACGGTGCTGGTAGCTGATGATTCCATAGAGTTCAGTATTTTGGTTAGGGCTTCGTTTGGATCGGAGCTGACGTCGATGTTAGCTATCTGCTCCCCGAGGGCCTTTTTGTATGACATTTGAGTGTCAGTGTTGCTGATGAGCTTGGGTTGGTTGTAGTTGACTCTAACCTCTGGCCTGGTATGGCGAATGTGCATTAGGTAGAGCTTGTTCATCTGAAGGTGGATCATATGGTGGTAAACTTCAGAACTTCCAGTTACTCACGCCGCTAGATGCCTGTATGAATATTGTGGTTGGTATCGTATGTCTGTGTGTTTGCCAGGGGTGAACAAATTTATTACCATTTTGTCAATCACAACAATCTAAAGTTGCATGGTTTTAAGCAGCAGGTACAATTCATTACCTTTCCACCTTTAGCTATGCCCCGCCCATCTCAATCTAAGCTCCAACCACTTCACGTCCGTGTTGGGATCGATCGATCTCTGAACTCCCTGACTATCAATTTCCAGAAAACTATACATATACACTGTTGAATATTTAGTTTCGACAGTATGTTTATTAAATAGTAAAAACATACAAGTCATACGACGTGTTGGACTATTAAGCGTTAAAGACGGAATATCTCGAATCATTCATGACGTAATGATTATGACGTCATCATACACGTCACTTAGTTGATTATAAGGTCATATGACGTCAGATGAGCGATGGATAAATTGAAAAGTTGAATTGTTAAAATGATATGTATATAACATGTAGGAAAATGCGGCTACTGGGGGGGGGGGGGGCGGCATGTTTGTGTGATTAGTCTTTAGTCTAGGGTATGTAGATGTGACATTAAACTCAGCGCACGCATTATTGCATTTTCACGCTATTTTACACATTGGACATTCTGTCAGTTGTGATAGTAACGGCATTTCACGAAATAAATAATAATGTCCTTTAAGTGTGCAAGCGGGTGCCTAAGACTCACTTTTCGGTAGCATCAAAATATTCTTTGATTAGCACATTCTAAGCCACAACACTGTAAGCCTACAGTTGCCAGATTTTCAGCTGCGGGCAGAGTTCCTTTTGACTTAATTAATGAAACCATATAGGAGCTGGTTGAGGACGATAAAAGCAACAATTTGGGCGGTGATTTGCCTGTCTACTGCGAATATCCCGAAAGTTGTGTCAATTTGCATTACACCTACACCTTAATACGACTCCCTGGGGGTCAATTGTCTAACTGTCGCCCCTCTGGTGTCAAAGGCGTCCCAACGCGCGCAACATTCTACTCATATTAATTAACTCGTTAATGGTCAGAATTGTCGAGGAAAATTAACATTTTGCAGGTCTAGAAAGAAAGAGCTTTCTGTGGTACTGCAAATGCGCATTCACCCAGACCACTACGGAAGCCATATTGCTGATATTGCTCATATATGCTGAAGGCTTGATCAGCAAATGTGTAATGGTCGAGATAATTCAAAATTTTGGTTTAGCCAGTGTCCATCTGCATTTTTGAGATTTTATCACTGGAATGACTGGCTCGGTTATCACTGTGTGCGCATCAACGCTAGTAATTCTTTGGACCGATCAGTTAATAATAGGTGCCTTGGTGATATTATTTAGTACCAGGGATTACATTAAAACTCTGACAGACGTGTGCAGCCTGCAGCACAGAGACATGGAAATAGGGGTTGGGATGAATTATCCGAACCGAAAATTAATAAATCATTCGCAGACCATGAGATTGGTGCACTCCAGCATTGCTTTGGCCCTTTTTAGCCCGGCCGGGCAGAGGCAGACTTGGCCATTGTGTACAAGTTGAACTCGCGGTAGGTTACCTCTAGAGAACGTGTATCGTGTGGGGCATAGGGCCTATGCAGATGATAGACCGTCAGTAGACATCCGCAAATTTTTCCAAGAGCTTGAAATGCATGTGAAGATTCATTCAAATGCACTTAAGCGTGAACCTATAATCGGAAACCCAAGAACAATCTCCCACCTTTATGGAAGAGGCAGAATATATCAAGATCAAGGTAACAACCAGCAACTCTGTGATTGACATTGTCAATTATTATTGCCCTAATGACAAGAATCTCTCACTTGACACAATCCAGGTTCCGGGCTGCCACTTCCTCATTGCGGGAGACTTTAATAGCCAGTCCCAGAGCTGGGGATACAGAACACTTGATAAACGAGAAGACATTGAAGCATGGCAAGATGAAAAGCACCTTTTACTTGTCAACGATCCCACAGATCAGCCTACTTTCTACTCGCGCTGGTGGCACCCGACAACAACGCTGGACTTGGCATTTTGTACAGAAGACAGTCACAGAAACCTCAGTAGAGTGGTCGGATCGCAGTTATGAGGAAGCGCCCAGCACCCAGTCCTCCTCTCTCATTCTGGAAGTATTTCGACAAGTTCACCTCAACATCCAAGGTGGAACTACAAAAAGGCAAATTGGAGTCTGTTCGGCATTCATTCCAATGAGCTTACCCAAAATATAGCAGTAGAAGGGAGAAACATCAACAATGTGGTCAAGGAATTTAATTCAAGTATCCTCAAGGCTGCCAACGAAACCATTCCTCGAGGGTTCAGGGAAAACTACCGCCCCAAGTGGACAACAGAACTGCAAGCAGCACATGATAAACTAGACAAGGCCAGAGAAGATGCAGAGGGTAATCCCTGTCATGAAAACCACTTCACGCTACAACAAACTAAAGCCAGGTATCTAAAGACCAAGCTGGAGGCCAAAACAAGAAGCTGGAGGGAAAAGACGGCAGGGTTTAATTTAGAGAGAGACACCACAAAGCTATGGGGCCTGACTAAAGCACTGAATGATGAGGGTGTCGGGGGAGAGAAGATTACTCTGGAAGAAGATGGACAAACACTGACAGGAAAGATGGCTGCAGATGCCTTTGCGAAGGCATGTGCAAAAGAAAGCAACATTTCTATACCTCGAATGCGTCAAAAAGAGGTTAGAAAAGAGCAAAAGGAAAGCACAGACACCAACACTCACGATACAATGAATGTTGACATTAGTTTAGCAGAACTGAAGAAGGCTATCCGCTAATTGAAGAAGAAGAAATCTCCCGGGCCAGATGGCATTACGAATGAAATGATCCAACACCTTGGTAATGCATCTCTTCGCAAGTTGAAAGACATCTTTAATCTCAGTTGGACCAATGGAGAGGTTCATCAGTGCTGGAAGGAAGCCAGAATGACTCCTATTCTGAAAAAGGGAAGAACAAGACGAAAGTGCTGAGCTACCGTCCTATCAGTCTTATAAACTGCATATGCAGGACCATGGAGCGCGTCATCAACCAGCGGTTGCAGTGGTACCTGGAGTCGGAGAACATTATAGTTTCAGAGCAGGCCGGCCTCAGAAGATACATGAGCACAGAACATCAAACAACACATCATGCACAGGTCATAGAGGACACTTTTCAAGCCAAGAAGGTGATGCTAGCTGCCTTTATCGATCTGCAGAAGGCATTTGACAAGGTGTGGAAGGATGGCCTCCTCGTGAAGCTCTGGCGCACAGGCATCGGTGGCAACATGTTCCGATGGACCAAGTCATACCTACACAATCGCAGAGCTATGGTGCTGGTGGATGGACAATCTGGACAGAATGTATTGCTGAGACAAGGGGTGCCACAAGGCGGAGTATTATCACCAACTATGTTCATACTCTTCATTAATGATATTGTAGCAGAGCTGCCCAATGGGATCCAAGCAGCACTCTATGCAGATGATCTCGTACTCTGGTGCACCGAGGAGTACACAACGACTGCCACGTACAGAATGCAGCTCGCCTTGGACAGAATTACAGCTTGGGCCAATCGCTGGTGTATTACCATCAACAAAGAAAAATCATCAGCCATGCTATTCTCACTGTCCACCAAAACCAAGGTTGGCAATCTGACACTGGGCGGTACTCCCCTCGAGCACGAGGACCAGCAGACATACCTGGGAGTCACCTATGACAGAAGATTAACATGGAAGGAGCACATCCAGAACACAGAGGCAAAGGCCAGAAGAAAGCTAAACATCATGAGGAAGCTGGCAGGAACAAAGTGGGGTGCCAATGAAAGGATCCTCAAGACCATCTACCTAGGTGCCGTACGACCACACATTGAGTATGGATCCAGCTCATGGATGACAGCAGCTAAATCTCATCAACAGAATCTCGACAGAGTACAAAACCAGGCACTGCGCATCATCACTGGTGGAATGCGATCAACACCAATAGAAAAAATGGAGCAGACAGCAGGCATCCCCCCTCCCCGACTTGGCAAAGGAAGGGAATGCAAAGCACTGATCCAAGCTGCAAAGTTCAAATCGTTCAACAACCACCCGATGAAGATCAAGCAAGCACAGCTGTCATCAGGAAGACTTAAAAGACCAGGTTTTGTGAAAGAGACAAAAGCACTTCAAAGGAAACACCAAGAAATGTTGCCAGCACAAATAGAAGACCCAAACCACACTCTTGATCCTCCACCCTGGGAAAACAAACTAGAGAGCAAAGCTATTTCCACCACAGTACCTCATCTCACAACCAAAGATGAACACAGTGATGTGAGCAAGAAGGCCCTGACCCTATAGCCAGGCTGGAAGAAATGTACCCTCAGGAGACATGGATAAGGATCTACACAGATGGATCAGCCAAAGATGCAATTAGGAGCGGAGGTGCCAACCAAACGGACAACATGAGTCAGCTGCAATACCGACAGGCAAACACTGCACAAACTACAGAGCTGAAGTCGAAGCACTGGTTCATGCAGCCAATATCATCAGCAGAACAGCAGACCTTATTGCACAGATTGTCTTTTTATCTGATTCCCGCTCCGTCTTTGAGGCTATCACCAAAGGTAAGCTGCCACAAGTTGAAGAAGCACTACAAACCATCAAATGCTTTCGGATAGCACTGCAGTGGGTCCCCTCACACTGTGGAGTCCAAGGAAATGAGGAAGCAGACAAGATGGCAAAGGTGGGTGCAGAAGAGAATCAGACAGAAAACATGGTTACCAATACAGAGATGAAGACTATCATCAAGTCACTCTATAGAATACCTCAATCAGTAGATGCCTACCATCATCTCTCGAGGCCAGAGCAAGTGACCATTTTCGTCTCAGAACTGGACACAACAGACTAAACCAACACATGTACAGGCGGTTCCACCTTACGACATCGCCCGTTTGTCCTTGTGGAGTAGCAGAACAGACCACAGAGCACATACTTCAATGTTGCAGTACGTATCAGCTGCTGAGAGAAGCGATCTGGCCTTTGTCAACCTCTTTTCTTGAAAAGCTGTATGGGCCTGTGGAAGAACTGCAGAAAACCACAGATTTCATCTTGAGAACGGCTCTCCAAGTGTGATACCAGCGATCGAAAAGAAGAAGAAGAAGAGCTTTCATTTGGTACCAATGAACCTGATAAGTGTCTTTGAATGGGCCTATTTAGGAATAACTAGGACTTAAGTAACTGCAGTGTGTTAATGCTTATGGAGTATTTAGCCAGTAGCTCTCCATTGAATTCTCAACATGTCGTCTGCTTTATAGCTTTTCATTTACATTTTCGGAAACAACAGGTTACGCTTGAAATGCATTTTATTTTTATATTGAATAACGCTTTTCGAATTTGTCCCGGAACAAATGTGTTTGAACGAACAAATGCTTAATGTATATGAAAACGTATCATACTTCGTGTATTAATTCATTTTAGTATGCTAGGGCCTAAATCGTATAATGGTTTTGTACTTAAGGATATACAGAAAACATGCATTGTGGCACCCTTTTTAACAAGTCTAAATACGTACTGTGGCGTCACAATGTTTTAATATTAAACTACCATTAAAAGCCGAATATTTGTTGCATAGCCCAAATAGTTTAATTAAAATAAATTGTAAGTATATTATGTGTTAATTATTAAATATTGTGGTAATTCTTTCAAAAAATAATTAGGCCATCATGGCTAATCTGATTATTTCTAGGTGTTATGTTGTGTTTAACTTGTTGGCGGGTAGCCGTATTCAGAGAGCTGTATCTTTTTAGTTAACCACACACCCACATGTCCAACATACATTTTCTGAAAGGTGAGATATAGTGCTTTCATTTGGTATCAATGAACCTTCTCTTACAGAGGGGTGCAACGGAAATTATAATTAGGGTCTGTCTGAAGAATGGCCGCAAGACTACCATATGTCTGTGAGTATACATACGTTCGTTCGCGCGCACGTGTGTCGTGTGCACGCACACGCACGCACGCACGCACGCACGCACGCATGAGGGATGTGATTTTTAACATAGGCCTATTTTGTGGTAGCATATGCACGAGGGTATCGAGCGCACAACTTAGAATTGCCCTTTCCCTACAGAAGACTAACAACTGCTAGTATTAGTTAAAATACGCGTTGCTAACCAGTTTATGTAACCATAGCAAATAAGAGAGAGAGAGAGAGAGAGAGAGAGAGAGAGAGAGAGAGAGAGAGAGAGAGAGAGAGAGAGAGAGAGAGAGAGTGTGTTTGTGTAGTTTAACTAACTCTACTCGTTAGAAACATCTCTTACGCGTGCTTGTGGGCGTGCGTGCATCCTGGGAGTGCATGAGTGCGTGAGTACGTGCCTGCATGCAAGTGTGCATATGGGCTTATGTATTACCTGGTTTTACTATTGTGCCATCAATTGTGTCAGCTTGGAGCGATAGTGAGGAATTTGGACTATGATCATGGTTGGTATTTGAATCTATTTCCTGTCCTGTCACCGATCCCGTTGACGGTTGAATGATGGCGCTTTTGGTTGTGTTTGAACCGGTTTCAGTCAACTCAGGAATATATGCTGGATTGTTATGTGTTTCCACTGTGTTGTTATTTTGGAAATGACTCGGATTTACGTCGCCTTCCATGTCTGGCATACTGATTTTAGTTTTCTTCATCCTAATCTGGTTTCTGAGAATAACAGCCAGGAGAGGGTTGAAACGTGTTATTAGTTGCACTGACTGTCGCTTACTGCGATATCTAGTCCGTTTATATGAGGACTATACAGCGTGAATGATAAAACCGAATTTCATTCCATATTGACAGAACGTCTATATTACACATTTCAAAATAACCCGCTTATCAGTCAAGATGGCTTAAAGACATAATACTTCACACTCATGACGCCTTTTTGAAGATAAATTAACCTATATGCACATTCTTCACTAATATTTCAAGAGTTGCGTGCAGAGCTATCTAGTCGCAACAGGTGTTGATAAGAAATCAGAACCTGTCCAGGTAGCAACCATTCAGTCAATTATGGGGAAAGAGTGCAACCTTATCCTAAAGCACTTAGATTTGTCAGAGGAAGACATGAAGAAGTCAGATAAAATTTAGGATGTGCTGGAACAACATTTTAAGCCAAAACGCAACGAAATTTACGAACGTTATGTATTTGGTTTGTGCAACCAGGTCACTGACAATGCAGGCACTTACGTTAATAAGCTTCGTAAGCTAGCTAGTATGTGCAACTACGGTTATTTAACTGATACAATGACCAGAGACAAACTCGTGCTCGGTGTCATAGACAAAAATGTGCAGAAAGAATTGCTAACTAGGACAACATTAACTCTTGACTCAGCAATACAAAACTGTTACGGCAGCAGAAATAGTTTCAATCCAGGTAGAAAAGCTTAGTGGTGAACTTGAATTGGTAAACTATGCCCAAAAGAACAAATACAATGTCAAACAAACTTATACAAATCATAAAGCTAGCAATCATACTCGCAGTCGAAATCAGTCTCCAAGCAAGTCCGATTATTCATATGCCAGATCAGCGTCTGCGCGCAGATACTGTGGCGACAGCCCCCTCAGAGGACAGTGTCAAGCATATGGAGAATGGTGTAAAAGTTGTGGAATGCGGAATCATTTTGCCAAAGTCTGCCAGTAGAAATTTTCAGGTGATAGGTATAAGACTAATATCAAAGTTCACGCATTACAAGAACATGACTTTAGTGACAGTGACGAATCAGTCTATATCGTTAACTCATCAGATTCTACGCGCAAACAGTACTTCACTAATTTGTCAATAACTGCACCCAATGGCAACATAGCAAAAGTCAAAGGTCAGCTAGATGCAGGTGCCAGCTGTAGCATAATGCGGCTGGAGGACTACCGTATACTAATGCGGTGTAGCGACCCGGAAATAAAACACTCTGATAAGAAGCTCAAAATGTATAATCAGGCAACAATGCGACCAATTGGAGCAGCTTCTCTGTACTGTACATCCGGCAAAATTCGCAAGAAAACACATTTCGAAATTGTGCAAGATGCGACCATCACACTCCTCTCTGGAAACGCGTGTGAAGCCTTGAATTTAGTCAAGTTCAATGATGAGCACTTAATACACTGTGTAACAGATAATGTCCTATCATGTAACACTATAATAGACAAATACAAAGACGTCTTTGAAGGCTTAGGAAGGTTTTCTGGTGACTACCACATTGAGGTCGATCCAAGCATAAAGCCAGTTCAAAACAATCCGCGTCGTGTTCCTATTCCAGTAAAATGTGAATTGAAAGCAAAATTAGATGACTATGAACAGAAGGATATCATAGCTAAGGTTAACACAACAACCCCAATGCTGCCACCCCGCGCACCTCCCGTCGTCCGAAGGGTCATGGGGTCTCCAGGTTCTCCTCCTTAGGGAAGGGGGCAATGTATCGTCAGCTACAAACAATGGCCATCCGCTTGTCAAATGGACGGCGGAACCACTTGGTTCCCGTGCGGCCGAATGCCCATTTGCTCCTAAAGGGTTTATCTCGATTGTGATGTCAGATGCTCAACTCTGAACACCCTGGCGCTGGATGGACCAAAGGTAATGCAGGGTGTGTGTGTGTGTGTGTGCGTGTGCGTGTGCGTGTGCGTGTGCGTGTGCGTGTGCGTGTGCGTGTGTGTGTGTGTGTGTGTGTGTGTGTGTGGAAGTAGTAGCTTCCCTCCTCTTCTGACTCAGATCTTTCAGAGTGGCTTTCCATCGTTTGTCGGGGAATGCTAGTACAGAGCAACGAAGGCAAGTCAACAGTAATATATAGCAATATGTATTAAAACCAAAAAGTAACAATTACGATCTTCTCTGTCAATTCATGCATATGACACAATGATAACTAAAAGACGTTTAACAAAATGATGATAACGGTAAATAATAAAATGATGGCAATGGATGAACAAAAAACTTTAAATAACTTTGACACGCAGATATTCTTTTCCAGGCTGCGAAAAACTATCTTACTCAGGCAAAAGGCATAAATTGTATGATTTCTCCTATTTAGAAACATCCTACAGCTGCAATCAGACCTTTTTCGCTCTTGCCCACTGTGTCTTGTCCTCAGCCGAAATCCTTAGCTTCCCCAGGTCCATTCGTGATCTGAGTATACAGGGACGTGCTTTCTTGAGGTCACCTAGTAGCATGCTTAGCAAATTTATGCAATAACGTCCACTCCTGACTTTGTATTTGCCAGCTCCGAGTAGGGTGAATTTCAAGGCTCTTTGTGCTGGTGTCTCTTCTCGCATCCATAGCACATGGCCAAACATGGACCATCTTTGCTGGACGACTTTAACAGGCAACGGCGACGTATTACACCGCTTGTATATGGCATCATTGAAAATTATCCTGTCTGGCCATCAGTGTCCAGTGATTGTGCGTAGGTGTTTGCGGTGGCAGGCATCGAGTTTGTCTAGAGCTGTCCAGCTGTTACAGTTATACAGCATCAAGGGTACGCAGGTTGCATTGTTAAAACATAGCCTTTTCATCAAGGGCATCTTTGACCTACGAATCTACAGCCTCCAGAAGGACTGGTCCCCATGAGGCAGCGTGCAGCAATGTCAACAGTACTGTAAAGCAGTGAACCACGGAATTTACTTTTCCTCCATGATTCGCCGCCACGAAGTGGATCGTCATTTTCTTTAGTTTCATGCTTTGTAGATAGGTATATGTTGGTGAACTCTGTTTTGGATTCATTCATAAAGAGATTCTCAATTTTTAGTTTGCTTGCAGCTATTGGGAGAAGTTCGTAAAGGGGTTTCTTTTCCTCTTCTAATAAGTCCACATCGTCGGCATATTTCGTCTTTAGCGGCATACCCAGTATTGACGCTGGGGTAGGGGTGGGGTGGGGGTGTTTGGTTTGGTCTTGTGGAACATTCCCGCACGGATTTCAATGCAGCAACAAGGTAACAGGTGAAAAGCACCGGAGATAGACCATCTCCCTGCGGGAAGTCGATTGATATCTCAAACCCTACAGACTTCACTGACTTGACTCGTACTATCAACTTGGTGTCTGCAAGTAGTAGTCTTATTAGTCGTCGCTCATCTTCATTGCAACTGGCCTGGTGTAGTACATCTGGGATCTTTGAGCGTTTAATTGTGTCGAAGGCTCGTGGCATGTCAATGCCCATTTTGTGGAAATCCAGGTGTGTCGACATAATTACAGACACAAGCATGTGTTGAGCCCATGCAATGTCTGCGCAGCTGCGTCCACATTTGAAGCCACTTTGACATGATCCGGTGAAGTCATAGATCTTGTCTCGGATGTGGCATAGAGTAACATTAGATAGGATTTTCCGTATGCTGTTTAGGAGCACAATGGGCTGCAGATTGGCTGGGGCGGGGCGGGTAGCTTCTTTGGGCGTGGGTAATGCGATAATGGTGCCTTGACAGCATACAGCGTTGATGGGAAGGTGGTGCATAAAGGGTGAATTGATTAGGTGCGTGATTGATTTTGAGATAATGTCACTTGCATATGTTAATATGCATTGCTCATGCCATCAGGTCCAGGTGCATATCCATCTTTCGGGGCCTTCTCGTCTTCTGCTGTTTTAATTCTTGTTAGTAATGACCGGGGGTCTCCTGAGAATGGGTGCAAACGGTCATCATCGTGGTCAGTGAACTGTTCCTTGAAGCATTCTCGAATCGTCTCGGCCTTTCCCTGGTCAGTCCCGATAAACTTTCCTTCAGAGTTCTGTGCGGTGCGTGGTGGTGTGCAGTTAGTAATTCCCTGGGGTCGGGCTGCCCGAAACATTTTATGACAGTCATCCGTGGCAGTGATTTCATCTGCTAGGAAGTCTGCTTGTTGAATAGCAAGACCTTTAAAGCATTCGTTAATGTGGAGCAGAATGTTATTGTGCTCCCGACGTAGGTTGCTGTGGTCTTCACTTTGGCCACTTTGATAGATAGATGCGCACCGTAACGCTTTCTACTCTGCTGACAGTTTTACTAGTAGAGGGTCGTCAGTATACCTAGCTTGGTTGTTTTTAAGAACAGTTATCGTGCTGGGAGCTGGTGATTCCATAGATTTCGGTATTTTGGCTAGGGCTTCGTTTGGATCGGAGCTGACGTCGATGTTAGCTAGCTGCTCCCCGAGGGCCCTTTTGTATGACATTTGAATGTCAGTGTCGCTGATGAGCTTGGGTAGGTTGCAGGTGACTCTACCCTTTTGCCTGGTACGGCGGTTATATATTAGGTAGAGATCGTTCATCTGAAGGCATGCAATGGCTGGCTTATGGTTAGAATTCAGGTATATTCCTTCAAAGGAACGAGCATTCCGAAGTAGGGGTTTTGCTTCTGGCTTGCATGGTATGAAGTATATTTGGTTGAAGACATCTGTTGACTGTTTTAGTCTTAGGAATGTCACCAGTGCATCTCCACTGCTATTACGTGTTCCCTCTCCATACGATCCCATGCATAAGCCAAGTCATGAACTTTTCTCCGGAATTCCGAGTTTATCCAGCTTGGAGTCAGGGTTGGGGTCGAGTACATGCAGCGGTACTCGGGCTGAGTACGAGTACTTTGGCAAAGTCTTCGAGGCTGAGTACAAGCACATGTACTTTTCAGAAATTCTACTGAGGCTGAGTACGAGTACATTGTAAATGTACTTGAGTACGAGTGCAAGTACATGTTAATACCAAAATGTCATCCAAGGTGGCTATGGAGGGGGTGGGGGAGAACAGCCATACTATAATATTAACATGTGCTTGCTATATGGTATGTATGGGGTGGAGTTGTTGTGAATTCTCTAAATATACATGTAAATATAAATTACGACTTCTGTAGTGGTGTTTCCCTCAATTTATTTATTAAACAAAGGACTACCTTGTTGAATATTTCGGATATACATGTAACCGGATTGAATGGTGTCGCTACCATGGGCAGCATTAGCTCCCAGACAAATTAGTGTCAAAACATTTCACAAAATATTTAATAATGCCTTTAACTATACAGAGAAAATAACAAATTCATTACAACAAGAAATAACCAGTTGAATATTTTTTAAATAATTTGTTTGGCGGTTTCATCTAACTTAGGCAAAAGTTACTTCCAGTCAAACTATTTTCAAAATACTTAACAATATTTGCTTCATAAGGAATATGCTGAATTCCTGGCATGATTGCTATGCATGTATAATATAAGGCTTCATCAGTGAAAGGGTTAAATTAGAAATAATTTATTTCAGATAAACCATGTAGTAATGTTGAATATTTCGAAATTAATTTGACTGATAAACATTACTGTTGATGGCAGCATTAGCTCCCAGTCAAATTATTTTCGAAATATGTAACATTGACCTCTATTCTTAAAGTAGTTTATGTAATATTAACATTGATTAATTAATTTGTTCAAGAAAGTTAAAATTTTCTCATAGAAATTGTCAATTTGCAGACTATCTCTGAAAATTACACCATTGGAATTGCTGGCTTTCGTTTCAAGCCATTTATTCCAGTGTTAAATTTTCAAAAATAGTCTTCTCTTTATCTGCAAATTGACATTTTCCAAAATCGCTGCTTTTTTGCTGGATTGATTGTTAAAAGTTTAAGAGTTGGGAGGTCTTTATAATGCCTGAAATAATGGGCTTTGTCCGATTTCTTTGTCAGGACTATCATGCATGAATGGTATTTTATCAGTAGGCATATACTTTCCCAGGCCAGGTATTTGTTGACATAAGGCTTGTGCACTTTCACAAGCTCTGTTCTCATCCGCCCTACATCTCTCAACACTTTCAATGATAAATGACCAGAAATGACAACTTTTATGCTGCTAAAAGAGATTCTATTGAACATTTTGAAAGTTATTTGGTGGTAGCTCTTGCTGATTTAAGCAGCAATTATGGTTTCCAGACAAATTATTAAGCTTACCTGAGGTTTTTTAATAGCGCAAGGGTTAAAACAGTTTACTCATTTAATCTTATTCCCTATTAGCATACTTACATCAATTGCCCATTTCAACACAAACATCCAGAATTTCAATTTCAAAACAAATTAACGGCTAAGTTTTTAATTATTTTGAAGTTAATTTGGCTAGAAGCAGTTGCTGGTTTCCTGTATGACAACCTTGAAATTTAGATAAAAAGGTTTCGGTAGTGCCATTAGTCAAATGCTTGTAATCGTATTCCCTATAAACATACCTACTACAGCAACTGCCCTTTTCCAGGCAAATAAACACCTTTTTAAAACAAATGACTACATGTATGAAAACAAATTACAAGGCAGATTAATTTCAAAATTGTTAGCAGATAGCATCAAGTCAGTCAAATTATTTCAAATATTTACTAGATTTCATTTGGCCTCTCTGAGAACCAGTGCTTGGAATTTCGAATCAAAAGAATAAAGTATGCATATAATCTTTATATAGAAAATGGATAAGTACTCAGCATGTACTCTTAAGTTCTCAAAAGTACAAATACAGCGTATATACTCGAGTACAAGTACAAGTAATTTGGAAATGTACTACGGTTTCTTGTTTGAAGGTTAGCCTCTGTATGCGGATGTCAACCCGCATGGCCCCCATACATGGGGAAAATCTACGCAAATAAGATAGGACGAGACGTGAAGTCGTCCAAAAAGATGGCGCTAAAATGCTCAAGTTTTAACTACGGCCAGCATCACACAGAATGACCAGTGTAAAGTACGGACAGTGTTACACAGATAATAAACCCATATTGGCGTGGTAATGCCCAGATAACCGGACAAGTTTCCGCTCTTAACATAATGTTTCACTCCGATCTAAGGTTTCGCTCCAATCTAATGTTTCACTCCAATCTAAGGTTTCCAATCTACTTGACTAACCAAATTCCCTTACCAGAAGTCACAAATAACGAGGAAAGAAGTGAGTTACGAAGCTCTAAAAGGATCTAGGTTCCCGCGATTTAGTGTAGAACTTTGAACCAAATCTCCGAATCGAGTAATTTTGTCACAGTGACTTGACTCGACTCGAGTCCAGTCATTTGCATGTTGAGGTCGATTCTCAATTATCTGATCTCATGTTCATGAGGATTGCTTTTAATACAAGTAGATAACTATATAGAAACACGGGAACATAACTCTTCAATCGTAGATGGCCTGCAAATGTGTCATGTTTGAATTTTCTGTGACAAATGTGTAATACAAATCTGTCTTGATTAAATTTCTTTGATAACTGAATATTTAACTGTAACTTCGCAGACCTGCTACATTGTGAGTTACCGGACACAGACACTTACATTTCCAACAGTTGATGACTGCCAGGAATGGCAGTGTTGCTTTTGAGAATGGTGCAGCTGAAATGTGTTGCTGCCTAGGCTGTTTAGGATAGCAATACCTTTCAGCTGCACCAGAAATGGCAACAGATTAAGAAGAGCTGACCACGAAAAGACAAAGAAGGCTGTTAACGAAAATGAAGAACAAAATACACAACAAGATATATTTGAGAGTGACATTAACCAATAGAAAGAATAGTTGGATACACTGATTTTCATTTTTCGCTGACAGCATTCAATATATTTTTTATGAACCTTATACATATATTTGTTCTCGTGTTTAGTATTATATATATATATATATATATATATATATATATATAATTGAAGTAGCTCTCGGAAACAACACAGCCAGTCTTAATATAATGAGCCTTTCCAGTTTTAGCTATGCCCCGCACATCACTAGCTAAGCTCCACCCACACTTCGCTTTGTTGGGATTGATGGATGCCCGAATGCCCTGAATATCAATTTCCTGAAAACTATATAGGTAAGTTGTTTAATATTTTAAAACTAATTTGTCAATGGCAGCAGCAGTGCTTAGTCAAATTAGTTTCAAAATATTCAACAGGATATTTATTAATTAGTAAAGACATACAATCCGTACTACAAGGCATAGTCCATCTTCAACTATGCGTTCGTGATGTTCTTATCCAGATAACATGTAGACGTTGGGCCAACATTGGTAATGTAGCTTCCGGGGTGTGCATGGTGCGCGGATGAGCTGGTTAGCATCAGTTCTCGGGGTGACGGAGCGTGTTTCGCGACTTTCCGGAATGAACAAAAACTGACTTCTAGAGCTAGTGGAGCGATAACATTCCAGTTGGGCTGTGCAACCAATGCCGCCGAGATTGAACTACACCATCTCATCCCGGTTGTTCGTGTCACCGGTATGATGGTCCATTACTCAATTTGTGAGTTAGAGATAATTAATAAAAATGATATAACTAAAACAAACAATACTACTCGTTTGCTAGTACAAGGGAGAAAATTTAGCACATGGTACATGGAACTAAGTTGGTGTCTTGTTCAATGCGGGCTCGTCAGCGGTACCTCGCGAAATCCACGAGGTAACCCTGCAAGGGAGAGCCCAAGCGTGGTCACTTGGGTGGTATAATATAAACCATTATACCCCTAACAAAATAGTATTGTTGCAAGAAGAAGGTTCCTCGTGTGGGCCTCTGTCACGGGAAAATGCCTTCAACGCCGAAGCAGAGGAAGAGAGCTGGCAAAAAGGGCCACTCTCTTATTCAAATGTATGCTAAGTATGTAGTGCCTGTTAAGCTAGTAAAACTGTATGCAATTGTGATGCACGCTGAATTACGTGAAGCTGCGGTGGGTGACTTCCTGAGAATTCAGACACCCTCAACTTATGTAAGTTAAAGATACTGTATTGGTAGTTGCCGCTTTATTTATGTGCTCCTTCTGCTAATTCCCTAAACTAACCTTTAGTTGTTAGGTCCATGTTCCAGGCTTTGGCCGCAAATGGCAAGTAGTTCTACTTATCTTTATTACATTCCCGACTGGCGGAAATGCTCGGTTCCCATATGGTCACCTTAGGGAGCAATTCCCCCAGACAAGCAGCGAGCTGACATGTCACGGTGTGGCAGCTCCTGAATCAAATGATGAACACGTTACTGAGCGCACTGTAACCACATACAACATCACCAGGGTAAGTCGTATTTACAAAAGCATTTGAAAAGCGCATATATGTTTGTGGGTGGGGATAAGGAGAGGGATACCCAACTATAGTTACCTTCCCGTGAGGGCGTGGTGGATTCCAAGACTGCACCCAGTCACTGTCAAGAGGTAGAGGTAGGTCCGTGTCCGATCCGTCACCTGACATGATGAGGATAGATCATGTAGGATCTGCTCTCCGGGACTAACATTAACCCTGTCATTAGGGTTATATTACAAATATTCCCAGAGATGCACTGCTGGCCAGTAAGAACAGTATAATGTTTTCGCAGTTCTTCCTACTTTGGCATGAATATCTACACTAACTGGTATCCGAATCACTTTAGTCTTCACCGCTCAGAAACCCCAATAGTTTCCAGAGTCGGATCGTACCAACGTGTCGAAGGGAGGTCCAGATAATTATAAGCCTTACAGCTGTAGGAACGGAGTAAAAAACAATCACTCATATATCATCAGCACTTTGGTCTTCACCGCTCAGAAACCCCAATAGTTTCCAGAGTCGGATCGTACCAACGTGTCGAAGGGAGGTCCAGATAATTATAAGCCTTACAGCTGGAGGAACGTAGGAAAAACAATCACTCATATATTAACAAGGCCGCCCTAAGGTATATGGCCAATTTATATCACCTAGCCAGTGTGCGGTGTTACATATCCGCTACATGCGGAAAAGAGGCTTACACAAATGACTCCTATCGAGTGACCATTCCTAACTACTTCTAAACCTATCCTATCGGGTTAGAATAGCCAGGTTTAATCGATCTCATGTCAGGTTCGCTTAATGAGAACCTGAACAGTGACCTTGGTGAAAAAGTGATGCTGGGGGGAAAAGATGGTCCTGTGTTAGCGTTGCTGTATAGTGTAGCCTAGCGTACTGCAGTCCTGGTATTTTATATAAAATAAACAAAACAAGTAACTAGGATGTCTGTTGCCATATACATAACTAACTATCACAGAATTTACAATAATTAGGATTACCTGACATTGCGGAGCACAAAACAAGGATAATATATACAGTAAAAAGATAACCTATAAAATGCGGTCTCAGACGACTGATTGGTACCTATTAGTCATCAGTACCTATAAATGTAAAAATTGCCATAATATAAAAATACAGTTGGATGAGTACGTATTAGTCATCGGTATGGAAAAAGTTTCTAGATCACAGTACATGATACGTTCCAGATGAGGAACATAAGATGGCTCGATTCCATAGCTGCTGGGCTGATCTCTGAAGGTGAACTATTGATGTGGCTCACTCTCAAGGACGGTGAAGAAGAACGATTGCAGTTGAAGATGTCTCTCGATAGTCATATTAATTGTAGAGCTTTCGAACTGTCCCATCCTTTTTCACAACAGTGGAGAGGGGAGTAACCTCTATGTCAATGACTGCGGGAGGCCTATATAGGGGCAACCATGTTTGCCAGTCACCCCCAGGTCCAGCGCGGTACCAGACTTCATTCTTCTCAAATATCAAATGCAGGTTTTTTGCCAGGGTCAATAGCAGTCCATCATGGACCATCGGCGGGGCAGCGCTCGAATAGGGTTTGACCAGATGAAAGCTGAGATTATTTAGGGTGTTGATGTCTGCCACCTCTGTATCCGAGAGCTCAATCAATGGCTCGAGGATGTACTTCCTCTTCGGGAAATCGTAGCGAAACACGATCTTGTGGCCATCTATGTTGTGACACAGGCGCTCCTTCGTCACATCCTTGAGGTCTGTGAGCAGCTCCACCCCATCACCAAAAATGGGGTAGAGGGAGAATGCCTTTGAGCTTGCTTTGTACTGTAGGGCGAATGACTTGCCATCGCTCTCTTCTACCTTGGCAGCATCAACTGCATACACATCTGCCAGGTCAGCAAGACCAGTCGAGTGAGCAAATATGGGTTCCATAGCACGCTATAGGAGGGGTTTAACCAAGACACATAACCATGCCGATTGTCCGACTGCTGCTCTCCGGTGGTGAGAACATAATCTCACCCTCTCTAGAGGGGAGATGGGTGGTACAGTACCAAGTAGAATGGGTCCTCTGTGAGGTTCCCCAGCGGGCCACAACATACATACACGCCAATGTGCTACATCAACCTCCGGGTAGTGCACACGGCAGCTCACTGGTAGAAGTCGGCCGGGACATGATAGAGTATCTCTCAGGTGCCAACAGCAACCTATGGAAAGCTATCAGTCCTAGCCTGTTCACACCTGTAAATCACCTGTTTGACAGCCCCTCCATTAACATATATGCCAGCAAAGATGGGATATCGGATGCGCATTTAGAGTTTACCCTCTTATTACTCATTGACCTGACGACAGCATGATATCATACCGGAATATCTTACCTTTGCCGAGATGATGAAAGAGGGTTGCCCTTCATGACTCCTGCACAAAACGAACAGATGCTCGTACTGCAACAAGAAGAGCGGCTACAGCGGAAGAGATGGTATCAACAGAATGCGAGCATTACAAGGAGGTGAGGGAACAGTGAAGCTTCAAATACTGGCAGGACCTCCTGAAGAAGAGTAAGCAGGATGCAGGAGTCTTGACAGACGGCGATGAGCCAGATGTCTTCACATACGACGATGAGCCAGATGTCTTCACATACGAGGATGAGCCAGGTGTCTTCTCAGACGAGGATGAGCCAGAGGTCATACAGTGGGAAGAGGAGATGGCGCAGCAGTGTAAGACCAAGAAAGCCATCCAGCGGCGGACCTAGTATCTTGGTGATAAGGTGAAGTCCCAGATGTCACGTCTCAGAAAGCTACTGGCACCCATTATAGTGCTGGATGACCACTGTCTAAGAGACGACTGTCTCAATACCCGCAAGCTGGTACGGTTCACCGGGCTCTCCAAAATGAACCCTTCTATGACTCCTGAGCAGATTCTGCAGGTGATGCCAGTTTAAGCCTCCAGATATACTATGGCAAAATCAGAGTGGCGGAAGCAACCAGAACTATACCCCTCCCTGACTGCTGACGAGGGCGGTACCATCCACGGCTGGCGACTCCAGCAGATAGATACCATCTGGCAGAAACTCGTCCGTGAGGCAGAAAAGTACAGCAGAACGTGCAGGCGATATAAGACAGCATACAATGTCCTCGCGCGTACAACCACTGCTGCGGGTGTGAATGGAGCCAGTGCTGGTGTGGCAGCTGTGGCCACTCTCGCTACAGGGGTGAGTGCCCTCGCCACCATCCCACTGGGTGGCGTGACACTAACCGCCACTGTCTTGGCCACGGGCTTGGGGTGGGGCAGCGGCAGATAACAAGGAGGCTGGAGAAGCATGCTAGGTACGTGACACTGGCACAGAGTATGCTACGGACTATCGATGAGTCTGTCAGCAAAGCTCTTGAGGATGGCCAGGCCACCGATGAAGAGTACCACCATATATTGAAGGTCCAAGCCCCGTACTGCTCGGAGAAACATAAAGTGCGACAGCAATACCTCAAAGGCTCCAGCAGGTGGGTTGATATGGAGCAGCTAAAAAACGAGATGTTACGGCGAGGTCGCCTCGCTGGTCTCTGGAGTCGAGACGACTATAGATAGTGTGCTGCCTGTACGGTAGCTTTAAGAACACCAGTATAGATGGCCTTCCCACTGAACCTCACGACAGTCATCCAGAGCCAACCGCCCCCCCCCCCTCGGTACACCCTTGACTGGCCTGAGAGGTCTACTAGATGATATACCAGAGCTAACACCGTTCTCCATCACAGTGGATGGACGGTCCCGAACCAGCTTCCCCGTCAACCCACGACCGCTGACAAACCGCCACCACCATCAAGGATGCGAAGCAAGCTCATACTTGGATGGCTGCTCCAAGCCTCTCATACTGGAATCAGTAGCTGAACTTTGCCGTGTGGTGTGCCCCGGAAGGATGTGGAGTAAGTTCCACCCTGCTTCACTCCTATTCTGGTACTCCTGAAGCTGTGCTCATCGCCAGCTGTCTCAGATTCCATGTGTACTTCAAGGTGCGACGAATCCTCCATGAGCTGGGTGCAAGCCTCCCTGATACAAACGACTTCGACCCACAGCTCAACAGTCATAGCGTCTCAGCGGCCAGCAGACTACAGAGAGAGTTCAGCGCTCACCCAGACTATCGGTGGCATAGTGGTGACAACAGCGGCCTAGGGGTTATGTATGGTGACCCGATACATGACTACTCAGAATTCCCCTATCGACACCCCGATGAGTGGGCCGCCGGAAGATGGCGACATTCTTGTTCGATCCAGACTCCGACCCTGGAGCGCTGGTTGTAAAATATGCACATCACTGGCTTGTGGCAGGACTATCCAGATATGTGGACGTACTTTGTCCCACACACTACCCCAGGCAGGGATCGTTCTGATCAACCAGTCCCTGGAAGCACTTGCTACTGCCTCTTTACAGCACAGCCCAAGCTGCGTCAGTCCATAGATGGTGTCAGCGGAGCAGAGTTCCTGGCCATGTTCACCAGTCTCGTTGAAGATATGATCATCGTGGCAGTCCCAGCAGTCGTATTGCTAAGTTCCAGCAGGGGTTGTAGAAGGCCCATCACAAACTTGACTTTGCTTTTTCACCACACCTACGGTTGATTCCGAGCAACATGATCGTGAACATCGAGGACCTCCAAGTCAGGGGCTATAACAACATCATAGTCGAGGGGAGTTCCCCCGGTGTCCACTTCAGCTTCAACACTGATATCAATGCACCTACGCGTAGTACGGGCCATACAGTCATTCCGACCCTGACACCGCAGCCGGTCAACATGACGCTTCCCATGGCAGCTCCGACCCCGACACTGCAGCTAGTCGACATGACACCACTTCCCGTGGTAGCTCTATGTGTGGTGTCAGGCCTAGCTATCATGGCACTCGGGATCAGCCTACTCCACCACTAGCAAATCAGCTATAAAACTATCCTGACTCTCTACAGTAGCAGTGGGGACCATGGTGGGACACTGAACCAGCTTGGCCTGCCATACAGCCCCTATACACGCTGCCAACATGCACATCCAAGGGCTGGATGGTTCCACAGCACATCCTTTTTCCAGCTTGTTGTATCGCAGAGCCTTGTTCAGCTCTGAGTCAGGTGAGGCCAAGAAGGTCTGCAACTGCTGGAACACATCTGACAGATACTCCCGATCCTTGTAGAAACCTTTAGCTCGCAGGTGCTGCTCGACGACACTCCCGCCCATGATAAGGTATTCGAGGAAGCAGATCTGCCCCTTACCAAATCCTAGATAAAGATTCACATCTGCGAGCTCCTCTGTCAGCTCAGCACCGGAGAGCTGAGCGAGCTCATCTGGTGTCTTCTTCTTATAGCCATTCAACTCCCTCCGGAAGACATCATAGTACTTCTCGCATAGAGTGAGCCTGGACATGTTTAAGAATGTCTCAATAGAGAGAAGAATATTCCTGAGTACCAACCTGGCCACCTGGCAGATGCAGACTGGGAAGATCTTATTAGCTCTCGACAGGGGACGCAGACGTTTAACCGCATTGTATACTCAGTGCTTAAACAATGACGTCAACGGTACAGATCGTTAAGCAACTGCCCGAGAGCCAGGCGAGTCTTCAGAACGTGGAGAACCTGCTGCAAACCAAGACACAGAAGTTACTTACCAAAGCAAAACCTCTGGCAGTCCATGTCGCCAGTAACGTGGCGGCGAATGTGGCCATGGTGAAGATGACAAGGGGAAATGATGTTCTTCCTGCCGCCACTGTGGCTGTCCTCGCTACAGTGGGGTGGTCTCGGAATAACTCACCACATCCCAAAGATCGCCCTCATTGGTGCCTCCTACACTGTTGCCGCCAAGATCATGGGTGAACGTGTTACACTAATGGAGGCTGCGGTTCTAGGCCTAACAACGAGTGCAATGGCCGAGATCATCGTCGCCTATGTTTAACCACTCTGAATAGTGAGAGATGGATCACGAGACCCCTGCAGCATATGAGGCATGGCGTGCCGGAGGGCGGTGTGTAGCCCATAGTCAAGCATGTGGACTGAGGATCGGCAATGCCCGGGAATGGTGGACTGCCCACAAGGCATGCCCATGCAGAGAGGGCCAGTACCCTGAGCACTGCCACCTTTTCCCTTGGCCGACTGCGTGGTCCTCCTATGCCCAACTATTTCACTGGAGGGTATGACTAGTTGGTTCCGTGTATATAGCACTATGACTCTGTCACTCACAGACATAGAAAGCAAAGAGCTATGCGATCTTGCTTACTTGGGCGAGGCACGCCTTGGTTCAGAGGACACTTTGCCCCTATTTCCTTCCTAGACTTCGATGAGAAGGGAGACCCGTGGGAGATCTGGCGTACCATCCCAGCCCGAGATCTCATCGGGAACACTGATACAGTAGGACAATCGTCCATTAACAAGGCCAAGACTGTATACAAGGGGATGGGCATCAAAGACAGGGCAACGATGCTCGGTATGCTCAGAGTCGATGAGGCTGGTGCCATCAAGGTTATGGCTGAGTCCTATTCACAAGACCTGGCTAAGGATCTCCTGAAACCACGGAGCTCATTCCAACAGGATGGAGAGAATTTCAGGTTAGGCACCATCGGCCTGAGCAATATCACTGTCGATGGCAAAAAAGGTGCTACCACCAGCCTCCAGCTACCAGAGGTGAAGAAGTCAGGGTTCTTTGGTTTGCCGTTTAAGACAACAGGATAGTCATGGCTTCCCGTGCATGTATCATACAGATACCGGATGTACTAGACACTGTGGGTGCTGACACAGGCCCTCTACGCTATCTACTCAGCTGCTGCTTGGATTTCATACTTGATGCCTCCATCACATCCTTCATATCCGCCGGAGGTGCAGGATTCTCCGCTCTGCAGGCGAAAGAGCTGGTGCAGGAAGTACTGCTGTTTAGTCTCCCAGATATAGATGAAGCTACCACCGACCAAGTGCTAACCAACCTCCGCACGCATGTCTGTACCATTCAACAGTAGGCCGGCCGATGCTGGCCAGGTGGTGCTGATCATTGCCCTGTCAGGACATGGGAAAAACATCTTGCTGTGGTCTCTCCTGGCCGAACATCTACACTCTCAATACATCCTTCTGGTGTCTGACTCCGCCGCTGAGGCAGTTGACAGTAATGATCAATGGTACAATGGCCCAATCACCAAGACGCAGAACCTGCAAGCAGTGATGGAGAAGCTGCTGGCAGCCCGACTGACAGAACCACTTGTTCTAGTTATCAATGACCCTGCAATGGACCAGAAGACAGTCACCTACCTCAGCAACATCAGCAGGCACATCCGGCACACAAAGATAACTGTCTTCATCCTCTTTCAGAAGTACACCCATGAGATCTCACCGGACATCCGCAACAATGCCCGGTTGCTATACTTCAGCTCCAAGTGTGGGCGTGCCCTGCTCGAGACCATATATGACAGCCAAACCCTCAAGGAGACCAAAGGGGACTTTATCGCAGGTGTACAGAGGGCAGCTGAGCTGTACCGCTTCATCTTCAGCAACAAGATGACAGGTGAGCTGTCACACTTCAAGCCATCTCTGGAAAAGGCGCAGACCTTCACCTACAAGCTGAATCCAGCCAGGAAACTAGCCTGCTCTACGCGTCATCACTGACAGACTGTCGGCCGCAACTTTTTTGATTCATCAGAAGGCTGAGTAACTTCGTCCGAGGTTTCGGCTACTTCGTCAGATGCTTGAGGACCTTCGTCAGAAGCTTGAGGAGCTTCGTCAGAAGCTTGAGGAACTTCGGCAGTTTCGTCAGACACCTGTCGCTTAAACTGTTGCTGAAACTCTATCCACTGAGGGGCAGAGTCTAGGACTCTCTTCTTCTGGAACTTCTCACAGAAGACCCACTTTTTCCATGCGCGACTCGCATCGTGCTTGCGAGTGGATTTGATGAGGTAGTTCTGGTAGTTATCTGGGAATTTCAGAAATGCTGGCAGATTACTGGAAAATCTCCTGCGGCCTCTTTCGTTGAAGAAGTGCTCAATATCCTCTTGCATCCAACAGTGAAACCCTCCTGCGTACCTTCTGCATGACTGGTGTCGTGGCTCTCTGCTACAGCGGCACTGACCTCCTCCCTGAAGCAGTTATTTGCACCAGACTGGAGGCTATCCAGCATATCTCGCTCTTCCTGGCTATGGATGCTAAATATGGCAGCCCACCTCCCGACCATTAGATTTTTGGGATCGACCCTCGCCCTTTTGAGAGCTAGAATAACAGGACTGTTGGTTTGGACCACAGGTAGGTTGAATACCCTGCCCTGGGTGCTGTCAAACTTCCGGTAGAGTATCCGAGTCAGGAGTTCTTTTGTACTACGAGCTGTCTAGAGGTGTAACCTTGGCTCGCTCGTGGATAATGTTGATGTCACGAAGCAGTCCTCGGACCCTGTCACAGTGGGACAGTGTATGCCATGGCTGTCATGCTGACTGTCGTGCCGACTTGTCCTGCTGCCTATAGACAATCTGCTGGAGAACTTTACCAAACATGGCAGCCGTTTAAAACCTCTATATACCCAGACCTTAAACATGCTGCAGTATGTGCAACATCAAGATGGGGCCATTGAACCCACAACATCACACCGCTCTGATCCTCGGAAGGACTGCCTGACGGTTATTCGACCCAGTATACACGATGAGAACCCATTGTCCGCTGCTCGGAAGTACATCGACTTTGCAATCTTGGCACAGATACCCGAGATCAAGAGCATGACACTCGAGTTCAAGCTTCAGAGCACAGTAGAACAGACGGTAGAGCTCCCGCAGGTTCTGAACAGGTTGGAGATCGTGCAGAGCAATATCACCATGGACACCACGTATGTGAACGATGAGTACCGAGTCCTAGGTCTGCTGGCTCGTGGACCAACCTTCTATGCGAAGGGAAAGGGGTACTACGCTGTGGGGTGCAATGAGGGGTCCACGGAATTTGAACTACGGGCAGGTGTCGAGAAGCCTGTGGCAGTTTCACTCTTCACCCTCCTCGAGAACACACACGTGAATCCGGCTGCCATGCAGGATAGGCTGTTCCTCCGGGTGTACACTGAGCAGCTCGCAGATGCGACGATGAATGGTCCAAGAATTCATGTCTGGCATGACGAGAATGACCAGGAACTGAAGCAAACGGGTTCCAAACAGTGGATCATGCATGTGGAGCGAGAACACCAGCAGGTCCAAGCCACAGCTAACCAACAGGTCTAGATGACATCATGGTGCATCAGACTGTGTCGCTGTTGCGGTCCTGGTTCCGAAGAGAGGAGCCATCCAGTAGTTGGATACACTAGACGACTTCAAGCTTGTGGCTGCTGGGACCAATGTGCTTGGTGAGGTACACAAGCTGGCTGACTGCCAACTCTACAGACAGAAAACTAAGTCATATGCACTTCTGCGACTAACCAGTGGAAGCAATGACCTCGAGTCAGCACTCGAGGGCCGTCACCACCTCGGGGGCGGGAACATCTCACCTAATCATGGCAACAGGCACAACATCGGAAACCTCATAGCTGGGACTCGCCATTAGGTGTGACGGTACTTTACTTTGGCTATCCTAAGGTATGCGTGTCAAACACATCAGGTATTCAGCTTGAGCATGCATAGAGCACGACTCCTGTCACCTCCGCTGCAGCTGCCACCACTACTATAAACTCTGCTGTCTTCTGACCTGTCGATGCTTCACAGTCGAGCGTTGGCTCAGATATCTTTACAGCTTCGTAGTACTCATCGAGACTCTCATCTGCCTCTTTGGGGCTCTGGAAGGCCTGAGCTCGGAGTTGTCGTCTGCGTGCCTCCCTCTGGCGCATATGCTCGAGTGCCTTGCTGTCCTCAAACTTCTCCTTAGACAGCTTCTCCATTGCCTGGTTATGACGCTCACGCTCGACCTTTGCCGCCTTCTTGTCGGCGAAGCTGAGTCCCCAGTTCGCTAAAGCAAACACGCCCGCATTCAACATTGCAGAGGCCATGCTATAGACTACAGTTTAAAGCTACTATATAGCTGCCCCAGCGACGGATATGTATGAACCAGAGGCTTTTGAACATCCAGTCGAGGATATAGATGACGAGGACTATGAGGAGGACTATGATGAGGAGGATTATGATGCAGACGACTACAATGTAGCAGAGACCACGGGTGAGTATAATGATGTAGAGCCTGAATCCTGCAAGCTAGTACACAGAGTAAATGGAATCTATCGCATTTACGTAAAACGTTCTATCGGTCTTCTGGCAGCGGTTGGGGCTCTGATCGCTCTGTTCACAACGAAGGCTGGCGAGATGGTCCACAAGATCACCAACAATGCTCTCCATGGGGTGGAGAATATTTCTGAAGCCATACCAGCCATCGCCTCAGGAGTAGGTACGTTCTTCGGAGTCGCAGGCTCTTGGCTACCATATGTTGCCGTAGCGCTCGCAGCCACCTGGACCACCGAACATTTAAGCTGTACTATATAAGGATGGCGTCTCTGTACGATCTGGTCAAGTCCCTTAACTTCCGAGGGTTGGTCGATAAACTACTGTTCAGTGAGGATCCAGCAGAGATTAGACACCAGTGTACGGAGGTGTTTGAGGAGGTCTTCAGTGATGGTCGAATGAATGACGGCCGTCTGTTCATCTGTTTAGAGTTCACCCAAGCTGTGCGTGACAGGATGGGAGTGGACGTCAGTGATGAAATCCGGGAGTTTATCAACCGTCCTTCTTGAGGAACTCTACTGTCAGCCTGGTGGATATTACTGTAAGCCCCCGCAACTACTCGAGGCTGCATGTCACAAGAGCCACAACTTCACATTGGAGACCGTTAGCCAGTGGCTCAGCCGCCAGGCGATGTGGCAGATATACAGACCTCGTCCATGGCACATCAGGCATGCCCATTTCGAGGAAACTGTCCCGAACAGTGTTCACCAGGCGGATGCTCTATTCCTTCCACATGACGCAGTTGGTCGTAAGAACTACAAGTATGCCCTCACCATTGTCGATGTCGCCAGCAGGTACAAGGTGGCAATACCGCTCACAGACAAGTCAGCTGGCCAGGTGGCCCAGGCATTCCATGGTGTCGGAAAATCCCTCCAGTGGCCGGGATTGTTGCAGGTGGATGAGGGTAAGGAGTTCAGAGGGGAGACTGTAGTCCTCATGCGGAAACACGGTGTGGCAGTCAGGCGAGGCGAGGTAGGGCATCACTGTTCCAAGGCTATCAATGAGCGGTGGAATCAGACACTGGCAGAGAGACTGTTCCCACACCAATACGCCCAGGAAATGGCCATGCTGAGTGAACGTTCTAGAGTATGGGTGAGAGGGCTGCCTGCTGTGGTGGAGAGATCCAATGCCGAGGTTACCAGGTTAATCGGGAAGAAGCCAGTAGAGGCTATCAGACACTCTGCTGGTTGGTCACAGCTCCAGAGGAGCAAACAAGGGAGAGGAGTGCCTACCACCTGATGCTCTGGTTCAGTACCTGTATGAGCCTGGTGAGCTAGAAGGTGGTCGACTGCGTGCAACAGATCCTAACTGGTCGATAGATGTTCACAGGCTTGACAGGTATGTGGAGGTGGAGGGGTGGCCTACACTGCACCACCTGGCATGCCAGCATGGAGTGCCTAGGCGACCATTTGTCGTAGAAGAGCTTCAGCTAGTCCTTGAAGACACACAGCTACCACCCCCTAGGGTGCTAATATGATACTCGATGGGCTCGGTATGGATCCCATCTGGCAGCACATGGTGCTTATCATAGTAAGCGGAGAGTCCGAGTTTTTCCTGCGCATACGTCACCATATCCTTGTTGCGGATGCGTAGGCCTCAGTTTTTAGCTCTGTCCACCCCGCCATGTAGGGCGCTGTAGAACCTCTGCCATGAGACCTCATTCTGCCGCTTTGACATTCCCTTAGCCGAGCACTTACTTGCAGCTGTGCTCTCCACGTAGTAGCATTTGGAGCAGCGGGCGATACCACGAGAGCCTTCGAACTCGAGCTTGAACAGTCCCGGAGTCCGTCCAGACCATTTGTCCCAAGCTAGCCAGTCCTGCTTATGAGCCTGGTACTCTGCTCGCATCTCAGGGTGAATGACATCATCGAGGTTGGAGCCTGCTATAGCGATATACGCAGAGTCAGTGTCCATCTGCAGGTACGTATAGATCGAGGAAGTCATAGTAGAACTCCAGAATTCGCAGCTTCGCGAGCTCCTAAACAGCTATTCCCACCTGGAAGGGCCTTTGAATAGTGATTTTCGGCTTGCGACTCTTGAGCTCGTATGACTCACCGATCTCCTTGAGATCTTCGAACCATGCACTACACAGGGCCCTGTCTACCACACATTCATCCTTCGTGAAGCTGGTGTTGCAATGGCGTTCTAGGGCCTCGATGAGCTTCCCGTAGGCACTGTTGCCGAGGAGTTTGAAGAGATCTGCCAACAGCGCTTTGCTCTTATCTACATCTCCCGAGCGGCGGGCCTCCGTAACATTCTCCACGAACCACTCAAATGGGCGCTTGGCCTCATAATCTATGGTACGGTATACAGCAGTGATCTCCTGGCCATGGGCTATATACCACTTGACGGTCGGGGTGGACAGCAGCCGCTTCTTGCGAGTGAGGGCACCGACTCGCTTCTCGGTGGTGGGTCGCTTCTGCCCTGTATGCTCTAGATATGCCTGCATCTCAGAAGAGATGGCCTCTACTGGGATCTTGCAGTTATGGAAGAGCGGGGGCATTTCCTCGAACTTTGCCCACAGAGCCTTAGGGACCTCTATATCCACCTCAGCATATCCAAACCAGCGGTCTGCTAGGAGCTCCTCCTTAAAGTGGGCTACACCATGGCACCGGACCAATGGCGCACTGTCTCCTTACCACAGAGCATCTCTTTGGCCATCGTTGACAGGTACAGAGCATTTGCTTCATAGCCAAGTAGAAGTTGGCAGACACGCTCACTCTGGCTGATGCGTGTCACACCTGCCTCATAGTATCTGGTGAACACGATGCTGGGCCCTCGAACAACCGCGTCCTTCAGCATCTCGTAGGCCTCCTTGCCCGGAGAGTAGAGGCTAACATCCGGCATGTGCTGAGCGGTTCCATGTAGGAGGTCCTGCAGTGACACACCTGGGAGAGACACCGCATCTTTGAGGATGTCTATTTCTCATTCTGTGTAGAACTCCTGCATCTGCTCTAGGGCTTCGATGAATGGACGTCCAGGTTGTTGTAGTATCACAGCAAGTCGGCGAATGTCCGCATTCTGTGCTCGCTGAATGTCTGGTTACATTGTTCCCACTCTGTTCGCATCAAGCGGTAGCCACCCTTGAGCTTAGATGTTCATGCTCAGTAGTCAGGAAGCCATTGATAGTTAAGCTTCTCATGTGTGTCAAACCATTCATATGGGAGCCAGCTCTTCTACTGTGTACCCCCGTAAGCTTTGACCCATACCTCATATGAGACTCCTGGGCCGAGGTAGTTCGGCACATCAAGAAACCATAGCTCAGGTGTTATGAGGAACATGGTCTGACTAGCCTTCTTGGCGCCTGCACTGTACCTGTACTGTCAGTCAGCTCATAGACAAAGTACTTCTTGATGAGGTTCAGGTCATACCGCCCAGAGTTGAACCCCAGTACAGGCACTTGGTCACACCACTCGTTGATCAGTTGCTGCTGTCGCTTTGGGAGCTTGTCCAGGTCTGTCGGTATGTACTGTGCCCTAACCCTTGTCCGGATTAGAGATGCTCGCCATTTGATCACCAGCATGAACTCTCTGATCAGTTCTATGGGGTCAGGATTGCAGAGGTGAGTGGGCTCACTCATGGCGCCCTTTAAGGAGCAGCCAACTGACACAGAGATAGGTATGTGAGTATTCTCGATCGGGAGAGTCTCCGTAGGATGTGTCTTGATACCATCTAGGAATGCTTCGAAGTCGTAAACTATGAAGTGTGGGTATGGGACAGTCCGAACTCGTTTAGGGACGCTTGGACAGCGTTTTATACAGCACTCCCACTGTACCACAAGCGTGCATCCAGATGCCCTCAGCTTCTCCTCTCTCAGGACTGTCTTGCGGTATCTTTGTCCGGCATCCTCACCTCGCTGGTGTTGTGGACACCCATGCCAGTGACAGCCATGGAACTGGTAAACGGTGTTGGTGGTCAGATCTACCCGAGAACCCTCGATCCAATGCTCGCCACCATGCCCACACTCTACATGGTGTATGTGTACGCCTTTGTTTCTCGACTCATACTCGACCCAACGAGTAGCCGCTGAACTGGATGGTTCGGGGTGGATAGAAGGCTTTCTCATACGCTGACTGTGGCGCATCAACCTTCTCGCCAGGACACACGGTTTTTGTTTTGCCGCCTGTACAGAGATCAGCATGGCGTTGAAGATGGCATGCCTTTGTAAACCTCTGCTGACAGTGACTGCAGACTAGTGTATGTGCCAGCTTGGATATGTTCTTGATGTAGAAGGCGTGGTGGTCCCACACTCCGATGGTCATGGTGTCACGGTAGTGAGCCACTTGCCTGATCATGTGCCAGGTGCCCTTTTCAGTTGGTTCATACACACGAATCCCGATCTTGGCGAACAACTCTATCTTGTCCAGCTGATCCAGTGAGGTCTTGCAGACATCAGGTACTGTCTTGCCGTAGAACTGTGTGGCATGTTCTCATGCAGGAGCTGTACTTCTATCAGCTCTCGCTCCTCGGTGGACTGCTACACATCTCCAGAGACACATGTTGTCCCTGTAGGTGTCAAGGGTAGTCATACTCTTCTTCTATCATAGCCAGTCTGGGAGGGGGCCTGTCCCAAGCAGAGGTTGGCGGTCGATGACAGCCCTGACCTCAACATTGGTTGATCTGATGAAGGCCCACTTGGTGTTGGGTCGATCGATATTGACTGTGTCGAGGCAGGCTTGCTCTCTTGCTGCCACCCAGCCCTGAGCTGCTCCTATCGTGTTCAGCCACGGGCTCCCTGGAGCATTCTTGTGGAAGAGCATCACCCTACCGTCTTCGATGTGACGGATGCGATAGGTATGGGTGTAGCGGAGGTAGAAGGCATTCTGGACAGTCTGCTGGATCTTTTGCATGATTTGGCCTGTGAGGTCTCCTTCTAGACCTCTGAAGAATGTCCAGTGTACTGACCGGCGTCCTCTATCCTCTGTCTCCCTTTCGCCGAGACGCTGGTCAAGAATGTGTTTGCCTTCTCGCCTCATGCTCCGGGCTAAGGGTTCAGACCTCGGCCCCCTCATCACTCGGTTAGTGATCCTGCATAGGAGAGGTAGGCGCTCCAGTGGATGGCCCGCCCTCCGCCTCGCTACAGTCTTGGCTCGGAAGCTAGCAGTCACCTCCTCGTCCAACTGACGAAGATCACGTATCTGCTGCGCTTTCTTGTGGGGATTGCAAGGATCGTGTTTGGTATGCGCTGGAAACTGTCCCGTCTTCATTGCTCTGGAGAGTTGCTTCTGCCACTCCTCGGCACGGACCTGTCCGATCATCTGGAGCAGGTTGGCTTTCTTGGCCTTGGAGTACCCTCTGAAGCTGAATTGCTTTGCAATAGCGTGAAGCTGTGTAACAGTAATCATGGTGTATGTCCCTGTGGATACCTGTCTCTAAATGGGCATTCAGACCCTATTATGTGTGGTGATCACAAGGCGATCAGTACCTGTGGGGTGGCCCATCGTGTCGATGTGATCTGGATGCTTGTCTCTAAATGGGCATTCAGACCCTATTATGTGTGGTGATCACAAGGTGATCAGTACCTGTGGGTGGCCCGTCGTGTCATGTGATACCGACGGAGACTATGTGTGAGAGAATGTATGCTTATATTGTACAGAGAAATCACTTTATTCTCGTCGTTCTTGGTATCAATCAGGACCGGAATGAAGCGAGAATTTCAACACTGTTTATCATTTTAAAATCAGACCAGAAATGGCCGAGTTATCCACAAGTGCTAATAGTGAGATTTGAACCTGTGATTTTAGGTTTGCTAATAAACACAAGGATCCAACGCATTAACTACCTCGGCCATGTATTAGTAATTAAGTTTGATAAGTTATGTGTTCTCATTGCTGTATTTCTGCGCTTATCAGTCCCTCTAGATCTTGATGTCACTTCGAGATAACGTATATATTATAGACTGTAATTTTGTAATTACCAGTGTGTTATGGTGCTATTACTGCACAAGTGTAGTTACCAGTGTGTTATTGATCTGTTTGCTATTATCGCACAACAATTAGTATCATTATTTGTAATCTAATTATCGGTTCTCCGTTGGCTCAGTTTATAACAGTGCTGAATTCTAATAAAAAAAACCATGGTTCAAAAGTCAAAAGTAAAAAGATGGTTGTACAAAGTCGACGGTATGGAGCAATGGAGAACCACCGAAAAAATCCCACATAGATAGAGAGAGAGAGAGAGAGAGAGAGAGAGAGAGAGAGAGAGGGAGAGGGAGAAAGAGAGTCTGGCCAGAGAGGGCCGGTGATAATAAGTCGTGGTTCTCCCGAAGAGGTGGCGCGGGAGTTTTATAGTTTTTTTATTTATTTATTTTTTCATGACAGTATTACTATTTCCGTCGCTACCCGAGAAGCATGACATCACGGCAAGACCGTGGCTCTAAATGGGCGTTCAAGTGGTGTGATACTACCTCCCTCTCAACACCCTATGCCCCAGGGATTGAGATAGGTGGGGGCCACGGATCGCCGAACGGTGGCCAGTTGAGGGAGGTGGTATCATTTTGACCCCCATATTACTACTACAGTACATGATGCACTGCATAGCTCGTGTGGCACACCGGGCAAAGTCCCACTAGACTGTGGTCTAAAAGTTAAATGTCATACACAATACATTGCGTGGAGTTTGATTACCACATTTTGGCATGGTTCGGCAGATCTGACGAGTTGTCACCAAGAATCACCACTCATTCCACATACTACGATTTCTTACATCGGGGCCGCAAGGCCATCCGCAGGAAGGCTCCTCTGTTGTTGTTGGAAGTGAGGGCTTCTCCTTTTAGATTTATTTATTTGCCCGCAGGTGATATCCTCCCGACAGTGTACAAAAACTTAGATGTGGATGCGATGGTTGTATGCCAGAGACTAAGAGGTGAAATCCGAAAGGCACTGCTGCGGCTGTAACCACAGTCAGTAAGCAGTTCTTCGCTCCTTTTATACGCCTCATGACGTCGTAGCTGGAACGCTCAGCCAATCAGCCTCCCCATTCAATTAGAACATACATGTGCTTATGGCGTTTTCAATATTTTGAGCATAATTTAAGCAGAAAAATAAGGATAACTCAGCCATTTCTGGACCGATTCTGAAATAGTTTACAGTTTTGAATTCCTCGTTTTATACCGGTCCTGGTGGATACCGAGAACCACGCATTCGCTCCTAACACTGACACATGTTGTCAGTGAAGTGCTGATGCGCGCGCATGCACGCTACATGATCTTACAGACTTAGTCATTTTCTAGAAACCTCTCTCATATGGCTTTATACATGCGTACCATTCTGCTAAGAGGGGGGGGGCATGCTCAGAACATACCCGAAACAGCCATCCGACCGATCCACGCTACACCATCAGGTTGGCAGATCGCAGTTCGCATTACAACATTGGCCAAATGTTGGCACAATGTTGGTTGTATCACTTGTTTGCCAACGTTGGGCCAGCGTTGGAAATTTCACAGTAAATCAAATAAAATCAACATAATATCACCTTTTAATGTTTAAATTGTTAAATTATGCTCTCTTGTGTGCTATTTTAAATATCTTCATAGATGTATGCCCATTGTCTCCACGTTGGCCCAATAAAGTATTGCCAACTGATGAGCAAAACTACATTGGCCCAGCGTAGTTGTAAACGTTGGGCCAACATTTGCTTGCTATCAGGGTATCTACGTCACTCAGCGTAGTGGTAAACGTTGGGCCAACGTTTGCTTGCTATCATGGTATCAACGTCACTCATGGCGTCATAATGACGTCATTGATTGTGATGTCATTCTATACGTCGTGTAGTTGATTATGACATCATATATGATGGATGAATAAAGGTCCATTTGGCAGAGGTTTGCCATATATATGGAAATTTTGATACTCCAATTCTTGTGAAATTCTATGCAATCAATCGCATATGGTGGATGTTTATTTAATGAGGTGTGTAATTATTCATTGAGTACACAACATGCGTAATCGGTCCAACATGATACTTTTTCTTGAAACCTATTTGTGCCAAAAATCCCATATCATGTTGGAAGAAGAGAATAAAAGCTGGGTAGTATATGTTTTTTGTAGCCAAATTGGGGCCCAATTGGGGCCCAACTGGCAATGTTGGCTGTATAACCTCTTTTGTAACCGCCTTTCTTGCCTCGGCATACAAATTATAATTTGCTTCTGTCCTGTCCTTTTGATATCTGTTCCAGGTTTTTCTTTTATGTCTAATCGCAGATGTTGTGGTTCGATCCATCCACCTTGGTTTGGATTATTCATCAGCTTTACTAATGGTGTATTCTTTCGTATAGCTACTTTTGTACTGTTCTCAAAGATGTTCCAAGCCTCATTTATGTCCCTGTTATTAAATTCCTGTATCCAGTCCACAGTTCTTATGTCCCTTCGTAAACCGTCATAATTTCCATTGGAGTAATTGTATCTAGGATAGCCCTTTTGTTTATCACTGTATAGGTAGGCCCTATGTATCAAAAAGATTTAATAAGATAAGATAAGATAGATTGTACAGAATGCAGGCTAATAAGCCTCTGTGTTCAAATAGTATTGCTAGACTGTTATAGTGTAATTCGGCTTTTGTAGTCAAATTTTATGTCTCGATTAGACCAGTGCAGATTTAGCCTACTCTTGAATGTGTTCATGGTTGGGGAAGTTACGACGTTGTCTGTGAGTGAGTTCCAGACATCGATTACTCTATTTGTGAAATAATGTTTCCTGAATTCATGTGAGAAGTGGTTCTTTTTCAGTTTGTATGTGTATCCTCTGGTTATTGAATGCTTCATTGTCAATAAATTTTGTGTTACTTGTTTATCATAGTGGCCATGCATAATTTTATAAATTTCTATCACGTCTCCATGAAGACTACGGTATTTTAATGTCGGGAGATTTAGTTTTTTCAGCCTATCAGGATAGCTAATTCCCTTCATTGAAGGAATCTGCCTGGTTGCTCTTCTTTAAAACCTTAGCTCGCGGGGTAGTGTCGGGCCATTCCAGTGTCTGGAGTCGACGCACCACATTGCGTGTGCACGACGAGTGATGATGCTGGTTAGCTTCCGGTCTCAGGGTTATGGATCTTGTTCGATGCTGCCCTACAGGGAACAAAGACCGGCTCCTAAGGGCGGTGGAACTCAATCATTCTGGTGGGGTCGTTTGACCATCGTCGCGAACATTAAACACAACAGTCTCATCCCAAGAGTTTGGGTCACTGGTATGCCTGTCCATAGCAATTTCGTGATCTATGGACTTACAATATTTGATTGGTGACCTAAAAATTAAGTCTATACAATAGTTTTACCTAACCAGACCGTCAAGTATGCTAGATAAAATACAAGATATAGAGACAGCCTGATGAACTTTTAAATGCGGGACTCTGGGAGGTACCACACAGACTCGCAGGTCCACAGAGGTATCTCCGCAAGGGAGGCTCCCGTACACGAGATCACTAATTAACTTAATATAAGCTATTATACCTCTAAGCTGAAAGGAAATAAAATCATCTTTTATAGTGTCGAAAAGCTGGTGCTCGTTTTGGGTGAGAAGTAGTAGCCTCGCACGGGCCGTCGTCACTGAATCCTTGCGAGAGGCAAGTGCCTCGTGCCGTCCTCCATCACAGAAATATGCTGCCATCGCTTAAAGCGGGAGAAGAGCATTGGCCAAGAAGTGCCCACTCTAACATATGGGCCTTCTTCTATGCCTAGCCTAACATTTAGTTTTTAGAGACAAGAACTATTTTAGGCCGCAAATGGCGGGCGCCTACCTAGCTTTAGATATGGCTGTCATTGAGAACGGATGTCCTAGGACATCAATACTGGAGACGACGTGCATACATGTTATTTCGCAAGATCTCCGAGCTGGGTGAGAATCCGGACATCTTGCTCCATAACCACATAAAACATCACAGGACATTGGTTACTTTTCACAAAAGCAAGTTTAGGCAACTGATCTATCGTTACCCACCGTGAATGTCCTTCCCATGAGGGTGTGGCAAATCCTAACATCATGCCCAGACATTCTTACAGAATTCGGTGGGGATGTGCATCTCGCCCGTCACCAGGTCCTATGGAGCTAACCTTTTTAACCTGATGTTAGGTTTAAACGCAAGTTGCCCAGTTATGCACTGCAGTGTGGGGGAATTGTCTAGCAGATGAAAAAGAAAATAATAGTTAAAGTATGTTTTCGTAGTGCTTCCTACATTGGCAAGGATAACTAACTACTAGGTATCTGAAGATACACGGGAAATGTATGTGACACCACACCCTGGCCATCGCCGCTCGGAAACCCCAATAGTTTCCTAGGGTCGGATCAGTCCATGGTGCGGATAGGGGCATCCAAACAATTAAGAAGCCATAAGTCTTAGTGGAACATGAAGAGAGACAATAACTTATAAATATGAGGCCCAATAGGTATGTTGGCCAATTTTACACAACGTTGCCGGAGTGCGGGGCTAGATTATCGCAACTGCCGGAAAAGGGGCGTACACTATGTGTCTCTTGGCGAAGAAATTGTCTCTAATCATATTAAACCTATCCTATTGAGCTAAATAGACAGGTTTTTAGTTGGTAGTATGCCAGGCTAATCAGAGTTATAGCACGGACAGCGACCTCAGTGAAAAATTGTTGGTGGAGGGAGAACGTGATGCATATATAAATGTTGCTGTATAGTGTTTCCTACGTGCACTGCAGTCATACATTTTCTGCAAATAAACAAAACATAACGGATGGCTGCTTGCCATATATAAAACTAACCAGAACAAATAATACAATGTGAAAGGATCAGAATAATACATATAGTACAGGTTGTTGGACCTACTACGATGTGGTTAGTAAAAACACCTTACAGTAAAATAAGAATAATTATAAACAGATAAAGAAACTATAACTAGTGGTCCTAAGACCGTTACGGATCCTTTTAGTCATCGGGACCGTTTAAACAAATAAAGAATAATAACTACAAATGTACCTAACGGAATAATTAAGATGTTAAGTATAGTTACTTGAATAGTCGGTAGCCATTCTTAATGATGGGCTGAAATTTATACGTCATCCTTGGTGTGACGTGAGTTGACGCGTTCTCTGGAAGCTGGAAAGTTCCTGTATGTTGGTTCCCACAAACAGGATTCCCGTATGCAGTCCAGGACGGGAGAGGATCGAACTCAGGATGGTAATCACAATATAAGAATGGCTAACGAGCAGTCAGTAAGTGATACAATAACAGTACTGCTAGGAAGAAAGTTCCCGTACACGGATGGTACGGATGGAAGTTAAGAACAACCCGTTCATAAGTAGGGGTTGTTGAATACGGGTGAAGATACATAACTAAGCTTACGGTGCGGGGTACATCAATTAGCTCTTAAGACGTACGGGCAAAGTTTACTTGCTGCGGTCAAAAAGTTTAAATAAACCTGCACGACATCTGTGCGGGGGTGGTTGAATAACCACTTTTTGGCGTGACCGGCAGATCCGATGAGTCATCCAGCAAAGAACATCGCTGCCTCTACATCTGTAGACTCACATATTTAGGCTGGGAAAGGCCTCACCGCAAGTTTGTGTTCCGAGTTAGTTCTTGATTTATTCGTGAACAATAGTCAAAAGTTCCAAAAAATGCTCCAGAACAATCGGGAGATACAAAATTGCCTTAGGTGTGGTCGGTTGGGTTGCTGCTGTTGGCTACGGGAGAGAAACTTCCAGAGACAGAAGTAATATGCTTAATGCCTGTCTCGCTGATATTAGCTGATACAGATCCAAACTATTCGGCCCCTGGCCGAGGAAGTTTTCGAGTTCTGGATTTCATCTCCTTTTATACTACTCGACACGTCATAGGCGCAGGCTTCAACCAATCATCGGTCGAGCAATAGCCAATCAGCGCATACCTAATAATGACGCAGTCGAATGTTCTAGAACATTCTAGAATTTCTGTGTACACATTGTGACGACGTCACGGCAATATTTTGAAGATAATTAAAGGGTTTTTCCGTGGATAACCTAGCCATCTCTTAACCGATTTGGAAATGGTATACAGATTCGGAGAGCCCGTCTAATTCTGGTCTTGATTGATGTCAGAGTCGGCGGGAACAAGCAATTATAAAGAATTACAATGTACCTACTCGGTACACTAAAAGCGCCATCCTATCTTGGTTGTGAAATACTCGCTCTGTCAAAACAGTGTTAAGTGCACGCATGCACGCTATGCGCTTTAATGAACTTAGTCGTTTTTTATGATGCGATCTCTTCCATAGGCTTATATACGCTTATAGCTCTACCCAGGGGGGCATGTTCAGGGAACGAATCCAGGACGGGCGGCGCGTACCCAGCTTAGCTGGTACGGCCGGCGCCTGACCGGTCGTTCTGAACTACATCACCCCCTCCTAGTTTGACATCCGTGGCAAACGATCACGCATCGTGGATCGACGCACGGACGCATGCTAGGCAGGAATTATAGACTTCCCGGGTAGGCGTGTGGCCGGAGAGAAGTAGTGACGCAATAGATGCGTATTCAAGAGACAGCGCACATAGAAGTGCCAAAGAGGAGAGGGGAGGCATACTTTTAGTTTTGATTTTTGACCTGGAATTATTCTTCCAGGTCTTTTCTTTTTTTGTTTTGTTTTAATATTTCGGTGCGTGCTTTTAACTTTATTTATTCAATGATTCCCTAAACAATAGCTCGCATGGGTGTTCTCTTTGGGTGCAGATAACTATTATCTCCACAGAGAACACCCACGTTCCAACGTACCACAATTTAGGTTAAGATCTATAATAAAATATAAAATATATGTATATATAAATATATAATTTTCACGTAACATACCCTTACAGGGTCTTTAAAATATTACTACCGAATTACTTGCGCACCCGGGTAAATAAAGGGGTATGCAACACGTATCTTGATTAATAAAAATATTTGCTGCCCGTTATAGCGGGTCCGCAATGGGCAGCTCTCGCTGACCCCACAGCCGTCCTGACATCTAAGACAAGAAGAAAAATAATAAGAAAAATAGAACTTAATAATAACTCAAAATGTTAGTTTATCAGGCAGCCCTAGCATAGCTGAGACTGCATGATGGTATTATGACATTATTGCACTATGGGGTGTTGTATACTTTACGTAGCACACGACGTTCTTACAACACCGGAATCCACCGCGCTCAATTTGTGTGAGACACAGCTGGGCAACTGAGTTGCGCAGCAGTGTAGGATAACCGTAGTCATCCTAGGGACGGGATTCAATTGATCTAACATATATAATAATAATAATAATAAAAGTACTTCAAAAATAAATAAATAAAAAGTAATTTTCCACGAGTCGCACCACTGATGTTCTGCTGTAACACAAACGATCACACCTCTGCCGAAAAATTTCCCCACTGAGTCTGGGTCCCGCAACTGACGGTAGTTGGTCGCGATGGATGAATTAATAATGCTGAGATGCGTTCACTATTACTGGCACTTCCTGGAATGTCTGAAGTGATACTTGCGGGGATATTAGTGTCTATAGTGTCTCTAACAGTTACTGCTGATGTTAAAATGTTTGTTCGTATGGCGGCGGTGGTGCTGGTTGGTGTCGAGGTGTCTGATGCTGTGGCCTTCATGATGGTAGCTGTGGCTGTGGTGGTTGTCGTGGTGATGGCTGTAAGTCGTATTGTGGGCCGAGACAGTGATGCGGAAGTGGATGCGGCAGGTGATGGTCGCTCGGACGTAGTCTCCTTCCTGATTGCTGAATCGGAATGACTGGGATGCGGATGCTGGATAACACGGGTCGGAGTGATGCTGATAGAAGTAGGATTTGATGGTCCCGGTCCCTCGTCTATGGTCATGTTGGGAGGAGATGGTGACTGTGGGTAGCTTAGGATCTTCATCTCTGTAGGTGGCATGATGACTACCGATATAGGTTGACTGGACGTGATTGCTTCGGATAATACGGGTGCGAGTGTAGTTGCTATGTTCATGTTGCTGGCTAAGGATGCGGGTGCTGCCAGACTGGGTTCTGCGGAGGACTTCTGCTTCTTACTCTGCTTTAGGACCAGTGTGGATGTAGTGACTGGATGCGGCATAGCGCTCCCTGACGTGACTGAAGGTGGAATTTCATGTCTGGCTGCTGACACATTTGCTATAGTAGCCACAGGAGGACGATAACTAACGGGGTGTCTGCGGGTAGTATTTTTCGTGCGGGCCATCTTCTCGGTTGGGAGAACTTTGACCGGTAACCGAGATTCAAAACAGGTGGCTAAAGCGGCATGATCCTCGCTTTCTTCCCCGGGAATTAATGTCACTTCTAACACACGGTGCTTATGACGGAGGGTATTTGCGCACACGGTCTACGGAGAGGGATGTTCGTAGGGTGACCTTACGGTCACCGAACAATCTGGCCCGTTAGACTTATATGTTGAAAACAGTTAGCTTACATTGCCATTTACGGCTAAACCTAGGTCTGGACCGAAAAACTAAATGATAGGGTAGAATCTAGCAGAAGGACAGCATAAATAAAGCGGCAGCTACCAATACAGAATTTTGGAACTTACATAAGGTGGCGGTGTTGAATTCTATGGAAATCATCCACCCCATCTTCACGTAAAGCAGCCTGCATCACATTAAACATAAAAGTTGACTCTTTTACATAATGTGGTCTGAACAAGAGAGTTGCCGTTTTTGCCATCTCTCTTCCTCCACTTCAGCGTTGTAAGGATTTTCCTGTGATAAGTCTAACGGGCCAGATTGTTCGGTGACCGTAAGGTCACCCTATGAACATCCCCCTCCGTAGACCATGTGCGCAAATATCATGAGATGAAAGCTCCAAAATCATATAATGATCCTGTCACCATCGCATCACAATCACATATAACAGCACAAGGACAAGTCACAGTACATAAGCGTTGATAAGCACGTGTAAGTTTAGGGTGGGGACAAAAAAGAAGATGCAGCTATTCAACTATAGTGACCTTCCCATGAGGGTGTGGTGGGTTCTAAGACCGCACCCAGTCACTTGTGGAGTTAGATGGAGAGCTGAATCCTGTCTATGACCAGTGTGTCAGGGACGGATCATATGAAATCCGCACCCAGGGAGCTAACATGTACCTGATGTTAGGGTTGTGTAATTTCGCCCAAAGATGCACTGCAGGCCAGTAACTATAATATATTTTACCTGTGCTTCCTACTTTGGTGGGGTTTTCTAACTAACCGCTATCCCAAGATACAAGGGAGGTGTATGCGGTGATCGTCACTTTATTTCTAGCCGCACTATAACCCCAGTGGTTTTAAAGTCAGCTCTAAATAACGTGACGGAGGGAGGTCCAGACAATTCAGAAGCCTGAAGGCTGGTGGAATGTAGACAGAGACAATTACACATATAACGGAGGGCTTAAGGTAAATGGCCAATTTATAAAAGTTAGACAGTGGGCGGTGTTACATATTCGCTACTCCCGGAAAAGAGACTAACACAAACTGACTCCTATCGAGTAATCGTCCCTACTACTATAAACCTATCCTATCGAGCTAAAATAGTCCAGGTTTAGTCGACCGCATGTCATGTTGTGTAATGAGAACATGAACAGCGACCTCAGTGGAAAATTGATGATGTGCGGGAAACAAGGTTGTGCAGATGTTGTTGCTGAATAGTGTAACCTAGTGCAACTGCAGCCCAAGAGTTTTTATTTAAAATAAACAAAACATATAACTTGGATGGCTACTGCCATATTACTAACTTATCATAATACAGTAATAAAAGGTCACACGGCCTTGACGGTGCTTGTGGGCACAAAAATAAGAATAATATATACATAATAATGAACTATAAAAATGCGGTCTCAAGTGACTGGGAGGTACCTATTTGTCATCGGTACCTGTTACACAAAAGCAATACAATAATAAAATAATAATGACAGAGTACCTATTAGTCATCGGTACGGAAGTTGGCTGCTAGGAAAAACTGCAGGTGAACTGCGGATGCAGCTCATTCTCAGGAAAAGTGAAGAAGAATGTTTACGGAAGTGGATGGCTAGTAATCAGCCATGCCTACATAAATAGTTATTAGTTTAAACGGTATGTCAAAAGTTATGTACTTCTGCGGAAATTGAAAGCTGCCCTGTAGTTCTTGAAGGGCTACAGTTAAAGTTAATAATGCGGATGCATTCTGACGGATCACAAGATGAGATGAATCGAGCTTACACGATGCATCAGGCAATGTCCCCTAACTGCGGTCAAAATGTCTAAAGGGCTAACACATTGTGTGCGGATTGATTACACCACTTGTTGGCGTGGTACAGCAGGTCTGGTGAGTTGCCTTCGACATGTCACTCACCCCACATACTGGACGATGAGCTACATCGGGGCCAAAAAGGCCCATCCACATGAAAGCTCCCTTTGCAGTAGTAGTGGCTTGGGTCACCTGACTTTAATTTCTTTATTGCCCCCGGGTTGCGGATGTGGTGGCTAGTACCCTAGAGACGACGAATGCTCAAAACCAAATGGCACCGCAGCAGCTGTTTAGTATCTGCTGTAGTTAGCAGTACTATACGACTCGTCCTCTCAGACCACGCACCTCACCACCACCTTACTGCTGCTGAATCTAATTTTGCAGCCCCTTTTATACTGCCTGTGACGTCACAGCTGGGGCGCCACAGCCGTTCAGCGAGCGGGCTTTAGAGGCAGAGAAGCAGGTCACGTGACACGCTACCGTACCCATGCACTGAGCGCATGCATGCGCTAAGCCTATGGGGTTCAATATTTTGAAAGGAATTTACTGGCGATAACGTGGTCAATTTTGGACTGATTTTAAAATAATAATCAGTTTTGGAATCCTCGCTTCATTCCACTCATGATCGAGACCAAGAACGCCGAGAAAGGTGTAATCTAAAGTAATTAAGTGTACTAACTCAGTACAAAATAAGATGCTATTTCTCTTCAATGCTAACGCGCATTGGTTAGCGATCTCTGGCGCCTGCGCATGCGCGCTAGGCGATCTTGCGGACCTCTCATATATGGCCCTTGCCCTGTAGGTGGGGCTTAGAATACACCTTCCGTATCCTCTGCGTGTCGTACGAGGCGACTAAAGGAGGTAAGGGTGAGGTAACCCTGACAGAAACCTCGAGTGCTGAACATGGAGGTTCCAGGCCGCACGGCGCAATCTAATAAACCATGGATCCACGCACTTAACGCTTATGATCATGTCGATAGTCACATACAGGACTGGCGGTATGATCAGTGAACGAAAAGAAGAAGAAGATATATGGCCCTATACACGCATATCATCCTACCCAGGGGTGGCGTGCTTGGAATGTTCCCGGCTTTTCTGTACCCAGACTGGCTGGGGCGGTCCGTACCTGACTGGTCAATCCGCTCTACATTAGATCGGGTGTGGAACCACACAGGTCTATTTTGGACTATTAGTAATTTTATGTACCGTACTGTTTCCAAATACAAACAGATTGTGGGTTAGACCAGTCTATAATGTTATATAAGTAATTGTTATATATTGAAGTGTCTATAGAATTCTGTGTGAAACCACACTGATATATATATATATTGCATTACAGGCAGCTTGCGTGTGGAACCACACTGACCTGTGTGCTGTCATCAACAAGCTGTGTGTGAAACCTCATCGGTCTTCATTGTGAAATAATAAATCAGTTATTTGCACAGCATTGTGGACAAAAAGATTGCGTGTGATACCACAACAACCTGTATTGTTAATAGTTATGGACTGTGTGTAACATTTACTACGCTACACTACGTACAGTCATGACAGTATGGACATCTAGGACTTGTGTGTGTGTGTGTGTGTGTGTGTGTGTGTGTGTGTGTGTGTGTGTGTGTGTGTGTGTGTGTGTGTGTGTGTGTGTGTGTGTGTGTGTGTGGGTGGGTGGGTGGGTGGGTGGGTGGGTGGGTGGGTGGGTGGGTGGGTGTGTGTGTGGGTGGGTGGGTGGGTGGGTGGGTGGTGGGTAGGTGGGTGGGTGGTGGGTGGGTGGTGGGTGGGTGGGTGGGTGGTGGGTGGGTGTGTGTGTGTGTGTGTGTGTATATATATATATATATATATATATATATATATATATATATATATATATATATATATATATATATATATATATATATATATATATATATATATATATATATATATATATATATATATATATATATATATATATATATATATATATATATTTATATGACTGGTTGTGACAGGCTACACCAAGCCTAATTCACATTCAGCTGTAAACGATATCACATCATATCATATCATCATATACAGTGGAGATTGCATGTAATGACTGCATAGTCACTGCTTCCTAGTGGACTGCCATACTCAGTGGGAGTGAGAGGAATTGTCCTAAATTCGATAACAAGTTATTTATCAAACAGAGTACAGTGCGTACAATACAATGGAGCTTGCTCTGGCAATGAAAACCTAGTCTGTGGTGTCCCACAGGGATCAATACTTGGACCTCTCCTGTTTTAAATCTATATGAATGATTTGCCCAATGTTTGTCAGCACCTTTCATTAATACTGTTTGCAGATGACACCAATGCTTTTTGCCACAACAAGAACATAGAAACACTATAGAAAAATGTAAATGAAGAAATGGAAAAAGTAATAAATTGGTTTAAAGTAAATAAATTATCACTGAATGTCAGGAAAACTAATTACATGCCCTATACAAAATCTAGAAAACTAAAGGAAAATTACTTACCAAAATTGTACATTGATAATCAGGAAATACAGGAGGTTGAGTTTGCTAAATTTTTAGGTGTCTACCTAGATAAAGATCTAACCTGGGAGAAACATACAGAGATTGTAACGTCTAAAGTGGCAAGAAACATTGGGATCATGTGACGACTTAAATCATACTTACCACCTAACATACTAAAAACACTATATTGCACGTTAATACTCCCACAAATTACTTATTGCAACACTATTTGGACTAATACATATAAAATCAGACTGGCAAGACTAAAATCACTTCAAAAGCAAGCCATTAAACTTTTTGCACAAACAGGAGAGGCCCAAAACGTTTACAAGACAGAAAATTTATTAAAACTAGAAAATATTGGTAATCTCCAATTATACACAATAATAAAAGATTTTTTCAAAGGTAATCTACTAAATTCACTGTCTTCTCTCTTTAACCTAAACACTGAAAAATACACTCATACAACACCAGATATAGACACAACTTTCACACAGAATACAATAGAATGGAGATCTCAAAACAAAAACCTTCCATTCAAGCTACAAGACTGTGGAATAATACAGACACGAACACACGTACACAGATCATTAGTCAAAACTCTTACAAACATATTATTAAACAAATGTTCATTAATAAGTGCTAAATCGAGTAATTGGACCTCACTTATCCATTAGTTACTGCACCGTAATACGCCCGGACACCACAGCAATTACCAACAATTCATTATGAAGAACCACCTGCTAACAATATTGATATTACTGTTCTTGCCTTGCCTCTACACTCCGGTTTAACATATCGTCTACATAAAATAAAAGGTACTGCTGAATATTCTGGACCTAGTGGAATTTTGGGAGACTTGCTGCATAAGGCAGCAATGTCTTCTATTCCAAATGTGTGCAGAAGATTACTTACGTTATAACCAAAACAGTTTTTTACTAGAATCATGTTGGCCATTGTTATCGCTACCGTATCATTAACCATAATCATATTTAATTTAATTAATTATATTATATTATATTTTATGTGAATGTCTGGCTGCTGGGTCTTCTTACAGACGACACATCCCAAGGGGCATAGCTCCTCTTGCTGGATGTTTTGAAGAGGATTTGACCGGGGTGAGGGTTGTGGGTGACTAAGCCACCAACAACTCCCGGTCGCGTGCCTTTTCTGAATATTCAGCGAGTGTGCAGCTTTTTACTCACTGATATTGTTGTCTGGTGACTTGCAGCTGCCAGATGGTTAAATGAACCTACCGTAGACGACATCGACATTGAATCTTAACTGAAACAACCTTCAACTATTTAGACCACCACAGTATTGATGTATGTTACAGATTTTATGATTCTACTTTTCTGCATTGCAGCATTATCAATGAAAAGATGTATCCCAGTGTGCACTAAGTGACCCCCATTACCTCAGTGTCTGACCTTTTTGATCTCATTACCAAAAAAAGGAAGAAAATTTCTACGCACTCATAATATGAATGTGTGTTCTGACGAGTCTATATAATAATAATAATAATAATAATAATAATAATAATAATAATAATAATAATAATAATAATAATAATAACAACAACAACAACAACAACAACAACAACAATTTGTTCATGCTCACATTTGGCACAGCGATGCTGTAAAACTTGCACATACACAATCCTAACATTCCACATTATGTGTTAAGGAACAGCAATGTTCCAATACCAAACTATTGTCTGACAATCCGCGAGGGCTGTCAAAGTGTTTTTCTGGAATCCTGGTGTATGGCCACACCCACCCCAGTGTTAAAATCTGAGTCAAATTGGACCAGCACACCTCAAGATATACACAGATCCAGAACTTGATCATGTCTAAGAGCTCTAAGAAACCTAGCCATGACAGACACACTAAGAAATAGACTCGCACACAGACTCACATGGTCACATTTACTCTCTTTCCTCTATGGAAAGAAGGTAATAATAATAATAATAATAATAATAATAATAATAATAATAATAATAATAATAATAATAATAGAATGAACTCCAGCCCCCCCCCCCACCCCCTTCATCCCCTAGCCCATTCCAATGAGTGAAATATGTTACCCACATTATGAAAAACAATCAAAAACAAGTGAACCATGTTTGTCAAATGTCTTGTCTTTTTTTTTCTTTTCTTTTTTTATGTCAAATCCTATATTATTTGTCTGTAGTTATGTATAATATATTGTCATAATGCCTTGTGTCTACTTTTGTCAAATCACGTGTAATTTGTACGTTATTCTATGCTAGGGGACCACAAGCTAATAGGCACAGCCTCTAGTGGACTCCCTGTTATTGCGTGGCCGCTCACGGCCACGCTTATATTCGGGTTGTGTCTAGAATTGCGCATAGACGCGGCCATTTTGCGCAAGGGATTGTGGTCTCCAACAGCTAATTAGAAAGATAGATAGAGCACGCCTCTATTTTTAGATTGGAACCATAGATTTAGGATATATATAATTGGCTAGATCGCTCATACGCATACGCTCACTAATCACTATGGGGGAATGGGATAGATGTCTCGACCGCTGGATCTTCACTGACTGACTGACTGACATATGACGCAGACGATCAGCTATATATTTTTCCTCCAAAAGTCAGTAAATTCTTTTTTTGTTAATTGGAATAGAAATTCTGCAGATAGCATGGAAAATACGGAACTACCAAAATACGGTAAAAATAAATAGGGGAAATACGGTAATACGGAGAGGCGGTATGAATTACAGAAATGCGTTAAAACCTAACGCATACATCACTGAAATTCCAAACATTTATGTATTTATAATAACTATATGATAACTTCTATTCATTTTGGAAACTGCTGCCGCAAACCGTTGCTGCACGCATGTAGACAGCTTTCAGCATTATTGGTTACATAATCTACACAAATCTTTCTTGTACTGACGTGAAACAACTAGGCCTGATCTTTGAAATCAGCAAGATAATGGTTACAGCGATTTTTTTATCTTCCAGTTTCCGCGAAACATGACGCAGTTTGGTATAGAAGACCTAAAAAATAAATTACCACGTCTTCAAAACACGGTAGAATTTCGGCTTTTCTTTGCAAATATAGTGATATATTTACATGTATGAGCTGTACTGTAAAACCGCCGACTCTATGGTACATCTCAGTTTATGTTTGTAAGTATATTAACTTTTTTATGAGCTGTATAACGTAGCCTAAGCAGGCGAATCACTTGTAATACGTGAGCAAATATGTTATCAAGAGCGGTCATATATTGTAAAGCCTTGCCATTATAATCAATTAGTTCCCAGTAGGGTGACGTCACAATCAAAATAATGACTACGTAATGACTGGCGTAGCTATGTCCAACAGGAACATTGAAAAGTCCTTCAGCTGTACGAATTGAAGTGCATTACTATTTAATAAGCAGCAGCACCCAGACAGAATAGTTCCAAAATATTCAACAGCTCACCTCCATAGTTACCCTGAAAAGGGGGTTCTGGGAAGTCATGGTTCAAAGTATGTATATAAATCATGACGACTACGACGGATGGGCGTGTAGGCCTATTATCTCTTCCCGTGGCCGCTCAGGGCTACGCATTCACTTGGTTGTGTCTAGAATGGACCTTTTCACATTATCCATCCATCACATGACGTCGTAATCAACTACGTGACGTGTAGAATGACATCATAATTAATGACGTCATTATGACTTCGACAAGTACGTCACGAACACATATTGGGCCTTTCCCGTTTCAGTTAGGCCCCGCCCACCTCTACCTAAGCTCCACCCACACCTCGCTCGTTTTCGGATCAATCGATCCCTGAAATACCTGACTATCAGTTTCCATAAAACTATGCAGGTAAGCTGTTAAATATTTTGAAACTAATTTGACTGGGTGCTGTTGCTGCTTATGGCAGCAACAGTGCCCAATCAAATTAGTTTCAAAATATTAAACAGCATGTTTATTAAATAGCAGACATACAATTCTTACAACGTTTTGGACGATTAAGAGTTAAAGACGGGTCAAATAGAATCATTTATGACGTAATGATTATGATGTCATCATGCACGTCACTTAGGTGGCTATGACGTCATATGACATCATATAATCGAAGGATAAAATTGGAAAGGTCCATTGAATACGGACTATGAGTTGCTGTAAGATTTGCATGTCTACTATTTAATACATATTCTGTTGAATATTTTAAAACTAATTTGACATGGCACAAAATATGCAACGGCTTACCTGTATAAATTTCAGGAAATTGATAGCCAGGACATTCGCGGGGATCGATCGAGGTGAGCGGGGCATAGCTAAAACTGGAAAGGTCCATTGCCTATAGGCGCTGCCATTTTGCGAAAGGGTTTGTGGTCATTCACGTTCTCGCCAGATCTCCTACCGCTAACGGTAGCTCTGGAATCGTAAATTTAGGACATATTGTCTAGATCTCTCATACGCATTAAAAGCATACCCTCACTATTGGGGCTAGTTGTACCTATTGCTGGTAGCCTGGGCTAATTGCTGACTGTACATTTGCATCAGAAATAAAATGCTATTGTGATCTGTCCCACTGTACCTACGGACATCTCTTAATCTCCACTTCAACACTCGTCCCGATCAAACTGGCCAAAATGGTTTCTGTAGTAATCTTGAGAAACTACCATTTGCATCTAACAGGTAGACATTTTTGAATATTTACCAGCTGAGCCTATCATTCCAATGGTAAACTGCCAAAAAACAACGGTATCTTGGTCTGCAAATGGGCATTGGATATCTCTGTGATAATGGATGTATCTGATTTGTCACTCAAGCGTATGATGTCATATTTATTTATGTCATACGTAGGACGAAGTCACAATCAAAATACGTAATGAATGATGTAAATAGCTTCATCAGGAGCATTGAATAGTACATCAAGTGTACGAATTTTATGTCTTTACGATTTAATCCCCAGGATTTAATCAATCAGTCAATCAATCAATCAATCAATCAATCAATCAATCAACTACTGCCAGTGTTGCGATGATGACCGGGTGAGGGCATAGCATACACCATACGGTGTGCATCCAAAAGATAGTCTCATATGAATTCGTCAGTGTATCAGTATATCCGACATGTGAAAGTTAGTTCGCTAAACCAACCTTCTTGTCTTGCTGCGGTGGTCCAGAGGAATTGCAGGATGACAGTTCGATCTTTGACCAGGGATATGATGATCAACAAAGTAAACTAATGGGTGAACTCCGTAGGCGGGTGAACTCCATAGGCGGGGTTAGCGCAGAAATTGAAGTCATCATGTTGCCAGTGCGTTATAAAACTAAGCATACCAACCTACCTATACCTACCTACCAAGCAAGCAAGCAAACAATCTTTATTGACAAATCCAACTTGTGGACATACAGAGACAATATTCAACATTCTCTTGAATATTTTGATACTAATTTGTACGAATTGTATGACCTTGCTATTTAATCAACATTCTGTTGAAAATTTGAAACTAATTTTCCTGGGCATTGTATGTCTTTACCATTATCAATTGCATCCTATAAAACCTTCACAGGCGTCATAGTCAAAATGCTTAGTGAATGACGTCTCTAGCTCCATCGTGAATATTGAATAGTCCGTCAAGTGTACAAATTTTATGTTTTTACTTTTTAATCAACATTCTGTTGAATATTTTGAAAATAATTTGACTGGGCACTGTTGCGGCCATAGACAGCAAAAGCACCCAGTCGAATTAGTTTCAGGATATTCAACACCGTACCTGTATAGTTACCTTGAAATTGGGATTCTGGGAAGTCGTGAATCAAAGTATATAAATTGAGTATATAAGTATATAAACTTAGCTAGAAATTGATCCCACCTTTGAAATAGTCATGAACAAATTTGATCATTAAATGGCCAATACCACTTAGTAATGTGAGCTCCACCCAACATGGACCACTTGTAATAAGTGACCACATATTTTAGCAAGCGCATTCAGATAGTTAGCTTTGCCCTGCCGGACGCATGTAGACCCAATCACAATGTTGAAAAGTCTGTAAGCTTTGCGAATTGTATGTCTTTACTATTTAATAAACATTCTGTTGAATATTTTGAAACTAATTTAACTGTGATGCCGCTATAAGCACTGACAGCATCCAGTCAAATTAGTTTTAAAATATTCAACAGGCTCACCTCTATAGTTACGTTGGAAATTGGATTCTGGGAAGTCACAGTTGAAAGTACATAAATCACAATGACGACGTCTATGAATATAAGCCTCTCATCATCTTGTGTTGTATTTTAACTGCCGCATGGCATAGCTGGTCAAACCGGCCCCTACAGTGATCTTTAGCAATGTCAAATTGCATGCCATGAGGGGACAGTTTTTGATAATTTAACACTGGAATGCTGCACGAGACAGTCATTCCAGATTCTGGTGTCAAATCTGCAAAAGCAGTCTTGTCTGGGCCTGCAAATGGACATTCAATATCTAAATATTTTAAAATTCTTCATTAAATTTAGACAGTAAAGGTTTAATATATTTTGACGACAATACCAGGTACTGTGTCTGTTTCATTTTTTCCTTATGTATTATAGCATAAAACACTAGGCTGAACATTCGAGATAGTGTATACATTTCCATTGTAATGTCTCGTAGTGCGCCGGGGCAAAGATTTTAATGTCGTGGACACATTTTACTAGTCACTATATGTGTGGTAAATTTTAACAGTAAAACATGTATAATAATATTGTAGAGCATGAAAAATTTGACAAAATTCGCTAAAAATAATGTACATGTGATTTTCATTAGTAATTTATTGTCCTTAATCCTTCACTGGGAAAAGACCCATGCATGCAATTATTTAGCACTATGTATACACAACTGATGTTTCGAATTTCAAATCAAAATGGCTGTCAATAACATTGTAGCAGGTGGTTAGATACATAAACCAACAGAAATGGTATGTATGCACCAAGTTAGTAATGCCTGCAAGTGTTCGGCCTAAGAATTCCACACATATGGTTAGATAGGTATCTGAATATGCTAATGAAGTATTGAATTAAACAAATGTTTACCATGAAGTAAATTAATTCGTTGTACACGATTTCATACCGAAAATTGGCTGAAATTTTAGCCAATTCACAGTCTTCACTGCCCTATTGTCTGTAAGTTATGCTCGGCCCCAGATTTTCACCCACATAAACTTGAGTTTAAAAAGTATAATTTAGCCTAAATTACTTTCAGCTGTAAACAATATGATATCATATCATTTCTAGCTATATTCATAATTAAAACAAATTCTACAATGAAATAATTCCGTAGTCCGCAATTCCATATTGAAAATTTGCTGAAATTTTGGCAGATCAGTGATTTTCAGTACCATACTGTCTGCAATAAGTTCGACCCATATTCGGTTCGAAATTCATACATACGGTCAGATCAGTATATGAATACGCTAATGAAGTATCAAGCTTCAGAAAGTCTACCATGAAGTAATTACATAGCACACAATTCCATGGCAAAAATTTGCACACGTTTTGGCAGATCCATGGTTTTCGGTAGCCTACTGTCCGTAATAAGTTTGGTTCCAAAATATCAGATAGATATATAAATACGCTAATAAAATATCGATTTAAAAAAATTCCATCGTAAAGTAAATTTATAATGCTCAATTTAGTAGTGACCAAAAGTTGTCAGATGCCAATAATTTATGTACCGATATCTATGTACTCTGTTTGTAACCAGTTTTCAAACATCTAGCCATGCAGAACTCAATATGTATTTTTATGTACTAGTGATGTACGAAATATGGCACGATTCTACCATCAAATAATATCATAATTACCAAGTAGGTCCATGTAGTTACTTATTCGCAATATGTCCCCCATTGAACGATAGTTGGTTCAAATTAGCCACAATTGGATAGATGTTGATATGGCCCGGCATATCGCTTGTAATAGGTTCGGCTCCAGAATTCCACCCATATGTTTACATATATATATATATATGAATGCACTAATAAAGTATCACATGATTCTATCATCAAATACTTCTTGCAATAATGTGAACATCTTTCTATATATCCTATAAATAACCTCCAGATAGAATCTGAATTATCAAACAAAACCCCCAGAATTTACGCATATGGTTCACAAGATGGATGGAAAGATGGATGGACTGCCCCAAAATATGATCTGCTTCTTCCTCTAGCACATAGGTAATCCTATCCAAGGCCGATGCCATTACAACCATCTTAAAGATATGACACTACCAAAAACCATCAGCACTACATAGGAAGGTAAGAAACTGTAAATGATAGTAAGAACCTATGTAATATTGAATGTTAATATAACAAGATAAACACATTTCTCTCTGCCCTGCAAATATGTTGTCAATTTATCACATGCCTAATGGCTATATCTTTATAGTACATTGACTTTAACTTGAAGCACATGTCTTCTTATGTTATTGTAGTAATACTACTAGTACATTATAACAGGTTACTCACCCAACAGGGGTCCTGAATCGCACATGGAACCGGCGACAGGTGCTCGCGTTTCAGGTTCCAAGGTACGACTGCCAGGCGTCTGTAGAAACGGCGGGAATCAGCTAGCCCGGCAGCCCAAAAACGTGAATTCCAGGATTGCAGGATCCCGCCAGTTCCATATTCCTCCCCATTCTTTAAAATGAGGCTATCAATCTAAAAATCTGGAAGGCTCAATTATTTTTTTTTTAAATTGGGGGGGGGGGGGGATGAAAAAAGAATTAAATAATTAACCAGCCAACTTATAATACAATTGTATGGCCATTGACGCTCAACTGCTATAAGGTAGAATTAGAATCGACCACAATTAAGAAGAAAATTTTTTGGACCATAGTAGGTGTCGATCCATGCAGAGAGAATGAGCTGCAAATAATAAAACAGATGGATAGATCCACTGGTTCCGGACGAGGGACATCGTTACAGATTTTAAAATAGCATAGCATCCTTAATTTAAATTAAGGACAGTGGTATTCCACCACAGCAGAAAACTGACAGAATTGACGGAATTGCCGAATTGATAAAGAAGTAATAAAAACATGCCTTTTGCGCTATGACTAACGCATCAATTACTTTGGGCATTATAAAGTGGTAAGTGCAAGAAATGCATCTGCACGGTTTATGCAGTCTTTGCTAAATGCATATTATAAATATGCTGTCATATGCACGACTTCTGCACTATAGACTAAAGCACATTATAGATATGCATCATTGCATCAAATTAACATGTAATTGTTACACGTTTACTAGAGCAAATACATAGATATGGTATACATATATAATGTTGACCTAATATAAAATATCTGAACTGACCTAATGTAGAATTAATATATCTGGGCTATCCTATAAAATATCTGTGCTGACCTAATAAAACTATATATAATATATTTAAGCTACCCTATAAAATATCTGAGCTGACATGGTGTAGCTAACCTAAACTGAATTTCCCTATAGATAGATGAGTTTGCATCACAACATAGGGTGCATATACTTATTATACAATGTGTGTACATGGATTTGCCATATACACAGACAGAAAACATTATTATGACCAAGCGTCACGATGGTCAATAAATACAATGCGTATGTTTAATGCATAACAATTCACGCATCATTTGACAACGCATCTTTGCAACACGTAATTATCCATGCGCTGTTCAAGAAATGCGCAAATATAACCATGCATTATTATGCGCAATCATTCACGTGCCATTTGAAAAATGTGTAATTATAATACTGCGTTCTGTGAGTCATACAGCAATTGACCCCTGTTGGTTGTTGGCATCTCAAGGAGTATAATTGCTGGGCAAAAAAGCCACTATGTGCTTACGTGTCCAACTAATTTAGAGCTTCCAAAAATTTTACAAAGAATAGAACATCACAATTTTGCTGTTGTTGGAACCAAAACTAAGATGGAAACGGAACATAAACCAATGATTATAAATGTTTTCTGGACAAGTTGAATGTTTTCAGTGTCATGCAGAATGTTAAAATTTGAAGTCATAATTTCATATCATCTTGATTATAGTAATTCTTTTAATGTTGAATTACCGTTACCATTGTGCATTATCACACTACTATTACAGTACTGTACTACGACCGAAAAGCTAACTGCAGTCCGCAACAGTACCATGACCAAATGCATCCGAAATAAGACGAAACCAGAGGAACATATATGCAGGTGGACAAGTAGGGTCCATGAAGACATACATAGTTTAATTCACGAATGCTAAAAGAGCATTCTAATACAGTTCATAATCTAGGAACCTGTTGGGAAGACGGCACTGCCTTCCTGTTCGACTGTGAATGGTGTGAGTTTGGAGTTGGTCATCTCTAGGAGATGTCTGATGTATTTATTTCCCCTCGGACCTAACATCTCATGCGCCTAGGGGAAAAAGTGTGATGCGGTTCCCCTCGGACCTGACACCTCATGCGCCTAGGGGAAGTGTGATGCATTTCTCCTCAGACCTGACACCTCATGCGCCTAGGAGAGTGATGCTGTGTTTGTGGGATAGGTAAAACAGAGTCGATATCCAGGTCATCTGTCAAAACAACATCTAGATCATTATGCAGAATTGATGAGGATGGATCAATACCATATGGAATGGTTTCATCCAAATCCTCTCCAAAAATGTATACATGGTTACCATCAGATAACCTACAGCCATTATCGGGGGATAATAAGTCATCATCATCGCCATGATCTTCAGAGCTTATAGCATGTCTCATTCGCAATATCCAGAGAGGTAAATCACGATCTCTACACAGCTTTAATCTATCATGGTGAACAACTAGTTCCCGGCGTTGGTTTTTGATACCAAACAGTGATTCTGACAACTTTTTATAAATAATAAATGGACCAGTCCAAGGAGGTTGTAGTTTACTGGACTGACCTATCTTAGTTGCAGAATTAGCAAGATAAACTACATCAACATGATAGGCACGCTCATACCAACGTAGATCATACTCTTTTTTCTGGCGCTTCTGAGGCATTTTAAGGTTATCTCGTGCTATCTCATGAGTTTCATGCAACGTTCACTGTAACTGTTGGACGAAGTCACTGGCATCTGAAGGGACATCATCTGTAGTCGCAGACACAGGGCATTTGTACATTAGGTCAATGGGCTTCTCGACCAAGCATCATCATGTTGGGAGTATAACCCATCTGTCGGCTTACAGTAGATCGTATAGCTCTAGCGATGAAAGGAATACACTTGTCCCAATCATTCTGTCTGTCATGCTCTTGCAGGTAACACCACATACACTGCAAGATGGTACGGTTTATACATTCAATCTGTCCATTCGAACATGGTCTATAACCTGTGGTGCCTGTTTTTTAAATCTCCAGTAGATGGCACAGTTCCTTAAATAGGCTGCTCTCAAAGTTACGGCCCTGGTTGGTGTGTAAGAAATATGAACAGCCAAATGTGGTGACGAAACGCTCCACATACATTTTGGCTACCAGTTCTGCCCCTTGCTCAGGGAGTGCATAGCACTCAACCCATTTAGTGAACTGATCTATGATCATCAACACATATCTATTTCCCAGTGCAGATATGATAAAGGGGCACAAAATGTCCATATGTACCCGTTCCAAGGGAAAACCAGCATGGAACTCGCCCAGAGCAGCTCTAGGATGGATGGAAGCTCTTTTGCTACAGCTACAAATCCGACAGGATTTCACATATGCCACCACGTCACGAGAGTATCCGTGCCAGATATATTTAGCCTTCACTCTCTCTCTAATGTTTTCTGCTCACCCATGTGACTGGCAAGCTTGGAATCATGACAATTCTCCAACACCAGGTTCTGGAGGGACTTTGGACCTACCAGTAGATTCCGTGTGGTATTTGCTTCTACCCAAAGATAGTGCAAAATGTTAGCGACAAAAATCAATTGATCAAGATGAGCCCACCTAAACTTGACAGCTGGACTAGCTAAATATAGCCCCACGTCAGAACGTGTGTGCAGCTGCTCAATCCATGATGTGTCTTCAGATCAGGATCCTCCAACTGACACTCCCTTAGATCTTCCAAAGAGAATGTGTCTAACCAGTTTGACCTTCCGATAACCTGGTCTGTTTGTGGGACACCATCCAGCAGTCCATCTGGATCGTCACTGTGTGTGTCGCTGTCTGATAGGTCATTATTACTCAGTTGAATGGCCCTTATGGGTTGAAAAGCCAAAGGAATTACATCATCAACATCTTGTTCAAATTAAGACTATTGCTGCTGAAGCTTGGTACAATTTTTGCACCTACCACATGGTAATGAACTAAAAGATTGGCCAGCTTTATAACAGTGGCAAGGTGAAGAATCGCTTGGAACTCGTGATAGGCCATCAGCATTAGAGTGCTGTTTACCGGGCCTGTACTGAATCGTCATATTATATTGGGACAGTTCTTCTAGCCATCTAGCTAGTTGTCCTTCGATGTACTTGAAACTGAGCAGCGACGTGAGACTGTGATGGTCAGTCTGCACAATAAATTACCATCCTGGCAAATACATACAGTACTGCCTAGTAAATGCCACCATGGCTAGCAACTCTGCGTGTAACACAATATTTACGCTGAGCCGGTGTCAACGTTCAGCTCACAAAACCAATAAGCACCTCTTTCCCATTCTGAGTTTGGGATAACTCTGCACCCAATAGCAGCCTCTGAAGCATCAGTATCCAGTATGAAGGTACCATCCGGTGTTGGATAACCTAACACTGCAGGGTTGGCCATAGCACCCTGAAGTGTTTCGAAAGCTACCTGATGCTCTAGAGTCCAGTCCTACTCTACTTTGGAACTAGTAAGTGCAGAGAGAGGAGCAGAAATACCAGCAAAACCCTGTATGTGCTCTCGGTGGTAATTCATGAACCATAGGAAAGATTCCAGCTCTTTCCTGGTCTTAGGAACAGGCCAATTAGCAATGCTTTCCATATTGTTTGGCTTAACAGTGATTCCCTTATCACTTAGCAACTTACCTTAGAAACAGAGTTCTGTACAGAACAACTTACACTTCTTAGGTTTTAATTTAAGGTTGTGTGACAGGAATCGGGAAAGGACAGCTTTCAAGTTGGTCATATGACTGTCAAAGTCAGTCCCTGTCACTACCACGTCATCTAAATACGCAAGACACTCGCACCAGTTAAGGCCTTGCAACACCAGCTGAACAACCCTCTGAAAGGTAGCCAGGCTGTTGCACGTACAAAATGGCATCCGGACAAATTCAAAGAGCCCATATCGTGTGATAAATGCGAGCTTGTGGCAGTCCTCTGGGTCAACCTCGACCTGCCAATATCCAGCTGCCATATCATGTGTGCTGATGAATTTAGCACCACCAAGTGCATCCAGACATGTCTCAATGTTTGGTAGGGGTTAAAGGTTGTTGCGAGTTAGACTGTTCAGAGCTCGAAAATCGACGCAATACCACACGGTACCGTCTTTCTTCCGAACTAATACCGGGGCTGATGACCACTCAGATTTTGATGGAACTATGATACCTTTCTCTAACATTTCTGCAAGGTGTTTCTCTTCCTCATTCTCAAAACCAAGAGGAGTTCATCTAAGTTTAGAATGAATAGGCTGTGCATTACCTGTGTCAACCTTATGTCTTATCCCTTTGAACAAATCTAAGTCAAGATCATCTTTTGCAAATGAATCCTGATATTCGATTAACATAGATTTAACTTGTCTCCAATAAACCTGGTGTCGACCTCTCATACAGATCCTGTAAGAACACAGGGATGTCCGTCCACCTCAGTGGTTGTAGAAGTCTGTAAACCATTCTGGTTTATGTGGTTACCAGCAAGCTGAAATTCTGTTTCAGGGTCTAAAAGATTTCTGTGACAATACCAGAGTTGTGGCCTTGTTCCAGAGTAATGTAGTGGGCCGACAGGTTCCTCAACAAAATAGGAATCTGCGAATCTTTGGCAGTGGCCACTGTATGAGGTGCTACCACACCCTCCAGTTCAGAGGAGGTCTGGAGCACAACATCATTCTGCACCTCCCGATCCAGAACACCTGTGGTCTTCATGGCCTCAAAAGGACCAACGACCACTTTCTGCCTCAATGTTACCCGAACTACTTGGGCTTCCTTCCCATGAGCTCTCAACATTGATGCTTGAACCGGTTCTCCATTAATTGTCAGACACAGTCTAGTCAGATCAATGGTGGCCTTGTGTGCCTTAAAGAAATCCAGGCCTAATATAATCGGATAATTAATATTGGCAAGAAGGACTGGCCAGTTGAACATCATAGAGCTTAATGCAATTGTGACTGGCTCAACACTTTCCGCAGGGATAATATTGTCTCTACCTACACCTTTCAATGAAATAGACTCCAACTTCTTTAAAGGGTAAGGTAATTTATTTGCAAAGAAATTGCCAATTACTGTCACTTGTGCCGCAGTGTCCACTACTGAATCAACGGAAACACTATTTACTTTAATGGGGATGACTAGTGTCATAGGGTCATGATTAAACTCATACATGCGAACATCATATGATGGCACAGGCGAAGATCTCGGTGAAGCAGAAGGTGATGGCGACCATGTACGCCTCGGCTCCGGACACTCATGGGAAAAATGACCCTCTAAATTGCAATTAAAGCATTTTCCCGATCTGAGGGGAGGAGAAGTGGAATGTGATGGAATGACCTTCCCTCTTGGAGGAGAACGACAGTGACCGAATTGACCAGATATAAGATTCAAAATCTTAGCAACATCTACCTTCATCTCCACCATATCCTTCCTAAGTCCTTCAACATCTTTCTCTAATTTATCTATCCTGCTTGGAGCCGTTATGCCTCTTAACTGCTCAGGAGTGTCTGCCTCCATCAAATCAGAAGCATCGTCTGGAAAACGTACCTTTCGAACCTCAGGTCTTCTGGAACCCATGATCAATCTTTGATTATGGATAGCTGCATTGACCATTTGTACAGCCTCCTCCATGGTGCTCGGATTTTTATCCATAGCTATCAAAGTGGCTCGTTTATGCTCAACACCCTGTAGGAATGCATCAATGGCAATTGTCTCGCCCAAACTCTCTAACGCATCAGGGTAACCATCTAAAGTGAGCTCCTGAATGATATCTGCAAATTCTTCTAAAGAGTTACCCTCCTGTCGAATGTCTTGCATATTTTTCCTGATGATGTGGGCCAGATCTTTCTTCCCGAATCGCAACCTTAATTTGTCGCATAAACTGACATAATCATTCTGGACTTGCACAGAACAGATGCAGTAAAACTTTAAAGCCTTGTCCCTTAAAGCTGAGATGAGCATGTCTAATTTATATGTATCAGACCAATAGTACCTTGAAGCAGTATGCTCAAACTGTATGAAAAATGGTTTCAACTCACATTTTCCATCAAAAGTTAACATTTTAGGTGGAGGAGGACCATCAGAGTAGCTTCTACGACCTGGTGACGACATTCTAGAGTCATTATACGAAGAGCCATCCAAGTAGGCGCTACGAACTGGTGATGACGTACTAGTGTCATGGTGAGAAACTGATCTCGACTCCCTCTTAGGCTCTCTAGGGTTTTATAACCCCCTAGGAGCCAGGTTATCAACTAGGGTCTGATCACCCCTTTGTCGACTAGTTGAGCTAAGGAGTCCATTGTATTTGATACATTGAGCTAGCAGTTCCATGTTCAGTCTAGCTACTTGCTTTTCCAGGGATTCTTTCCTTGGTGCGAGTCGACCCCACCAACAGCACCTTCATCACTGATGTCAAATATGACATCCTCAGCGTGGAGCAATCGTTCGAGGACTGTAGCTGTGGCAGGCAGATCAAGATCTGCCTTAATGTCGGCCAGAAATATGGAACCTCCTCTGGACCTACGGAAACTTAGTATGCCAGCAGCTCGAATTTCACCAATATTGTGGAGTGCACTAAGTTCCTCCATGGTTGCAGTGTAATACACAAAGGTTTCGGCATTATGGGTCACCTGTTGATTTATACCAGGGAAGTGAAATTAATATTCGCTAAAAAAAGCAATATCACTTACTGAAATAAGTTGTGAGCATATGCTTACTGAAAAATATAACTCACTGATTAGTGATGGTGGTGCAACTCCGGAGAACGTCTAAATGAATCTTCCGAAGCCAGACCAGATTCAGTAGCGTACCTGCATGCAAACCGTCCTTCAGAAACTCGAAAGTTTAATGATAACGGACGCGTTTACATGCACTAGAATTTTTACGGCGTATTAACTCTACACTGCATTTGATGGTGTGTACACCGATATCTGCATTGATTTTCTCAATTCTATCTTTGAGAAGAGAGAGAGTTGGTCATGCAGTTGCAGCTCTTGGTCTTTGAAGGAACAGGGATTCAAATGGTGCAGTTGCTCATTATACAGGACCAGAGAATACGCCCGTATATCGATAAACTTCACCGTTTGGCCGTAACGCCTTACTATGTCTAACGCACGGTGATAGTGTTGGCAAATGCGGTCTACCACAAGTTCATCATCGGCCGTCCTTAAATAGACAAAACCGTCGCCTCGTTTCTCGGTAAGGTCGCAGGTTCCAGTCCAGATATAGAAAAGGATACGGGGAAATTTCTGAATGGCGTTGGCTATTCTCGACTGCAAAATATTAACCAAGTCTTGTGTAGTACCACTGCTTTTACACCAATACTCAACAAACCCAGTTTAATCAGCCCTTTTCAAAATGAAACCTTTACTTGTACCCAACAAAATTGCCTTGTGGGTAAATGATTGATCAACAGAAAACTGGGTGCGAGCCAAAAACTCCTCAGATTTAACTTGAAAAGAAGGCATAAGCTGAGTAGTGTTTTAACGGAGTAGCTAGCAATGTGATAATGAACTTTTTGAATTAATAATAACAAGAAAAAACAAATAATATTCAGCGTAATTAGCAAACCTAATATTAAAATTTAAACATATTTATTTATTAGAAGGGAGATTGCACTCTAATGTTCAAAATATTAATAATAATAATAATAATAATAATAATAATAATAATAATAATAATAATAACAACAACAACAACAACAACAGTGATTTATTTCACTTCTTTATTTCAAATAATTCTGAAATAAACAACGAAATTGAACTGTAATTAAAGTATAAAGAAATATCCAAAAACCAACGCTTAAATTGCAGCACAGAATCGCGGTTTCCTACATTTGACACTGAAGACAACTAACAATAACAATCCAGAAACTATAGGAAACTTGGAATACTGACATAGATGATAGAAACTTAGCATGAAAATATACCTCGATTCATTACAGTTCAAATAAATAACATTGAATCTTGAATTTATGACGTATATGACGTATGTATGTAAGGTATATTAATCTATATACCCGCCATTTGAATGCTATGGTATAAATAAATAATAAATATTTAACTATAACTCACCTATCATCTGTAATTTAGTAGATAAAAAACTATAAAATAATAATCAAAATGGCGGCCAGAGTCTGTCAAATTGACGTTCGGGCAGGGCTAGAGTAGTCCTTATATTTCCGAGAATTCTATCTTTTTTAACAGCAAAATCGTGAGTAGAATTTAGAAATAACTCAATAATTTTTAATTTAGTGCCCAAAGTACTCCTGACACCATTTGTAGTAATACTACTAGTACATTATAACAGGTTACTCACCCAACAGGGGGTCCTGAGTCGCACATGGAACCAGCGGAAGGTGCTCACGTTTCAGGTTCCAAAGTATGACTGGGGGAGGGGGGGGGGGCCTCTGTAGAAACGGCGGGAATCAGCTGGCCCGGCAGCCCCGAAACGCGAATTCCAGGATGGCAGGATACCGCCAGTTCCACATTATATAGTGCATGCGCCAGTTCTACATATGATGAATTTGAAGCTCAACTTGAATTCAAGATTCAAGATTCAAAATTATTTATTTTCATATAACACATAGATTTTACATTTACACAACAGGCAGTCCACCAAAAGCTGAGCCTATACGGCGGTGGACCCCTTACATTTAACATATAATAAACATATAATTCAGTGATAGTTGGCTCATGGGTGAAGATAATATAATTTTTACATGTATACCTTTAAGACAATAGACAATTAACGCACGCACGCATGACGCACGCGCGCGCTCTCACACACACACACACACACACACACACACACACACACACACACACACACACACACACACACACACACACACACACACACACACACACACACACAAACACACACACACACACACACACACACACACACACACACACACACACACACACACACACACACACACACACACACACACACACACACACACACACACACACACACACACGGGAATGGGGAAAACACATGCATATCTTGTATATAATATTATTATTATTATTATTATTATTATTATTATTATTATTATTATTATTATTATTATTATTATTATTATTATCATATATAACAATACTGCCTAATTTGTATCAACATTTCTTGGTGCAGCATTATTATTATTATTATTATTATTATTATTATTATTATTATTATTATTATTATTATACACAACTGCATCATCCACATCAACAATTACGGATGCATTATTATTATTGCAGATGTGTATTTTACATTCTAGTTGTTATCCTGGCAACTGGGTACATACCTGTTTTTGTATTGCCATGGTGGTGACTTCTGCATTCATGTCATTGGTTTGGATTTTTAGTATCTTTCTAAGATTATTTTGTTAATATTTTGTTTAAAAGAACTTTGTGTAAGAATTTGTGTGCGTATATTCATATATGTGTTGTTCCAGAGTTGTATTGCTTGGTGGGATGGTTTTTGTGTAGCTGTCATTGTTCTGTAATAGGTTTGGTGTAAGTTATTCTTAGTTCGTGTGTTGTGGGAGTGTATATCGGAGTTGTTCCTAAACAGGTTTGATAATGAGGAGGGTAGATTGCCATTATGGTAGTACCTTAAGATAGTGTATAGTTGGACAGCTGAAGCGCGTCATAATGTGACTCGAGATGGAATGTGTGACGTAACAATAAGGAAATGTTACTATAAATAGTCCCCTTTGCTTTAAATCGGGGTGGGCATTTCGGACAACCAACCAAACCAGATCAAGCTTTACGCTAAATAGTTTAACTTAAGCATAAATTGTGGTGGAAGTGTAGGAAGTCCCGTGTTACAATTATTATGGTGCAGGAGATGGTAGCAGTGGAAACGGTACGATTGCTTACAAACTAAACTGTGGTCTGGGCCTATTTTTACACAGGATAGCTCGCAGTTTGTTTGATATTTACGGTATCATCTACTCGTCATAATCATATCGTTCCCACCATAATTCTACCACAGTTCTATGCCCACCACAGACCCACCACAAACATATAGACCTGTCATTGAAGAGAGGTGTCCCGATTGATTGGCATTGTCGAGCGTGCATAACTAACGTGATATTGTGCCGGCGAGTTACCGAGAATGGTTATTACGTTAAGCCCGCCTCAGACGATACGTTTTACGTCTACGATTTGTTAGGATTCCCTAGCTACGTTAAGCCAGGATTTCTCACGACAATATAATCGCAGGAAATTGCTGCCTATTGAAGCGTACGATGATACCCCTCACACGCTACGATTTGCTCGGATTTTCTGTGATCGTATGTGCTTGATAGTATGAATGATTAGCTTTCCTGACTATATGGCAACAGATTCAAGTAGCAGCATGGATGAAATCCTTGCTCTGTCAGCCTTAATAGTTGTACGAAGACGAAGAAGAAAGCGAAGGGAAGCCCAGAAGAGGATGTGGGTTCAGCCATGGTTAAAACGGCGAGATGACTATGGTGCTTATGACCGACTCATGCATGAATTGGAGATGGAAGATATCCCTGGATATGTTTCCTTTCAACGGCTTCATCCTGAACTATTTAAGGAGTTACTACATCTGGTATCCCCCATTATCCAGAAGCAGGATACCAATATGCGAATGGCGATACCACCAGCAGTCCGACTGGCATTAACCATGCGCTATCTGGCAACTGGTTAGTACAATATAATACTTTATTGAGATTTTGACCATAATGTGTTGTTTGTTAGGTGGTCGTTAATCCGCATGTTTTATAATTACGCATCCCTACTTTAGTAATCGATTATATTAAACTTAAACACATTAATTTTCCCCTGCAATGTCTTTTTAATTGTGCATAATGCGGTCGTTATACGCATTTTTCACGGTTTGTTAATATTAATGTACAGTTATCCTCATGAAACGATACACTGTGTGTGGATGGTTCTTCCTCCATGTTGGTGGTTTGGGCGTGGTTCTGACGTATTCTGCCCCCATCAGCCCCACCCAACCCTCATCACACCCCAACATCACACCTATCACCCCAAAATAAAAAGAAATTTGTTAAATATTAGGTGATTCTGATGGCGGATGTCCATCATTTCCATTGATATACCACATGATGACGTCACTGATAGCATGTTGTTGCATCTCTCTTTACAGGACACACCTATATCAGCCATCAGTTTGAGTTTAGGGTTGCAGCGAACACAATTGGCCAAATCATCCCGGAGACATGTGCTGCTATCTACCAGGTGTTGCGGAGTGCATACTTACAGGTACTACGCTACTTAGGAAAGGACGGTACAGAAAACCTATTTTCATCCTTTATTTGTATGACAACACTCTCATGACAAGCCAGCAGCCACTATTCTCCATTTTATCAGGAAGCCTATTCCTGTAAATAACAAACAAAAAAGTCCACACGGGCAAAGTATATTTATTATTTTATTTTCAAGCACCTAGCGAGTATTCGTTACCTTTAAGAAAACGGCCAGCATGTTTACACAAATGATATATTTACCTATACGATTATAGATGAGAAGATCAGTTTAAAAATGCCCTGTCCATTGAAGCAAAACTTTGAATTGAATTGGCACACTGGTTGCTCAAACCGTCGAAATGTGACCCCAGGTTACCATTAGTACTTGCTAATTGTTGCTCCGTCATTCTGGGCGACGACAGGCCATCCCCATAATTTATAGAGGTTAAGGCTCCCGAATACTGTTGTACAGCATTAGTACTGCTCAATGTAGGAATTGTGACTGCTTGCATTTGGACGTGATGGTTGAGATAATTATTCCTCGGTGTAGCGGACACCTCCGGGTGGTCCCTGCACTCATCCTCCATCATGGCCTTAAAAAGAATCTCCTGCATTTCATGCTGGACCTGCAGTCATCTACGGCGACTACTGATGCTTCGCAGTTGAATTTGCACATGGTCCGAGAAAATTGAAATTTCATCCTTCGCAGGACCTGGTGATGTAGGTGGCTGTGTGTTGGGCGATAGCCGCCGCTGCTTGCTTCGTTCTTCTAGGGATATGGCGATCTGAAATATAAGCATTTGCATCACTTTTCAAAATTGCATGCATGCATGCATGCCCGAATGTCTGGAAGTCTTGTAGTCCGTTCGTTCTCCCAAACGTCCTGCCACGCGTCCACCTGCCTGCCTGCCTGCCTGCCTGCCTGCCTGCCTGCCTGCCTGCCTGCCTGCCTGCCTGCCTGCCTGCCTGCATCATCATCATCATCATCATCATCGTGTCTTAGGACTTAAGCCTTAGGCTTCTCATGTCCTGCTGAGCATAGTGTTTTACATTGTAGGCCAATTTACGTGTCTTGTCTTGAAATTGTATGGGTTATTGTTCGTTTGATAACTGCAAGCATGGAATTTGCCTTTTTCACAATGCCATTAATATGTGTGTCAAAGGATAGTTTATTGTCTATGTGGACCCCTAGATCCTTTTCACAGTCAGTTGTCATGATTGTATGAATTTCCCCTTTATTTTGAGTGTTATTGGCTGCATGTCTGTCTGTCTGTCTGTCTGTATCTGGAGTCCAAGACGGTAGAGTCGCCAATTCTTTAAATATCAATTCATAATATTGTAGCGGTCTATGGAATATACTAAATTTCAAATGATCAGATAGCCATGTTATGAGTTCACTAAATTCATTCATAATTCTCAAAACAGTGTACGAGTCAGCATCCCCATTGGAGTACATTCTGTAGTTAGTTTAATTCACATTTACTACATGCACACATACGTACCGATTTCAAATATCGCTTCTCATCTTGATCTTGTATAGCTTTGCTGCTTTTCCCTTTCGTAGTCTTGCATGACTCGGTTGTTTTTGTTGGAATAGGACGGTTGGTCAATAATGCAGATGCCGGTCTAGATTCTACCTCCAGTTCATCCACCTCTGCAATTTGCTCTTGTGACAACATGGATGTCCCGACATCTGGATTAGGTGTAGAAGCTCGCTGGTTTTGAGTACAGTCCTCGATCTCATTTTCTAGCGTATCCTCATCTTGACAGGCGTGATCGACCTCCTCCTCCTCATCAAGCTCCGCTTCGTCTCCTGGTGGTTCCTGGTCTTCCTGTAGAAAACATAAAGTGTTATACAATACTGAATTATTTGACATGCTAAATAAACCTATGAAATACTTAATTTCGCAAAACATGTGTATGTTTCAGTGCCCGGCTACATCTGATGACTGGCGAGCGGTGGCTAAAGAGTTTGAAGAGAAATGGCAGTTTCCAAACTGTCTAGGAGCGGTGGATGGGAAGCATGTGCTATTGAGACCACCTGCCAAGTCTGGTTCGTTCTTTTTCAACTATAAACACACTTTCTCTATTGTTCTCATGGCCGTAGTTGATGCCGAATACAAATTTCTATATGTTGACATCGGCACAAATGGGAGAGTGTCAGATGGTGGAGTGTTTGCTGAGACCAATCTACATGAAGCTATAGAGTCAGGTTTACTGAAACTACCCGCACCTACACCTTTCTCCGCAGATGACACGCCGATGGAATATTGCTTTGTGGCTGACGAGGCATTCCCTCTACGCCGTTATGTAATGAAACCGTATCCATATCGTCTATTAACAGCTGAACAGCGAATATTTAATTACAGACTATCTCGAGCACGCCGAGTGGTAGAAAACGCGTTCGGTATCTTAGCCAACCGTTTCCGAGTTTTCCTCCACCCCATGTTGATCGGACCAGAAAAAGCTGAACACGTTGTACTCGCCGCCTGTGCCCTCCATAACATGCTCAGAGAACGGTCTCCTCATTCAGCTCAAGGGATGATGGACAGGGAAGATGATGAAACGCATGAGGTAACTCCAGGAACTTGGCGACGTGGTGGTTGCATGGAGGAGATACGGTCTATGAAGGGCAATAATGCAACTAATTCGGCGAAAGGACAACGAGATTATATATGCAAGTACTTTAACAGTCATGTAGGTTCAGTCAGCTGGCAAGACCGCATGGTGTAGTTTGTTTGAATGAACACCAACCAAGATCATCTGTATTTTGATAACAATTGAAATAGAATATAATATATTTTCCAATTTTGTTGTATTTATTATGCAATTTTTGAAAGTATTAGTGAGCATGGCGATTGGCCAGTACCATCATAATAAATATCTGATTTGTCATGTGATTACAGTAACCCAGGAGTGCATTCCGTTCTAAAACATTTTCCTAAATGAGGAGACTATGCCATGTGGTTGTTTTGGTATTCACTTGTTCACCTGTTGATAAGGTTGAACGGGAAAAGCAGATTCTGCAAGTGCAAAGCTTTTTCATATGGAACGCACTCCAGGACAAACGAGTTTGGATATTTCCATGAATGTCAATTGCGTTTAAAGGTGGGACCCATATACATACCAAGTTTGACCTAGAAGTCTGGGGCTTTATATAATTGGCAAGGAACTCCAACTGTTGATTGAGCCATTTCTTCCGTGCAGATAGAGGTTTCCCTGGGCCCCCACTTTTCCCTGCCTTGCAAAGACGTCCAAAGGCGCTCCTCAGAGATGACATCCTGACCATCACATCCTTCACTGAAAGTAAATTTGAGGTAGTAGCAATTCTTGGCCTATTTGCATAGTTAGGAATAGTTTTATATGGATACCGAAATAAGTCATGAATAGAGGTGGATTCTACATCTAAGGAAATCAGAATGTAGGCTATTGGCCAACCTGTGTGCGCGCGTGCGTGCGTGCGTATGTGCGTATGTGTGTGCATGTGCGTGTGCGTCATTCGTCTAGAGAAATGGCGATCTGCCATTGACTTGTTTCAAGCTCTGGCCATGACAAATCGTTCAGTTAGTTTCAATGTATCTGTCGCATAATCATGCCTCGTGTTCATTACCTGATGTTCAGTGCACGTGTATATTTCACAAGTACCTCCGATACATACCTGTACAGCCAAGGGTCTTGCTTATTTCCTCATAAAGCTTGCTCTTTGAAGCCTTATTATGGTAGCTTTTAAGACTTACGTTGTACAATTGCGGGTTCTCACGCCATAATTCTATCAATATGTCCTCATGTTCCTCATCCCAGCTGAACGACATCTTGGTTGAGAATGATTGTGCCACGCATGCGCTGATATTACGATTGTATAAGATTATCTAGGTTTGTCTACGACAACGCCTCACACGCTACGATAGTCTACGCTACGACCGGATTTAGTCCCCGACGCCACGATTTTGTGTGCTACGTTCAGAAATTTTTGAACATGTTGAAAACTCTACGACACCCCAGGATTTCCTACGCTACGTTATGCTACGACAGAAACGGCTAAAATCGTGTCGTAGGTGCTCTCAGACGCTACGATTTGCTACGATGACGTAGGCTATCGTGTCGTATCCTAAAGAGTCGTGCGATATCTTAGCGAAAACGTATCGTCTGAGGCGGGCTTTTTTTTTTAGTTGACCACTAGCCTTTGTTAATCAGTCGGTCCACCATAATAGTTCCACCATAGTTGGTCCACCATAGTGCCACCATAGCTGTCTACCATCGTTGGTGATAGATGAATAGCATTTTATTAGAATATAACTGCTATTGGTAGACCAGCAGCAGTGCGGCGTAGTACTGTTTGCTATTTGCGTCACATGTGTTTATGTCTGTCTACGTTGGTGTAGCGTAAGGGGTTACGTCCGTTTACGGTATATACCATTGATCTATATACTAACTGTTAACGCTTAATAATCTGACAAGTTGTACGAATTGTATGTCGTTGCTATTTAATAAACATGCTGTTGAATATTTTGGGACAAATTTGACTGGGAGCTCTTGCTGCGATAGGCAGCAACAGCACCAAGTCAAATTAATTTCAAAATATTCAGTAGCTTACCCACATATTTTTTTGGAGATTGATAGTCAGGGAGTTCAGAGATCGATCGATCCCAACACAAGCGTGGTGTGGGTGGAGCTTAGCTAGAGATGCGTGGAGAATAGTTAAAACTAGAATGGTCCATTGAAATTTGAACTAAATGTGTCAAGATATTTTCTGGTGATACACTGAAAACCCTATATACAAGGAATTTCAGGTTTTTTATGGGGGAAATAACTATGGGCAATAGACAGATTTTGCTACAACTAGACATTGACCCTGCGCATAGGTGTAGTAACATGGGGTTGGGGTGGGGGGGGGGAATTGACATGCACCATCACACAATATGACCTACATTGCATCTAGATAAAAATCAGTTCCAATTTAATAAATATTCTGTTGAATATTTTCCAGCTTATTTGACTAGAAACTGTTACTGCCATAAGCATCAGGATCCAGTAGAATTGGTCTCAAAATATTCCACAGCTTTTCTGCATAGCTATCATGAAATTGAGCCACTATGATTCCAAGGGCTAATTGGTTAACTGCATGTGCCATTGTCTTGAAATATATATACTGGAATTTAAGTATTCAAATGTTTTATATTACACGACTTAGTGATGTGCACGAAATGATAAAATATAAAACCCGCTTAATAGTTTCAAAACTATTTTATTTGCTTAGTGCAAGACAGCAAATACTAAAAAGACTGGTGTATGTCGGTCAGTCTAATCAGGTAGTGTCCATTCACAGAGATCTAAAGCACTCCACTTCAAGCATGCTAAGTATGACAAAGCGATCATCTGCTCAAGTCCTGGCTGTTGAGTTTGTAAATGATGCAGCAGGACAAGTGTCCTGTTGAAATGCACCGTGGTACCATCCATGTCCTTTAATTGATCTGAATATCTGATTCTGAAATATAAACACACAGATGCGAGATATTAGTCATGAAATACTTACACCAAGTGTGGTTGAAAGCAAAATTCTCATAGACCGTAAGACAACATTTTTATTATGCTCTGCCTCAAGCTGTGTGTGTGTGTGGGGGGGGGGGGGGTGCAGGGAAAATGTTATATCAGTTACCCATATGATTGTAGACAGTGAGACAAGGTTTACATTAGGCTCACGCCTAGGATGAGGGGAGGGGGCTGGGGTTTGGGGAGGGGTGGGGGGACTAGGATGGCGAAGCCGGTGGAATTCTGAAACCAAATTTGTTTTGTGGGTTATTCATACGATTTTAGATTGCGAGGAGATGTCTGCATTAGGTTCTGCATTAAGTCGGGGTGCAGAACATGTGGGATCGCGTTGGTATACCATCGACTGCACATTCAAGTGTATGGATGGTAATGATGTATTGTATATTACATTATTTGATCAATCGCTCATGCCTGTGCAAGTATAATTGGCTCTTCATAACATTTGAATATTTCTTGGCCCAATAATAGTCCAGTTTTCAACCCAGAAAACAGTAATGTAAATTTCAAGGCAGCTAGGTGGTGTGTACGAAGGATCTCAACCACACAACTTGAAATAATTAACACTTTAATGTCCAAGAAAAGCTAAGAATGTCCTGAGACAATGTCCATTTGCAGACCAAGAGGCTTTTTTTTTTTCATTTTACCACTGGAATGACGGCCACGGTTATCAAGCAAGTCATCCAATTTTAAAAACATAGACTTTTGACTTTCAAAAGAACGTTCCTCAAGATCACTTAAAATGTCAGTTAATTTGATCATTAAAGGGTTAATATATTTCATGCATTGTTTGGTTTATCAGGTTAATCCAAACATGTGCTGAGAATGAGATAGCATTATATTCCTCTCATTTATAGAATGCAATGACTTCTGAGTACATGCTTGGAATAGCCTAGTGCATTATTGTAAATGACATTTCTGGACATGCAGCTTTTATTTTTAATAGGCATAGCCATATTTTGTTCTTAAGAGAATGGCCTTTGTAACCATATTACTTTGAACACATGAATAAAATATTAATATATAGAAATAGGACATTTTGATTGATGTGACAATACATTTAAGAAAAAATGCATTTCTTAGCCTGGTCCGTTACTGAGAAAATTGGCATAATCTAATGTCACAAATGCTAAATTAAGTAGGTGATGGTTTATACTCTAAGCTAAATGGGATGAAATGCATAACTTCTCCTTCTCAAGGGTTGTTAAAGGGCGATTTGTGTCATTTCAGTCTATCACGGAAACAGATTACGCGTCTCTATTAGGCGCTGTAAAAATTTTTATGTATCTGGAATTTCTTAACTTTAACTATTTTCCTACTAATTCGCATCTCCTATGTGGTGATAAATAAACAGCTAATCGTTTAGATGTGTATATTATGAATTATTACCTCTTGAAGACACTCAGTTGGATTCTAGCGAAAACGACTCTGTCCAACAGGAGGATTCCCACACAACTATCACGTTTCCAACAGATGCTGACATGCGCAGTGTCCAATCTATGGATATCTATGGTATAGACCGTCAAGAGTTGTCTCACTTGCACTTCGGCATTGCCATTCTCGCACACGATACTAATCATCTCCAAGAGATTCTCAACGTTGTCCACCACTACACCAATCAGGAACGGTACTCTATCAATCCAGCAAAGAGTGCTCTTATCTTTCTTAACAAACGACCAAAAGAAATGTCCAAAATACAGCTAGGGGAAAAACAAAGCCTTGAATCAAAGTGTGAAACACATCTGGGTATAGAACGTTCCCTACGGGGCAAAGAAAATGTGCAGAAGAGGATTCAAATGGCACGGAGAACGGTGCACTCCTTGATGGGAGCTGGACTGCACGGCAATGGCGGAATGTCTCCTGCACTAGCTGCGCATGTATGGAAAATCTACTGTCGCCCAAGATTACTCTTTGGTCTAGAAACTCTGGAAATGAACCAAACCGAGATTAATCTCATGGAGCAATTCCAACGCAAAATTCTCCGGCAACTCCAATCCCTTTCAAAGTGTACATCCTCAACAGCAACACTTTGCTTACTGGGCATAAGACCTATAGAAGCTGAGATAGACTACAAAAAACTGAACTTCTTAGGAAACATACTCAGAAACCGAGAGACGCTAGAGTATCAAATAGCTGTGTGACAGTTAGCTGTAAAGAGTATCAGAAGCAGCAGCTGGTTTATGAGATGTCAACACCTACTCTCTAAGTATGATCTTCCAAGTATCTACCAGCTGATTGACAGCATCCCTTCATAACCTCAGTGGAAAGCAGCAGTAGACACACAGGTTAATAAAGTTGTTCATGAAGCCTGGAAGAATGACGCCAGCACAAAATCCACCCTCAAGTATCTTGACGTTCTCGACTGCTCAGTGAACCATGTCCACCATGTCTGGAGCTCTACTGATAAAACAACAAGAGATGTAAGACGTTCCACGATTAAAGCGAAACTCCTGGTTGATACATACATTCTACAAGCTAATCGTAGTCGCTTTAATCAGTTTGCTGCACCTGACACATGCCAGCTTTGTCGGCTAACAAAAGAAGACAGAACTCACTTCCTCGTAACTTGTCCAATGCTGATGGAATCCAGAAAACCGTATCTAGAAGATATCCGGTCTGTTGTCCTCCAGTAGATCGACCCAGTAGCATATGATAGGCTGATTGCTGACCCAGAAAACGTGGCTCAACTAATCTTGGACCACTCCAAACTTTTCACCTGCTCCGATATCAACCTGTCTGCAGAGAACTGTCAAAAAGTATCCAGAATCACATGCGCTCTCTGCTATGCCCTTCATTTGAAGCGAACTGACCTGGAAAGCCATTGTATATAACTAAATCTCCGTGAATTTGTACTTTGTGCACATACACCTTTTGCTGCACTGACTTTTGTCAACCTATCACACACGAACTATGTGCAGTATGCACACACTTCTCAACACGATCGAATTGCTTGCCTGAGCTACGGTTCCTGGGAAATTAATATAACCTGGATACTCTCCCAGGAGTGTCAGTGTCGCAACGGATTCAATCCAGCTTGTGCGCGTGTGCTCAGCAACATCCATTGCTTCTTCGTGTCTTCTGAACATTAGCTAAATTAATAAAAACTTTAATAATACACTATTGTGCAACTCAAGTTGCAACTCTTCGTTACCCTGCTCGTGCCAGGGGTGTGCCCATCGAGGCTGGCGTTCCGAGTACAGATTACAGATTACAAGCGAGTTAGACCTAATGCCGAGATAGGGCGAGCTATATGGTATACAATTCGTCAATGTACCGTGATATCTGAGCATCTGCCAGATGCTGTTTTACTAGCCTGTTTATAGTTGTAAATAAAATTACCTGTTTGTTGTTTATTTAAAACCATCTCTTGTGTTATTATCTGGCTTAATTATGTCAGCCGAAGGATTTGAGCAGTGAGCGCAGCACACGAACCCAAACTTGGTTGTTAACTGGACCCTCCTGGGTGATAGAAGGGATATTGGACAGAGAGCTTCTCTGGAAGCTGCTACTGTTGTCACACTACCATTATTAGTGCCTTGGTGACACTGTGAGCCATCATTGGCCTGTCTTATTGAGGTTGTCACCTCTGTTGTTGCTGTTGTTGTTGTTGTTGTTGTTGTTGTTGTTGTTGCTGTTGTCATTATATCCCTAGTCCTCACCACTAGGGGTGGCCCGTGACAATACTAAGAGCTGAATGTAATTTACTAGTGTTTTTGACGTTATATTTTTCGATAATCTTAGCACTTGCATCTTCACCATTTAGCTTATTGATAACATTGTATTCACAGTCATAATTTTGGACATGCCAAGCAAGAAATTCCGAGATCTGGTCTGAGAGAGGAGTACAAGACTCACATGTGAACATCCTTTTTGTTGCCGTGAGAGCACTAAGCATATACACTGGTAGATGTGTACATATATAGTGAGACCATGATTAACATTTACCACATTTGATCATGTATACATTATCAGGAGCTCAACATGCACACTTGCAATCAATCGGCATGTTTGCTATACTAGTGTCATTTTTCCCAGCCTGACTTGCGCTGACGGGAATATATGGATCATTTACAATTATGTCAGTTACTATATCAGAGTGATTTATATTTCCAGGTGTACCAGGGCCATTTTCACTTTGATCAGTATCTGTGCTGGAAGTGCTGATAGCATGAGAGATGGTATTTGCCTCCTCTGTTATGTCAGCACTTCCACTACAGCTACAGCGATGGTTTCCAGTATGTGTACTTGTCATATTTGTAATTTATAATATTTACCAAGAGAATAAATCAAATCAAATGTCGGACACAAGATTATCATCATTACATAAAATTAAGTCTAAGATATTGGATATAATGCTTCCATCCGGATGCCAGAAGAGATCATTATGATCTATGAAATTTACAGAATGCCATGTGGCAAGGGAGTGCGACATGTGATTGAACTGCATGATTTTCCTATTGGCATCATTATGTATCTATATTTGTATCTATATTGAAATATGGAATCTTGAATCGTGAATATAACACGCACGCACGCACGCACGCACGCACGCACGCACGCACGCACGCACGCACGCACGCACGCACGCACGCACGCACGCACGCACGCACGCACGCACGCACGCACGCACGCACGCACGCACGCACGCACGCACGCACTTCTGACAAGTCAGCTGAGCTAAAAAGTGGTTACATCTTATTATTTGGCTATTAAATTGCATCATTAAGAAGATCTTGACTATTACGTTGCAGCGAAGCAATTTCAGATCCTCTTATTCCCCGCAATCGTCTCATAACTTCGTCATCTAAAAATTCAGAGGAAAACTAACCAATCAGATTTGACAACACAAAGAGCACATGTTCGCCAATTACTGACTGAGATACAATTTTTTCCCAGTACAAAAACGTTTCGCTTGAAAAATTATGGACCAAATCCCGGCTGCGATGGATAGGCACCTTGATGTAATACGCGCGCATACAAGTGAGTACTGTATTGTATGATAAAGTCAAAGTAAGGGAATTTTCGGAAAGCCTTCCGTTTTAATTGATATCGAAAACTGGTATCTAACTCGTGTTTATCGCACAGTGTTTTCTAGGTGCATGCCATTTCGAGGGAGTATACAGTTTTTATACTACCACTCCCCCCCCCCTCCTCTGGCAGGTGAACACTGGTACGTCCCAGGTGTCGCGAATAAATCATTAAATGAATTGATGAATAAATAATTTAACACCAATAAGTCCTCATATTTTTCAGGAATTTGGAGTGCTAATGCACCGTGTACAGAGATAAAAGTAGTGTCCATAATAGTCTGTAGGGACACATGCACTTTATGGGTCTGTACTTATTGTTGTTGTTAGTGAGCTTGGTCGATAGACCCTCCTCTAGACATTGATGATGATCACCGCCTCACTAGAGTTGAAATTACGAGATTATGTTACCCTCGAAAACACATGACGCAGTAGTCAGTGTTCGTCTGTAGACCAGGTAGCGGATATTTGTAAGTTTATTTTAAGGTTTATTTTTATTTTAATGCAAGTTCAAGCCTGCAGATTTCACGGTACGGACCGTTCCATTTCCGTGTCGGTTCCGTGCTTATGAAAACACGGAACCGAAAAAACGTTTCCCAGCGTGTTTTGGCATATCGTAATTTCAATGAACAACCTTTCGGCAACAAAATCAGAACTAAACGACAATTTTCCGACATGACCAGATCGATAGATTTACTCTGAAGTTTGGCGACGTATATTTTGACGAATGCTAGAGAGTAGCAGAAGGGCAAAAAATTGTGATTTTCACAACAAAATCGGATAAATCTTCCAGCCCTCAAAATTTGGCGCGAACGAGCGTGTCGGTTACGTGAAGTAAAATTACCGTGAACGAAAAAATGGTCGCGTAAGTGACAAAGCCCAGAACGGTAGTTATCTCTGATCGTGGAAAACAAAAGTTTCAACAACTGATTGACGCATTCTATTTACAATGGAATTTAGCATTTTCAAACATCTAAAAGATCGATAACATCTGTCTGTCAATAAATAAGCGACAGCGCACATGTGTCAGAGACAAACTTCCGTTGTATTTCCGCTAGCATAACTACATAGGCCGGGAACTAGTCTCGCTACACGTTATACATCAACAACGGACTGTTCAATTATAAACCGTTGCATGCAAGTACGTGCAACCGTCGGCTGGCATGTTCCCGATGTATTATTTTATATACGCGATTGGATCCGATATAACATAGGAAGACATGCATTGTTGAGTGAGTCTCACAGTATATTCTCCTTGAGTTTCAGTTGGCTTGTAGAGACAGCTGTTTAAGAATTTATCTGTTATATTGAACTCTTACATTCATAGATCCTAGCTACTGTGTCAGTGTGTATTTGTCCATGACACACAATAATTCAGGCCTCGAAATTCGACGGGATTCTCGTAATATTCCCGAAATTGAAAAATACGGGAATCCAACTGGATTCTCGTAAATAAACGCTTCCAAAAACGTAAACATTCCATTCTTACAGAACGCCACGATCCCGGTTACTAATTTCAACAATAAAAATTATGTCACGAATCGGCCTTAGAGCGGGGTCTGCTAATATATCGGTAATGATAAATGTCTCGCATGACTGCGCAGTCGTAGTTAATAACAATCGATAATGCGCACTCGTAGTTTCTGATTGGCTTGCTGGATATCCGATTTCAATAGGCATGAATGAAAATTACTATTGTAGTAAATTTTGATCACGTACCTTGTTGTCATTCATAACGAATTAATCACATGATTTATTTCAACCAATCTCTGTGCGACTCTCGCGATTAATATTGATGGCGTAATATGGCGAACGAAAATCTAGTCACTGCCGCTTTTAAACGCAGTAAAGCAATATGTTAGCGCCCACTTTGACGGGTTATATGACCCAATATATTATTATTGGAAGGTTCTGACAGTAATACCACCCGATATTTAAGTGGTTCATTGCTTTGGAACGACCGAGAAAACAGGACTATATATCAGGAAAACCGGTGCGTAGTAACTCTTATTTTCAAGTAAATCGCATTTGCACTAAATTGTCAGTTTAAAGCATACAAGTTAAGAAGGGTCAAGCTATCTACTAAATGTGTACACTTTTTATTGTGGCGGACTTGCGGGTTATTGGTTTATATTAGAAATGTACGTTGCTAGTGCTTGTACAAGTACAAATATTTGGTAACAGTTAGAAAAAATCTACCTGTCACAGGTACAATTTTATAAACATTTCAACCCCTGTTGTTTTTGGGTCAATTAAGACGGTAGTTCTTTGATACAGGTGGAATTTTTTACAAATTAAAGCATATTCTTTTAAATATTTTGAAAATAATATGACTGGAAGCCATTTCTTTCAAGGTGGTGGTGGGTGGGCTGGAGAGGCTTGCTCAACTAGGTAAGCCACAACAATGTAAGATCTTCAATTCTTTGTTTTTGTAGTGGGGTTTGTGGGTGGTGTGGGAGGAGGGTGTTAAGATATTTATAAATATTGGGTCATTTGTCACTAATTATTATGGTGGGTCTGGAATTTTGTGAATATATGTTTGGAAAAAGGATGGAATTTTATTGTGCCCAAGGTGTATGAACGCTGAAATTGTTGCAAGCTGGAAAGATGTTATCAATGAGTGTTGTCATACAAATACTGATATTTTGGCAGGGAAAATGTACATTTGCAGACCAAAGGAGTATTGTTTTTAGGGACTTAACACTGAATGACTGGCTCGGTTATCGAGCTTGTAGTTTCAGGGGTAAATTTTCCGAAATATTCTTCTTGGTGTGGAAATGGAACGAATGAATGGACATAAAACCAAAACTTAATCTGCTTTTTGACAAATTTACTTGAGAAATATTACAGTACTTATATCACAATGGATGAATCTACTTTTAGTCATTCCCCACCCATCTCTAGCTAAGCTATGCTCCAAGCTTTGTCCCAGAATCTCAATTTCATGGTAACTATACAGCTAACCTGGTGAATACTTTGAAACAAACTTCCCCTCAAAACAATCAACAGAATGTTTATTAAATTGCAAAGACATACAATTACTACTTACTGACAACTACTATGAGAGTTAGTATCGTCTGTCAATTATAATAGTGACTGGTGACGTCAACCTATATGTGATGTAATTGATTATGAGGTCAATAGTTGAGTAACTAAACATATTTTATCTGTAAATTAGGTAATTGGTGAATATGTCCATGATGTAATCAATATGCTAATGATAATTCAGCAACATGCACTTTAAATTCATTATTAACTTAATATACAGATGAAATATGTTCAGATAAAGCAGGTTTGGATAAAAAATGGCGTAACCATTTTGCGCAACCAATTGATTACGCAAACAATTGGTTACGCAAACTGATTTTGCGCAACCGAACAATTGGTTACGCAGACCTGAAAACACGGAACCCAAAAATGGGTCTCGCAAATATTTGAAACTTTGAGGGGTGTGTCTTCCATATCAAATGGTGAAACAATGAATCCGATCATTATCGATTTAAATCATGGCGCAACAAAGGTTAATTCGGCAATAATATACGTCTATGAATGTTCGAAAATAGCCCTGACAGGCGTATCCTTTCGTCACGTAGCGGGAAGAAAACGGGGGTGTGTGTCTTGAAAGAGCCAATCAGTGAACGGCTCGCCTCCACTTTGTAGAGAACTAATAAATATTCATTACCGCGAAATATTATAATGTCCAAAATGGATGCCACAAAAGAACTTTGGTTGTCATTTTCCCAGGCACATTTCCCGTTATTGGTGTCGGTAAATCTTGCAAAATTATTTAATTTGGTTGGTAACATCTTGTATAATAAAGGAGGCGATAATACGCTTTTAAAAATCGGACTGATTTAATAAAGATTGAAACGGATAGAACCTGGTATGTTGAGATGATTTGCGATGTAACTAGTGCCCTATCAGAGACTAGTTTCCTGTCCGCCTTTCTCCTTCGATCAATACTCACCATTCTGTTACTTCTGATATACAGCTGGCCCTGACAGCGGCTCTAGGATTATAGACTTAGAAAGCTTTACCGACTCCTGGGAACCGGGTACTCGGCTCCCAACTGCCGAGTACCCGTTTACCATAGAGCTCATTCTTGTTTGCATAGCAACAAGAGCAATACATGCTTTCTGCATTGAGGATTTTAGTGTTTTTTGTGAAAGAAAATCTAAGTCTTTAATCTGTGATAGTTTGTGTGTTCGTGAAAGGATTAACTAAAGGATACTATGGAGAATACCGCCGAAGATAACCAGGTTGTATCGTTCTTTATTATCCATAGTTAAAAGACTTAGGTCTCTAAATTTTGCTGTGTCGCATGTTCCAATTTCTGACCCCATAGAATCTGGGACGTGTGCTAACAACGATATATGCCAGACGATCGCCTTCTTTAACCCCCAACAGGCGATCGGCAGATATGAAAATAGGTGTTATGCTACAGTATTTCTAACACGAATATCGGCTGACGTCGTTCTCCGTAGGATCCGAGCGGGTGACGTTACACCCGGTCGCTCGGATGTTTATGTGAAGAAAAAATTTTCATTAATTCGCGCATCTTGTTCTGGGTGCTGCGTACTAAAAATGGTACCGGAAACTTTAGAATGATCAAGTTTACGTGCGATCACGATCGGTTTGCAATGATCGGTGGTTTCAAAATTCTTGAGTAGATGCGTGGTCTGCGGTTTTACCGTGTGATACAGCAGTTTGTTATACATTTTGTTGTTTTCTTCACATATCGTGCTGCTTTCGTTAAGAGTTTAATTTATATTGATTAGTAAATATACCCCGAATGCTATGCGATATGATTCCTGGAGCCGTTACACATCCTGGAGGTTCTATTATGGGTGTGTTTAATGCCCGCCTCGTTCTTGTCGTCATAATCAATACGATCGTTGTTTTAACGTGGCGGGGTGGGGTGCGGGAGGGTTACAGTTAATTTATGAGTCAAATTATTTGAAAATTAATTGTCTGCCTTCCATCCGGGTCTCATTCCGCTTGTTTATTGTAGGTTTGTGCTTATGTTATAGGCCAAGCCAGCCCCGCCATCATGTGACGAATGCCATAAGTTTGTCCGTGTCGTGTTCAAGGACCATGTCTGTTTTAGGTTAGGTATTCCCTGTGTAATATTGATCATAGGTGTAATGTTTGTGCAGTATGGTCCGTTGAGATGATGGTTAAGTTCCTTGCCAGAAGGACTTGGCTGGGTCTGATGCGGGGTCAGGCGGTCCGAGAGTAAATCGTGGAGCGCCCGGTTCGGCCGGTGGGGGTGCTCCACGTCCCCAGCTGGAGATGGCACCGCCGGCGTGGTTTGGTCCGGCTATGCAGGGTTTTTCTGCATAGCGTTCTGCCCACGCTGGTGTCGTCCCTGCTACCAAAGGTTGGGGGGCAGTTTCTCCCCATGCCTGGTACGGATCCTGTCCTCGGACAGGATTCTGGACTGGTTACCGAGGGGGGCCAGACGGTTTCTGTTTCTCTGCGGCCACCTCCGTGTGGTCCAGTAGCGGTGGCCGGTCCGTCAGGTGTGGGAGCCGTCCGCCAGGATGGTTCCTCGGTTGACTCGTCTAGTGACGACTCTTCGGAGTCTGAAGACGAGGAGGAGAGGTTGCTGCGGCCCGTGAAGCCGCAGGTGGAGAATATGGAGGTTGATTCCGTCCTGGACGGAACCGGCCTCCATTTGTCTGGTTTGGCGCAAGCCAGGTCAGCGGCTCCGCCTGTGGCTGAGGCAAATCCGTTGCCGTGCACCGGTTCCGTGCGGCTTGGTTTGGCACCAGCCGTCACGGGAACAGGTGTGCCGGGCCGGGTGTGGTACTCACCTATCTCGCCTGGTCCGGCAGTCGGACGTGGGGTGCCGTTGGCGCCCGTTTCCGGCTATGGTTCCGTGACTGCTACGGGTCCGTACGGTTTTCCGTGCGGACCTACCCCATGGACCGGAGTGTTTCATGGGGTGGCGGCGGAACCGTGTGGTACCGGAGTGCCTGGCGTGTCAGCCGTGGCTCCTTGCCGGGAGGCCGTGGCTGGCATACCCGTGAGCACGTCAACGGGTGACGTGTTTGCGGGGGTGTCTTCATCGGAGGTAGATTGGTCAGATGCTCTGGCGTGGCTAGCCAGGGTTGACCTGTCTGTGGTCACGGCCGATGAAGATGCGCCCCGTCCGTTGGTTGCGTCGATCAGGACGGGGATTTTGCCCGCGGCCCAGATCCACGGTTCATAGAATTGTTGGATGCTATTTATAGCAAACAACTGATGACCAAGGGTCAGCTCCCTGCGGCCTCCAGGGAGGTGCGGGCAAGATGTCGTATTCCGCGGGGGGAATACAACAGGTATGGTGTAGTCCCGTCGGTCACGGAGGATGACCGATGGGGACTGGGCGTCCAGAGTGCCGTGGCGGGTCGTCCCGGTCCGGCACTTGTGGACAAGTCTCAGGTACACCAGGAAGAAGTCCTGTCCCTATGCGATGAGGGTGTGAGGGCAGCTATGAGCGCTGTCAACCACTCTTATCGTCTCCTTCAGTCGGTTTGGGCTGAAGCGGGGGCAGGCCACCTTGTGCCACCTGTGGCGCTTTCATGTGTCAATGACGGCCTGGTGCTGTCGATGGACGCATTGGCAAGGGTGCAAGCGCGTGTGACGAAATCCAGGAGGCAAATGGTCATTGACCATATGCGTCCGGCTACGGCAGTCAGGGAGCGTCTTCTTGGGACGCCCCTGACAGGGCCTAGCATCTTCGGTGGCCAGGCGCGGGCCATCTTAGAGGATACCGCCAGTATCGCGCAGAATCGGTTAGCGGTAAACCTGCAGCTAGAGCTAGTGCGACAAGCGCACGCACTAGGGGCTGTGGGGAAACCGCTAACGGGACAACCTTCAAGGAAGCAGAAGAAGCATAAGGGCAAGGCGAAAGCTAAGCCTGTTGCGACTTCTGCTTCAGCTGGTTTTTCGGAGCCTCCGCCGGCGAAGAAATCCAGGAAGGTTGTAGAGGCGCCTACCCTCCCCAGTGTTGCTCCTGACCGCCCTAGAGGCGGGAAGGGCAAGGGGAAGGGTAAGGCCTCAAAGGGCGGACAGAAGGGGCCGAAGCGTACCTGAGGGTACGAAAGCTCCCTTCATAGCCGCCTGGACCGCGCCTGTACGACAGGAACAGCGGTGCCAGTTATACCCGTCGTGCCTAGAACGAAATGGTTCTCTCTCTCTCTCGTTAAGAAAGAGGGGTGGAGCGGACTGCGAGCCGGACAACCCCGTTAGACGTCGAGGCGTCTATGGTGGGTGGAAGGCTCATGTGTTTCGTCGAGGCCTGGCGAGGTGTGACGTCAGACAGTCTGGTCCTGGGGTGGTTATCCCAGGGTTACATGCCGGAGTGGTGGGACTTTCCACCACAAAATCTGTCTTTGGCACCTGTCTGGACACCCGTACCAAGGGAGCCAGACAAGTTAGAAGCCGTTCGAAAGGAAGTGTCGGGTTTGCTTCTGAAGGGAGCAATAAAACCAGCAAACCGGAACACTCCAGGCTTCTATTCAAACATGTTCCTTGTCCCCAAGAGCACAGGGGGATGGAGACCCATACTCAATCTCAAGCCATTAAATTGGTTTATCCATACGCCTCGGTTCCACATGGAAACGCCAAGGTCGGTGATGGCGGGATTGAGGAAAGGATTTGAAAGATGCATATTTCCACATTCCAATACACAGGAGTTGGCACAGGTTTCTGAGATTTGCGTTTCAGAATCAAGTATGGGAGTTTATTGTTCTCCCATTCGGCCTGTCGACGGCTCCGAGGGTTTTCACAAGAGTGGTCCTTGCGGTGACAGCGTTTCTCAGAAAAGAGAACGTGGCGCTACACACCTACATAGACGACTGGCTGCTCAAGGCAGACTCGGCAGCCAGGTTGAACGTGGATACTGCTCTGACTCTGAAGTTACTTTCAGATCTAGGCTGGATAGTCAACGAGGAGAAATCCGAGTTGACACCCACTCAACATTTCGTTTATTTGGGGATGCGATTCGATCTCGAGGAGGGCAGGGTTTACCCGTCAGAGCCCAAAGTGGTGTCTCTGTTAGCCATACTCAAGAGTTTTCGAGTGGGAAACCACATTCAGGCGAGGCGGTTTCTTCAGATGCTGGGCATGATGGTCTCCATGGAGCAAGTGATCCCATTCGCTGCTCTAATGCGAAGACCTATCCAGTTGTATCTGATGTCTCTGTGGAAACAGAGAACAGAACCCCTGTCAAAACTGGTGCCAGTTTTGGAGCCGATAATGTCGCATCTTCTATGGTGGAAACAGCGTCAGAATCTCCTACTAGGGGTTTCGCTGCACCTACCCCACCCCCAGCTGTCCGTGTACACGGATGCATCGCTGGAAGGGTGGGGTGCCTGCCTGGGAGAACACCAGGTCTCGGGCACATGGACTCTTCCGGAGAGTCAGCTGCATATCAATCTGTTGGAAATGATGGCAGTTGAACTGGCGTTGGAAGAGTTCCTTCCGATGATCAGGGGCAAGGTGATATTGATACGGTCGGACAATTCGACAGTAGTATCATATATAAATCGCCAAGGCAGGACCAGGTCGCCCACTCTGTGTATCAGAGTGTGGCACTTGATTCAATGGTGCAGGAATTACTCGGTTGTTTTGAAAGCAGCTCATATTCCTGGCCGATTGAACATTCTGGCGGATGCTTTGTCTCGCAGACAGAGAATTCTGCCAACAGAATGGTCCCTCAACCCTCCAGTTCTGCGACGGATCTTCGAGCATTGGGGCAAACCCAACGTGGACTTGTTCGCCACAAAGGAAAATGCTCAAATCATGACGTATGTCTCGCCGATTCCAGATCCAAATGCCGTCGATACAGACGCTCTGGCGATAAGCTGGAGAGGGATGCACGCTTACGCGTACCCACCCACCATTCTTCTACCGAAGGTATTGGTGAAGGTCAGGGAGGAACCGTGTCTGGTCCTGCTTATAGCGCCGTATTGGCCGAGCAGGGCGTGGTTCACGGATCTTCTAGACCTGTTGGTGGAAAATCCTGAGCAGTTGCCCGAGATTCCGAACATAATCTCCCAGGCCAAGGGACGCTTCCTACACGAGCGTCCCGAAATGTTCAAATTGACTGCGTGGATGTTATCAAACAACGTTCCACGTCGGAAGGGTTTTCTCGACAGGCTGCTGATTTCATCGCGGCTGCGAGGAGGTCAACCTTCAAGTCATATAACAACAAGGTTAACAGATTTGCAGACTGGTGTGAAGAAAATGGTATTGATACCTTTCAATCCACTATTCAGCAAATAGCAGACTTTCTCTGTGAGCTGTTCTTTTCAGGACTAGCTCCCGTCACAGTTGCTAGATACAAGTCAGCTTTGGCATCAGTTATCCCTTGTCTAGCCAACAGGGATAGTCCAGAGGTGGCCCAGTTAAATGTGATGGTGAAGGGAATGAGCAATCTCCGACCGAGACAACCGGTAGTCATTCCAGCCTGGAGTCTATCTTTAGTGCTTAATGTATTGGCCAAGCACCCTTTCGAACTGTTGCGTTCGGCTAGTCTAAAGCATTTGACTCTAAAGGCGGTCTTTCTATTGGCAGCTTCCTCAGCTAGAAGGCGCAGTGAGATCCATGCGCTTTCGGCAGAGAGGAACCGATTTATTGTTTCTGGAGAGGGTCTGCGTCTTCTGCCAAGAGCAGAGTTTATGTCAAAGAACCAATCTTTGAGATATCCCGGCAAACCGATCATTATACCGAAGTTAACTAGGTTTGATCGTGATGCCAGTGTTTGGTGCCCGGTCCGTGCTTTGACTAAGTACAAGAAACGGACTGACTCGTTACGGTCGAACGATAGACATCTGTGGATCTGCCATAAAAAGCCTTATGGCGCGCATCCATGGATACTATCTCTCGTTGGGTGGTCGAATGCATTCAGACTACTCACGAGATGGCGACTGGGCACCAAGTGCAAGGTGTAAGGGCACATGATGTCAGAGGAATAGCCGCCTCGACCGCCCTATACAATGGTGTTCCGTTAGAGGACATCATGGCCGTTGCACAATGGCACTGTGAGTCCTCATTCACGGATTACTATATGAGGGATGTGTCAGACTCAGCCAATCCACTCGCTTTAGCTGTCTTGAGACGATAGTTAGTGACCACACTGCTTTTCACCCTTTTTTCACTTTTGTTAGAAAAGAACCTAAAGCAGGCATGGTCAGGCGAGAGGATGTCAACCAGATTGTGTCACTGATGGCCGAACCGGTGAATGGTTGGAGGCGGTATGTCTGAAGTCCAAGTATCATAAGGTAATTCAATAGTGAGAGTTTTTTGTATTATGTATATGTATCATGTTCATTCATCTTATATATTCATGCTCATTCCCAGGCTAATACAAGGGATATGTGCTGGGAGCAGTTAACCCTCTTGGCATATTTGTGTTGTCAGGCGAGATACATGTTCGTGAGTTCTCTCCCTTTTCTTGGGAGGAAAAGGGGGGGGGGGAACGGTCCTTTTAGGTCTCCGTTAGTCAAGTTTGAAGTCTAAAATCTTTCTCCTAGGTGCAAAATTAACATGTATGGCTTGCCCCTTCCCACCAGGTTACTGAACAAATCTGGTGTATATCAGAAAGTAACAGAATGGTGAGTATTGATCGAAGGAGAATGCAGGAAATTTCAATTTCCCTTTCTCCGAGATCTAACAATACTCACCATTCTGTTACGGACCCAGCCTCCCAGCCCCACAGAGACAAGCCATAGTTTTCTCTTGTTTGGAGGCTATGCAAACAATATGAGCTCTATGGTAAACGGGTACTCGGCAGTTGGGAGCCGAGTACCCGGTTCCCAGGAGTCGGTAAAGCTTTCTAAGTCTATAATCCTAGAGCCGCTGTCAAGGCCAGCTGTATATCAGAAAGTAACAGAATGGTGAGTATTGTTAGATCTCGGAGAAAGGGAAATTGAAATTTCCTGCATTTTGCGTGTTATCACGATCTGTTTGCAATGATCAGTGGTTTCAAAATTCTTGATTTAGATGTGTGGTCTGCGGTTTTACCGTGTGCTACAGCAGTTTGTTTACATTTTGTTGTTTCTTCACATATTGTTTTGTCCTTCGTTAGGAGTATAATTTATATTTATTAGTAAATATACCCCGAATGCTATGCGATATGATTCCTGGTTCCGTTATACATCCTTGAAGATCAGTGTATGGGTGTATTATTGCCCGCTTCGTTCTTGTCGTCATAATCAATGCAATCTTTGCTGTAACATTGCGGGGTGGGGTGCGGGAGGGTGACAGTTAATTTATGGTCAAAATATTTGAAAATTAATCGTCTGCCTTCCGTTTTTGTTTCGTTCAACAAGGACCATGTCTGTTTCCACTGTACTAAGTGTGGTCTTGACAGTAGGTGTAACGTTTGTGCTGTGTGGTCGGTTGATATGATGCTTAAGTTCCTTGCCAGAAGGACTTGGCAGGGTCAGGCGGTCCGAAAGTAAATCGTGGAGCGTCCGTTTCGGCCGTGGGGGCGTTCCATGTCTGCAACCGGAGGTGGCGGAGATGGCACCGCCGGCGTGGTTTGGTCCGGCTAGGCAAGGTGTCTTGCATAGCGTTCTGCCCACTCTGGTGTCGTCCCTGCTGCCAAAAGTTGTAGGGCAGTCTCTCCCCATGTTTGATTCGGACCCTGTCCTTGGACAGGGTTCTGGACTGGCCACCGAGGGAGCCGTCTCGTACGGCCCCCTGGCAGTCCCGGTGGGCTCCGGCCTGGTGGGTTCTGTCTCTGCGGCCACCTCTGGGTGGTCCAGTAGCGGTGGCCGGTCCGTCAGGCATGGGAGCCGTCCGTCAGGCATGGGAGCCGTCCACCAGGACGGCTCCACGGTTTTCCTTGTCTAGGGACGACTCTTCGGGGTCTGAAGATGAGGAGGCCGAGGAGGAGAGGGTGCTGCGGCCTGTGAGAGCATGGAGGTCGATTCCGTCCTGACGGAACCGTCCTCCATCTGTCTGGCCTGGCGCAAGCGGCTCCGCCCGTGGTTGAGGCCACTCCGGTACCGGGCACCGGTCCCGTGATGGTTGGTTTGCCGCCAACCAACACGGTGACGGGTGTGGCCGGCCAGGCATGGTACTCACCTATCTCGCCTGGTCCGGCGGTCAGACATGGGGTGCCATTGGCGCCCGTGTTTGGCCACGGTTCCTCAACCGCTACAGGTCTGCACGGTTTTCCGTGCAGGCCTACTCCATGGACTGGTGTGTTCCATGGGGTGGCGGCGGAACCGTACGGTACCGGAGTTCCTGGCATATCAGCAATGGCTCCTAGCCAGGAGGCCGTTGCTGGTAGGGCCGTGAACATGTCAACGGGTGACGTGTTCACGGGAGTGTCCTCCTCAGAGACGGATTGGTCTGAGGCTCTGGCTTGGCTAGCCAGGGTGGACCCGTCTGTGGTTTCGACCAGGGCCGAGGAGGATGTACCCCGTCCATCGGTTGCATCGATTAGGACAGGGATCTTGCCCGCAGCCCCGATCCAGTCTGTTGGACTGGATCCATGGTTTATGGTGTTGCTTGATGCTATTTATGAACAAGGGCCAGCTTCTTGCGGCCTCCAGGGAGGTGCGGCCGAGGGGTCGTATTCCACGGGGGGGGGGGATACGACAGGTATGGTGTTGTCCCGTCGGTCACCGAGGTTGACCGCTGGGTACTGGGTGTCCAGAGTGCTGGAGCGGGTGCCCCCGCCCCGGCACTGGTGGACAAAGCTCGGGTACACCATAATGAAGTCCTGTCCCTGTGTGATGGGTGTGTAAGGACAGCACTGAGTGCTGTCAACCACTCTTATCGTCTTCTTCAGTCGGTGTGGGCTGAAGTGGGGGCAGGCCACCCTGTGACGCTTTCGTGCGTTAATGATGGCCTGGTGCTGTCTATGGACGCATTGGCAGGGGTGCAGGCGCGTGTGACTGTCCAGGAGGCAGATGGTCCTTGACCATATGCGTCCAGCTACTGCCGTCGGGGAGCGTCTTCTTGGGACGCCCCTGACAGGCCGTAGCATCTTTGGTGGCCAGGCGCTGGCCATCTTGGAGGACACGGCCAGCATTGTGCAGAATCGGTTGGCGGTTTATCTGACTGTAGTCGGGCTGCTCGCTGACCGGGCAACCTTCAAGAAACAGAGAAAAAGCAAGGTGAAAGCCTAAAGCATAGTGCTGCTTCCAGGGTTGGGTTTTGGACAGTCCAAAACTAACTTTGAGCAGACATTGTCCAAAACCTGTCTTAAATGGTTTAAACCAGTCCAAAACTATGTTGGACATATCACCATACTCTTATGCATCATAATCCTATTAAAAAATAACAAGAAATCAGAGATTGCATCAAAAGCACTATATTAAACAAATCCATTTATTATATGAGTTATTACATTTTTATCAAATACATACAATTAAAACTTAAAAGGCTTAATTAGGTTTAATTAGTAGTCCAAATCACACAGCCCTCTCAACATCCTGTAGCAAAACACTAGCTTTGACGCTTTCGCTACTCCAAGCCTATTACGGATTTTAGTGTGGATATAGCTAAAATTGCTAAAAAATTCTCTCAATCGATGCTGATGATGCTGGTGCTTCAAGCAGCTGAATAGCCATATCAATAAAATCACCAGGCACACCTAGTGTTTTCAAGGCCTTCCACCATGTCACTGAAGGCACTTGAACTGCAGCATCACAGAAATATGATGCAGGAAATGGGCTGCTTTTAGCCTGGTATGCAATAAATGTTGCTATGAAGCTAGGGTTCTTAGCAATTATCCAATTGTTCACTTCTTCAAACTGTTTTGCTACCAGCATCTCGCCCTGAAACTTTGGATGTAATGTGTATGCGACAAGATGCTCTGGCAGGATTGCCTTGCTGAAATGTGCTAACAGAGTTTTCTTGTGTGATTCTAGCAGTTTGTTGTTTAGTAATTCAAGCCAAACATGGCATGCATCGGCTAGTGTTGATGTGTCACTCTGACATGTGTCAATTGCTATTGAAATTGGCCGAAGTTGTTCGGCTAAGTCTCTTGCATTTCTAAACAGGTTAAAGTCCATTATCTTCTTGACAATAGAATTATCTATTTCTCCTTCATGGTCTTGTACAATTTTCATGAAATGTGGACGGTTGTGAATGAAGGAGTCAATACACAAGAGTTGACTCTTCCATCTAGTGTCACAAGGAAGCTGTGGCTTAACACTAACAATACATTCCGAGAGCCAGGATAGTGGCTTGTGGTCTTCTTTCTTCTTTTCGTTCGCTGATCATACCGCCAGTCCTGTAAGTGACTATCGACATGATCATAAGCGTTAAGTGCGTGGATCCATGGTTTATTAGAGTGCGCCGTGCGGCCTGGAACCTCCGTCTTCAGCACTCGAGGTTTCTGTCAGGGTTACCTCACCCTTACCTCCTTTAGTCGCCTCTTACGACACGCAGAGGATACGGAAGGTCTATTCTAAGCCCCACCTACAGGGCAGTGGCTTGTGGTGATTCCTGAAATATTTTTGAATCTCAACTACATGCTTAATTAGCATATCCGGTGTTATGTCTTGCCCTAGTAAGTTTAGCCAGTGTGCAGAACAGCCATAGACAATAAGATCATTGTCATCAGCCTTCAAACCATCACACATTTTTTCCATGTTCTTTGCATTATCTGTGACAATGCTCTTAACTGTACAGTTGTATTTTGTCTTAGCATATTGTATTGTCTCTTGACACTTCACCTTACAGTTTTCAGCACTTTTAGTCATAGAACCAGTGTCAAAGCTGTTTAGGAAGAAGCTCTTTCCTTCTACTTGCAAGCAGGATGCTATAATAGGTTCATTGTGAATGTTACTCCACCCATCCTCCACTAATGTTGCTGTCTTGCCATCAAGAATCACCTTCATATCCTCTGTCACCTGATCATGCACAGCATCTAGAAGCTTTCCACCAATCAGTTTACGTGAAGGGGGTTTATATCCTGGGCGTAGCATACTAACAACTTTTATGAACTGCGGATGTTCAGCCATTGAAAATGGAAGGTTACAAGCATAAAACAACCTCGCGACTTCTATATCTGTTGCTGACTTCATCGCTGAGGTGGTAGTGATACAATGTCGGCTCAGATCGGGTTGAATTGAGAATTGAACTGGACAGGTTAGTGAGGGTGGTGCTGATTGTGATGGCAATTCTTCTCTTAGTCGCTTTGTGCATGGTGCAGCTGATGGTTTGTCCAGCTGAAACAAAGAAAAGGGATATTACATGTGCTATATAAGCCAAATGTAGATATACACCCTACCTGGTCCAAGCCATTTGGGGACAAGATATGATAATCTTTTTAAAAATTTACATTGAAATGACTGGCATTGCAACAAAATCAGTCATTCCTATGTTGAATTTTCAAAAGTAATTAATTTTATGTCATAATTCAATACATTTAAAATTTGGAATGGATAGAGTTAAAGATAGACCACCCTTCTGTCAAATAAATGCATGTTTTTATTTATTTTCAAAACTGGGACTTGCTGAATATTAGTTTGACTGTTTGCATCAGTCTATCTGAAGGGTGGTAGTGTGCTATGCCAAATAGTTTTCATAATATTAATGTAGTAACGGTATTCAGGCAAGAGTATTTCTGAAAACCCTGGGTTGCAGAAAGTATAGGGTTAAGCAGATCATTGTGCGTTATTTCTAATCTTAAGCCAGCGCCCTCACAGGCCAATTATCACACCTATACCATTGAATTGTAAAGAGGCTCAGCATGTGATTGTGGTTATCAGAGATTATCAGACCTGGCTCTATTACTAGCATGGCAAAGAGAATAATTAACTCAGGTATCTGAACTAAAGGTGAGACATCCTGTTGATAACCCCTATGCGGCCAAGACAATTACAGTGAATTGTAACCTTACCTACATTGTACATTATGACTTTTAAACACAACTTAGCACAAATTTTTGAACATTTTTCACTGAAATGACTGGCTTAGTAAAAGCGGCAGTCATTTCACGAGTAAATTTGTTTTCCAGTCAAATTAGTTTCAAAATATTCTGCAGTTTTCCCGCATAGTGTCCTTAAATGATAGCTGAGGAATTCATCGGTGAAGGGTTAAGGCATGTATTAGATATATTGGACTCCTAGCACTCCAATGTCAACAAAAAACATTTTTCAAATAAAATTAAAAGATAAACTGTTTTTTTATTTTCAACAAATTTGTCATCGGCCAACAAAATTGTTGAAAAATGAAAACCAGTTTCCTTGGTATAGTCACAATAAAATATAGAATTTTTAATTATTGACATTAGAGGGCAAGGGGTTAAGCATTAATTTTATTTACCTTCAAAATCTTAATGTCTTTGCTGATATGTGTGTCTGCACTGTCTGTATCAGCCTGTTCAACAGGACTTTCAGTAGACTTCTCATGCTTCTCATAGTGTATTTTCATCCTTGCTACCTTGTTGACAACTGTGTACTCACACTCTACACTTAGCCATTTGTTTGCCATTAATCTTAACGTCCAAAAAGTGCTTCCAAATTGGATCCTTAGGCCTACCACCTTTGAAATACATATTAACTATTTCAAATACCATCAACACATAAATATTCAGGACAGCAGAAGAATTCAAAGATTAATGTAGCACAAGGATATCTTTTTACTAATTGTCTAATTGATATCTAGCATTAACTGAGGATAGATGAAAACATGAAGAATCTAATTTATATTCTATCAGCTTAATGCCTTAATCCCAAATTTGCATAAGATCTTATGTAAACATAGCTAATGTGTGTACTGAGTAGTGCATTCTAAAATAGCCTTAGAGAGCATGGGTCATCAGTTAATTGTTGAAACAACATCTTAGCAACTATATTTTCTCTATGAGTTTAAGATTCTTCCATAGGCCATGAACGTTTTGCAAGAAATAGATTTAGACACAGAGACAGTTCTCAATAATATAAACATCTAGCTGTACATAGGTAGTCTAATATGTTTACATTATTGATTAAATAGGGTTTCTGTGGGTTTAACACAACTGGTCGAAATATACAGAGTTAAAACATTTAAGACAAACAAAAGTTGAAAAAAATTAACCCATGGATTATAGAAAGAAGCAAATAAGACTCCTAATTTATTGAAATCATATGTGTCCTTTTAGATTATTATTATTATTATTATTATTATTATTATTATTATTATTATTATTATTATATAGCAATAAAGTATCCAAAAATACATGTAGATAACCATCCATCAATATGTACATGTACCTGTATGTGTCTAAATGCTATATAGTTGTTTTAAGAAAATTACATTTCAAAAAAATATTTTTTATACCAATATTTTAGGTTTTGAACAGTTTTGGACAATTTAAGGTGTCCAAAACCTATTTTGGGCGGACGGTTTAAACCATGGTTTAAACCGCTGTTTAAACCACTAGTGTCCAAAACTTGCCAACCCTGGCTGCTTCTGTTTTCTGCTGGGTTTTCTCAGCCGCCTCGGCGAAGAAAGCCAAGAAGGTTGTGGGGGCCTCTACCCTCCCCAATGTTGCTCCTGATCGCCCGAGAGGCGGGAAGGGGAGGGGTAAGTCCTCAAAGGGTGGACAGAAGGGAGCGGATCGTACCCGAGGGTACGAGGGCTCCCTTCGCATCTGCCTGGACCGCACCTGTGCGACAGGAACAGCGGTGCCAGTTAGAGCGGCCAAGCCAAGACCAATATGGTTCTCTCTCTCTCGTCAAGAGAGGGGGGGTGAGCGGATACGCGAGCTAGACACCCCCATTAGGCGTTGAGGCGTCTATAGTGGGTGGAAGGCTCATGCGTTTTCGTCGAGGCCTGGCGAGGTGTGACGTCAGACAGTCTGGTCCTGGGTTGGTTATCCCAGGGGTACATACCAGAGTGGTGGGACTTTCCACCACAGAATCTGTCTTTGGCACCTGTCTGGACACCCGTTCAACGGGACCAGACAAGTTAGAAGCTATTAAAAACGAAGTGTCAGGTTTGCTTCTGAAGGGAGCAATAAACCAGCAAACCGGAACACTCCAGGCTTCTATTCAAACATGTTCCTTGTCTCCAAGAGCACAGGGGGATGGAGACCCGTACTCAGTCTCAGCCCATTGAATTGGTTTATCCATACGCCTCGGTTTCAGATGGAAACTCTGAGGTCGGTAATGGTAGGATTGAGGAAGGGTGTGTGGTGTGTATCGATCGATCTGAGAGATGCATGTTCCCACATTCCTATAAACGGGAGTTGTCACAGGTTTCTGAGAGTTGCGTTTCAGAATCTAGTATGGGAGTTTAAATCCTCCCATTTGGCCTGTCGACAGCTCCAAGGGGTTTTCACCAGAGTGGTCATTGTGGTGACAGCGTTTCTCAGAAAAGAGAACGTGGCACTTCACACCTACATAGACGATTGGCTGATCATCAGCCAGGTTAGAGGTGGATACTGCTCTGACTCTGAAGTTGCTTTCAGATCTAGGCTGGATAGCCAACAAGGAGAAATCTGAGTTGACACACAAGGATGCGATTCGATCTCGAGGAGGGCAGGGTTTTTTACCCGTCAGAGCCCAGAGTGGTGTCTCTGTTAGCCATCCTCAAGAGTTGTTATTACACCACAAAAACATCCATTACCGTTCAATCACTACTTGCTAAATCAATTATTTGCATTTTGCTATCAGAATAAGATTTTTATGCCTGCATACACACCTCCCCATGCCTAATCCTATTTCTATGGACCCTCAACCAGGCTACCTCAACCAGGCTACTGGTTGAGTCCCACCTCCAGCCTACCTTCAGGTATAGACTGGCACCAGTCTAGACTCACCTCATAGTGACGCTTGTTGCTAAGCGCGCTCGCGCATGCGCATTAGAGCCCGAATAGGAAACAGATTCACTTTTCAATTATTCTGCAGCAGAATAGTTGTCTAAAAATATTTATATAAGTTTTTGTGTTTTGCGCGGTGTCAGTGATACCGTTTGACTTTATATCTCGGAAGAATATGCCCAATATGAAGTCAATCCTCCCTAAGTTACGTCTAGGAAGTATAATTGTGTTTATATGGTATCTTATAGACGAATTTATATATTACCGGTTTTCGCGAAGATCGTTTTGCTTCGTGGTATCTTGATTGTTATGCCTATCCTAAATCATCATCATCATTGATAATGTCCAGTCCATATATATAGAGCCTGTAACGAAGTTATTTCTAGTGCATTTTAAGGATTATCTTAAAATCCCTTGAAAGTTTCTGGTAAGGAAATTTGAATTTTCCCACCGTTAGAACTGAGTTGAGGGTGTCTCTTGTTTGAGAGTTTGAGCGATATGCTTCATTGTTACGTTTTTTTGTTTGTAGGAGTCAGCGAAAGGGTCAGATAAGAGTAAATGTTCGTCGGCAAAATGTGATCGTCATCACTCGATCGAGTTCGCAGGGCACGTTTGTGCGAAGTGTCCTGTACTACTAATGCTATGTGTGGGATTTGTAAAGGGTGGCCGGTTTTCGGTAGCGAAAGCGTTCTTTAAAGATTTGTCGGTCATAACAATCGCTGCCCTCTGGTCGTCCTTCTTCCCCTTCCTCCGTTGGTAGCAAGGCAAAGGCGGTGTCCTTTGCTCAATCCTCTGTTCCGTTATCGGTAGCAACGGAGGGGGGGGAAACTCATCGGGAAATTCGGATGCCGTGATGGCGCTTTTTGCGAGATTTGAATCGTTTGCCACAGTGGTGACAAAATCGCTCGATGAACGAATTTCTTCTGCGATAAAAGAGGCCAAAAAGCAGGAAGGCTCGTCAAGTTCGGAGGATAGCCCGAAGGCTAGCAGGCATTCCCGCAAATGGGGGAAGCCGGTCCCTCTGACCTCTAGGCAGGTGTTGGTATCACCAAAGCAGAAGACAAGAGCATCCAGGCTCTTGAAGGTGTGCTCGCAGAGTGCATCAGATAAAATCCACTTAAGACTTGAGGGTGACGGGCATAATCCTCAAGCAGTGGTGGCGTCGGCTGAAACCGGCGTCCATGAGGCCAGTCCTTATGATAATACCAATTTTACGGTGGTTCCGGTAGTTACAGTTGTCTCTAGAGCGCCTGTTTCTAAGAGGTCGATGCCTAGTCTTGCTAGTTCCGGTTCCGTTGTGGTGGAATCGGGTTTACTTCCGTTTTCCGCATCTCAATCTTTTTCCGTCCGGTCTAGCAAGACATCCGGGTCTTTAAGATCCGGTTCCGTCTTCGGTGGTTTCCGTTTCCGGTAGGACTTCCGGTTTAGTGGGTAATCCAGGTCGGCAAGATCCGGTTACCACTTCCGTTCCGGCCACTTCCGTTCCGGCCACTTCCGGTCTGTCTTCCGTTTATGTAGGACATCCGGGTACTAGAGATCTGGTACCTACTTCCGTTTCCGGTTCTATTAGCGCTTCCGGATATCCGGAGTCTGAGGACTCCTTTTATTTTCGAATTCCGGTAGAGGCGTTTTCCGTTTCCGGTTTGGACGCTAGTCAGTACACTTCCGCTTCCGGTCTTAGGGGTGTACTTCCGGGTCGTCCAGACCTGGATAGACTTCCGTTTTCCATTTCCGGTTTCATGAGAGCTTCCGGAAGAATGCATATCCGGGTCTGTTGGACCCGGCATTGCATTGTTCATCAATTTCCGGTTCCGTTTTTTCAGTTTCCTCTTCCGGTTAGTCTGTACATCCGGATTGTAGGATCTTGATCAGTTCTGGTAGTCTACTTCCGGTTTTATCCATTTCTTTTTCCTTTTTTTCCTACATCCGGATTTCGTACAGCCGGGGATAGGGTCATTTTCGGTTTTACCCGGCATTACATTGTTCATCCATTTCCGGGTTTTCAGCTTCCTCTTCTGGTAATTCTGTACATCCGGGTTGTAGGATTTTGATCAGTTTCCGGTAGTATACTTCCGGTTTATGCATTTCCGTTTCCCTTTTTCCACATCCGCTTTCCTAGAATCTAGTCATCTTCTTGCCTAAGATTAGTCTTATTTCCGTATTTGTTTAATATTGGGAATGTTTAATGGCTGAAAATAGTCATTCCAAGTCATTGCCAGTCTTGTAGTCTCTCTTGGAATTGTAGTCTATGCAGACATTTATTCGTTTATCAGTGACAATTTTCAGCGTAATTAAAGACTCCTGACTGGTTACCGTATGGGATTTTGTTGCAGATTATTTTATATGCGCATTTCATAAGCCGATAAGTCAGGTGGTATTCTACGCATTATTTCGAGATACGATTTTTGCTTTCATCCAACTTTAGATGGCCAGTTGTCTTCGGGCCATTCAGCCTTTTTTCTCGCTCCTTTTACCTCTTATGTCGGCAGGTTGACATATTTATTTAACCAAAGGGAGTTTATTTGTGGAGGGGATAACCCTGATTCTTAAGTAAATCGTAGTATAATTTCGTCAGTCGCTGAAAAGAATTAGATTCAGTAAAGGTTTCATAGGATCATTATGAGTACAGGATTAATGTCTACAAGTACATTATTCGCTTAGAAAAGATAATCAATCGGATAAGGGGGCAGGAAGGAGGAATATGAGTCGGATTCTTCTGCGTTGACATAGTTTCGGTGAGTTCATTTTGTTTTCATTTTTCCAGATTCTTGTTTGTTTTTCCTTTTATAGCGTAAATTTTGCTCTATTTTGACGGGGTTGCTGCGGGCCTTCGGACGGGGGTTTCAGGGGGCGGGGCTCGGGATTTGCTGGGTATTTTGGGGGCAGTTAGGCTGAGGGTTGTTGATGATGCCACCGGCAATTTTCGGTCGGATTATTCCCGGACTATTCGGTGAGTCTTGGGTTTTTTGCTCGTTGAGGTTGTTGTCTGGGGGCTGGGGGGCGGGCCGGTTGGAGTGGGGTTGGGGTTGCGCTCGAGGGGGGAAGAGCGGACGAGAATCTTTGGATTTAAGCATCCACCAACTATTTTCGGTCAAAATGTTTTCAAAATCTTTGCAAGTCCAGAGATATTAAAGTTGTAATATGTTGTCTGCAAAATTCAGTATTCAATCAGTTAATATCTAGTATCAGTGTTCAATCTTTCCTTTCTTTGGGATTTCTAACACAATGTCATTTGTTAGTACAAAGATGAAATTATTGATGATAAGACTATAATTATAAGAATCAATAAATTTATTAAAATCTTTTAAGTTTCTGCCTCTTGGCATAAATATCGAATTGTTTAGGATATCTAATTTATCAGCAAGCCCGGGCGGCTAGGCAACCGTTGATGTATTCAATACAATTTTTTATTAAATCTCCATTGTTATACGATGTTTAAATTAGATAGTCTAATGTGGGCCATAGCTCTCTTATCAGGACCTGGTCATGTATTCTATTCATAAGAATTGTGATGACGGTCGTCACTAGTAACTTTCCCGTAGTTCATGTAGATCGCGGGCACATGATTTGGCTATATCTTAACTCTAAGCACTCCCATAGACTTACTATGGGGTTTTGGTTTGCCACAATCTCTGGTTAAATCACTGTAAATAATATTATCTATAATTTTTGCAGAGTCTTTAGCATTATTAATAAGTTAGGCTATACTGATATGACCCTTTTTGGTCTCCATTCAGAGTAAGCGGTATTATTAAAATATCCATAATAAACGTGAGTTACCTATTTGGTGAGGACTAAGCATTATGATATAGCCCACGATTTTTGGCATATGTCATCTATGTGTTTTCTATGAGCAGTCCTCTTTAGCATATAGTAAGTTTGACACTTCTTTAAGGGTGGCCCTTATTAAAAGGGGCTAGATATTCTTGGATCTAGAATCCTTCTATGTAGTCTCTTCTTCCAAAATGGTCTTCTGTTCCTTATTATTAGAAGCTATTAGCTTTAGAGGGGTTGTTGTTTGTCTATGATTGTCAAGGAGTCTATAGAAGAGGCTATTCATTGGAAAGTAGATCCAGGCTTCTGTGCATTGGTTGGATTGTCTGTTAGGGTTCTAAATCTCGATTCGTTCAGTCTTTGCCATGGGGTTTTCTTTCATTTTTAGAAGGAGGAATGAGGATTGTCCTCTAGTAGAGATGTTCGCGGCCTCTCTGAATGCTCAGATCTTCTCTTACATGTCTCCTTTTCCGGACAGTCAAGCCCTGGGGTGGATGCTCTGTCTCAGGAGTGGACAGGAATGTTCGCCCATGCCTTCTCTCGAACGATTTTGATTCAGTTAGTTTTGAAGAGGTTCAAGGATCAGGTTTGCGAAATTCTTCTGATAGCTCCCTTTTGGCCAAAGAGGATTTGGTTTTTAAACCTTCTAGATTTTGTGGTAGATTTCTTCCAGTATACCAGGATCTTCTATCTCAAGTAAGAGGTCTTTGTGTGCATCCAAATCCAATAAATTTTAGTCTGTATCTGGAGAATCTCGAGTCTGAAGTCCTCGAGAATAAGGTTTCTTCTGGTCTCAGGAAATGATTGACTCTGCCAGAAGGGATTCGACCCATTGAGTTTACAAGGGTCGACTTAAACATTTAGGTGAATGATGTTCAGACCAAGGTTTCGTGCCCGATTCTGTTTCTATACCCAAATTATTAGAGTTTTTATCTTATCTGTTTGGTTATTTTCATTTGTCAGTTATTACGTTCAGGGAGATAGATTTTCTCTGGTGTCATCCCTTCCTTGTCTTCTGTATGCCGATGTCAAGGATACTAAGACTTTTAATAGCTTTATTAGAGGTCTAAGTAATATTCGTCCTCCGATTGCTACGCCTTTACCTTCCTGGAATTTGGCTTTGGTTCTTCAAGTTTTGGCAGGTCGCCATTTTGAACCTATTTCTTCTACCAGTAGTAAGCTTGGTTTTGTTTTTAATTGTCAAAGCTGTTTTTTCTTGTTGCTACAGCCTCTGCTGGAAGGCGTTCAAGAGATTCATGCTCTTTCTGCTGAAAAGGAGAGATTTATAGTTTCAGGAGACGGATTGGTTTGATATCCCAGAAGGAATTTTTTATCTAAAACTCAAACTAACCGCTATCCTGATAGTCCGATCATTTTAAAATCTTTTTCGTCTGTCGCCATCCGAAAAATTTTGGTGTCCTATTAGGGCATTAGGAACCTTCAATCAGCGATCAGATGTTATAAGAGTCGATCCATCTCATTTGTTTTTCCTACAAGGAAGAGTTATCTAAGCCGGTCTCAAATTCTTCGATTGTCAGATGGATTTGTGAGAGTATAATTAATCCTTGTTATGAGATAGCATCACCGGATCAAATTAATCTCTCCCTTATTAAAGCCGATGACATTAGGGGTATGGCTACTTCTTTCGCTCTTTTTTAGGGTTCGTCTTTAGATGAGATCAGGCAGGTGGCAGGAGGGAAATGTGAATACACCTTTACATCCTTTTATCTCAAAGACCAGAGTGCGGCAGCTTCCTTCTTTCGTAACATTTCCACTTTTAACTAAAAAAAGAAGAAAAAAAAGAAATGGTGAGTCTTCTTTTGGTTTTTGGTTATTTCTTTAAGTTCAAGTTGTTCTTATTTGCTAATCACGGTGTGATTGAGCTAAATGCTCTATTAGGTTATGTTGTTAACATTTGGATAAGATTGATTTAATTTATCCTTGTTTGTTAACCAAAAAAGAGCCGAAGACTATTTACCAAGCTCTCACCATTTTCGTTAAGACTGCGTCGGTGAGAAAGGGTGAGAGTCTTCTTTTGGTTTTTATTTATTTATTTAAGTTCAAGTTGTTCTTATTTGCTAATCACGGTGTGATTGAGCTAAATGCACTAATATGTTATGTTATTAACATTGGGATAAGATTGGTTTGATTTTTATCCTGGTTTATTGATTCTCTAATCTCCTCCCACCTTATGTGGACAGGGGGCACTGACCAAATCTACGGGTTTAGCAAGTAGTGATTGAACGGTAATGGATGTTTTTGTGGTGTAATAACAACCCCCCCACAGACCCCCCTTGCGGGTTGGTCTGTTGTTTTATTAACCACTATAAAAACATACTTACCGTTCAATCACTACGACCCGGCCTCAACCACCCCGCGTGGTAAGATTTGAGAATCAGACTTTAAATATTTTGCACTTAAATTTAGAAAAGTGAATCTGTTTCCTATTCGGGCTCTAATGCGCGAGCGCGCTTAGCGACAAGCGTCACTATGAGGTGAGTATAGACTGGTGCCAGTCTATACCTGAAGGTAGGCTGGAGGTGGGACTCAACCAGTAGCCTGGTTGAGGGTCCATAGGAATAGGATTAGGCATGGGGAGGTGTGTATGCAGGCATAAAAATCTTATTCTGATAGCAAAATGCAAATAATTGATTTAGCAAGTAGTGATTGAAAGGTAAGTATGTTTTTATAGCGGTTAATAAAACAACAGACCAACCCGCAAGGGGGGTCTGTGGGGGGATTTTCTTGACCAAATTTGACCAGCAAAAAAATAAATATTCAGAACCCATCTAGGTCAAAAGCTGGACCAAGTTTGTTCAAAGGAACTTGAGTGACCATTTAGCTTAGTCAGGCATCTAGTTTTCATGAACATGACTTCTCCAGAACTGCTGAACAGATCGGGCTGAAATTTTGGAGTTATTATTATGAACTAAGAGCCTTTAAAGTTTGTGCTTGGTGGCCATATTGGATTTTTATACCCCACCAAAAAATTTGGCGGGGTATTATGTAATGGCGTGCGGGCGGGTGGCAGAGTGGTTTCCAGATGATAACTCTGTTACCGTTTGTCGGATCACATTGAAAGTTCATGCGGTGGTTGGACTAGGTCTTGGAATGAAATCTATCGAAATCGGCAATGATCCGAAATCCAAGATGGTGGCCACCATGAAAATTGGTTTCCGGATGATAACTCCGGTACCGTTTATCGGATCGCTTTGAAACTTCATGGAGTGGCTGGACAAGGTCTGGGGATGAAAGTTATCGAAATCGATGATGATCCAAAATCCAAGATGGCTGCCAGGCACCGGCAGCCGTCTTGAAAATTGGTTACCGGATGATGATACCGTTAGTGTTTATCGGATCGCTTTAAAACTTCATAGGGTGGTTGGACTAGATCTGGAGAAGAAAGCTATTGAAATTGACGATGATCCGAACTCCAAGATAGCCGCCAGCCACGGGTTGCCATTTTGAAAATGGGGAATTTGTTTCTGGATGATATCTCCGTTACCATTTATCAGATCATTTCATAGGGACATTGGAATATGTCTGGTAAAGAAACTTATCAATAATCCAAAATCCAATTATGCAGCCAATCAATGGCAGCCATCTTAAAAATTGGTTTCCAGACGATACCTCCTTGACCGTTTAACGGATCGCTTTGACGCTTCATAAGGATGACTGGTCTGGGTCTGAGGAAGAAATAAATATTTTCTTATAAGCTCTCATTCATTGGTTTGTCATCAGGGCGGGGTATTATGCGCCGTTTGCTGAGCATTTGTTATTTGATGGATTTTGAATCTAAAATTTGTTTTATCTAGGTTTTTTCCTGTGCTGATTTCGATTTTGGTTTATGGTTCTACTTATAGGCGATGGCTTTTCTAGTTGCAATTGTTATGTTCCAAGTGAGCGATACAGGCCCATTGGGCCTCTTGTTTGTACATGACATAATGACTGAAGGTTTCGCCATTTACTTAAATGTAAAATCATAGTCACGATCTGACAAGAAAATAAAAGTGTGCTTATTGTCATGATACTGAATGTCCATCTGCAAGCTAAGGGCCAAGAGAAGTTTGTTTTGAAGATTTACCACTGAAATGACTGGCTCGGTAGGTCAGTCATTACAGCACTTGGTAAATTAAAAAATATATATATAATTTTTTTACATGTAGATGCAAATCGAGGGTTAATTCATTGGCTAATTTTGGTCAAGAAAATCAATATATTTGTCTATTGAATGTCCATTTGCAGGCCAAGAGAGGACTATTTTGAAAATTTAGCACAGGAAGGATCGATTATCGAACGAGTCATTCCGGTGGTAAAATTTTGAAAGATAGTCTTCTTGACCTGCAATTGAACATTCCTCAAGAGCACGGCAGATGCCGGTTTCAGCCGGTTTCAGCATGAAATGGTTAAATTGGCACCGTCCTTGCACCCTGTGTCTTATATTCAGTATATTACTGGGCATGTCACAGTGATTTGATATGATCACTGGATATAAAATGCCTGCACATATTTGTGTCTTCAGATGGTGGTGTATTACTAGCTGCTTCTAACCTCACTGGTCGTTATTGGCTTGGATCGCTCTGGTTTTACGGCAATCCCGATTTGGCACCCGATGTAGAGAAATGTACAGCTGGCGTCCTGCTAGAATCTGGTGTGAACGATGCTATATGGGTGGATGATGATCGAGTACTTGTTGGATTGGATTCAGGTAAATTAATATATATGCCTGATTACAAGAGTCTCAATGTTAACCCTTTCATCAGTGACTTCCAATATGTCTTAATTTCAGGACAATAAAAGAGAGTATATGTTGAATATTTTGAAATTGATATGACGGGAAGCCATTGCTGCCTTAGTCTGAAATGGTTTCCAGTCATATTTTTAATTTCAAAATATTCAACAGAATATGATATAAATCGTAAAGTATTTACTTTTTCAGGGATTTGTCGGTGAAAGGGTTAAGATATCAACTTTATTAACCCTTTAACACTCAAGCCGGGCAAAAGCGGCTTCTGCTGGGGTCTTTAAATTAGCAATACCCATTTGCAAGTCAAGAGACGACCATTTTTACCATTTTACCACTTGAATCACTAACTCAGTAGCTGAGCCACTTATTCTAGTGGTAAATAAAAAAAAATTCTTATCATTGCGTACAATTCGCTCTTTGAGAGAATTAAACTTTTGCGAACAATTTTCACCATTGATCGGTTATGCCTTTAACCCGTTCACCGACAAATCCCTGAAAAAATTTTTTTTTAACGATATATAAAACTTATTATGTTGAACATTTTGGAATTAATTTGGTTATCCATTGCCACAGTTGTATTCTTGGGCTCGCAATTTCTGTTTAAAATGTGAGCAAAAGCACTAAATTACTGTAAAATGACACAAGCTAGTTCAGCTTAATTGCTACCCCAGTTTCTGAATGTCAAATAATCCTGTCAATCCAGCTTACAATTACTACCTCAATTTCTGAATGCCCTTTATGATCCCTGTCAGAATGTGATCATATTTGGTGCACTTATTGCTCAATCCTCAGGGTAATATATCCCACAAGTGTGGTCCAGATTATGACTGTCTGAATGCTCAATGTTGTGCATAATTGACTGATCACGGGTGCACAGGGTGGCAACTGTCAGTAATAGCCATGCTATCTTGACATGAGTACACTCATTACCATCTGCCCCTCTTAGAAAAAGGGTAGTGAATTGTGGGGTGTCTTCAGCCCATGTATGTTTAAGTTAAAATGATATTCACCAGAGAGTTGCCATTAACTAGGATTTATCCTCTCTGGTCATAATTTGAAATCGCCTCACTCCCCCCCCCCCCTCTCCTACCACCACCCCCCTCCACCACTGCTTCCCCACCTGCAAAATAGCTGGCTCTAAGTCTTGTTTATTACAATCATGATTGTTGATGTACATCTTGTTTGTATAGGGATATTTACTGTGTGCTTCTGAATCATCTTTTACTTCTTATGATAGTGTAGGGTTTTAATGGTCAAGCTTGGTCAAGGAAATTGACATTGTTGCTTAGTGCAATCCTGGAAATAAGGTGCCTGTCAAAGACATTGTCAGGCACCAAACTATCAAATATCAGGCAGTCTTGCCGGTTATTTAAACAGTCCCAGTAGTTGCAGTGTGCAACAAAAGTCTGTATACAAGTGTTGACAAAGCCATCAAATATTCATCTGGCTAAGGTGTATCACAATCATTATGACACGTGTTTAGTTGCTTTTTGACATGTTTATAATAAGTTCAAGTAAAGAACACTGAAGTGGAATAGTGTTGATGGGCAGCAAATTCTGGATGTCCGGTACTAAGTACATGTAGCTGGTGCCTGACAAAGTGTTGGACACTATTGAAAAAGTTATTTCCAAGCCTGTAGTGAATGTTCATTTACAGGCCAAGAGAAAGCTGTTTTTGAAAATTTATCACTGGATTGACTGGCTCATTTATCGAGCCAGTCATTTCTGTGGTAAATTTTGAAAAGCCTTCTCGACCTGTAAATAGACATTCAAAGGCCAATTGAAGACTTTATTAGCTCACCTGGCCTGAAAGGCCAAGTGGGCTTATGCCGTGGTGACCATCCGTCGTGTGTCCATCCGTCAACTTTTTATCTCGCCTGTGAAGCAGAAGCGAGACATAGGGATTACTCATTCCGGTGGCGTCGGCTGTGTCCGTATAGATTTGTGCTTTTAGTTAAGGGTTTTTCATTGGCGTATATCTCATCAATGGCTCATCTAATTTCAGTGAAACTTTGCAGAATTGGTCTACTATACAAGGATGCTATCTCTATGGCAACCAATATCATTTTGGGACATCTTAGCCATATTTTTCATGGTTTTGGACTTAGAATTTTTATATATTTTCTGTGCCTGTACTTTTGGTCAAGGTTATTTCATTGGCTTATATTTCATCAATTGCTCATCTAATTTCAATGAAACTTTGCAGAATTGATCTACACTATACAAGGATGAATTCTCCATGGCAACCATTGTTAGAATTTTAGGATATTCATGAATTTTCTGTACAGAATTTTCATTTCATTTGGACTCCCTTGGTATTTTTGGCTAAGGTTTTTGGTTACGGTTTTAAAAGCAGTTATGCCTCTGCAATGCCACATCAAATTTTGTTTAAACATCATGACCTTGTTTTCCTTCACATTTGATGTGTTACCAGTTTTCTGTTTGTGCATCATATGATGTGGCTATGGTGGTTTTTGTCTCGCCTGCGAAGCAGAAAGCGAGACATAGGGATCACTAATTCTGGCGGTGGCGTTAGCAGCAGTGTCGTCCGTCATTTGTGCAGTTTTGGTTAAGGTTTTTTAATCAACTTATTTTTCAATACTGGCTCATCCGATCTCAATAAAACTACAGAAGTCATCTATGCTATACAGGGATGTGATCTACATAACAACACATTTAATTTTGGTGCATTTTACCCTTTTTTTTTCACGGTTTTGGACTTGGACGTTTTTCATGTATTTTGCCAGTGCAGTTTTGGTTAAGGTTTTTTAAAATGACATTTGTACCCACAAGGGATCATCTGATTTTAATAAAACTTCACAGATGTGTTCTATATGATGCTTAGGACTTGTCCAGATAAAAATATTGATTTTCAAAATCTTTCCATATTTTTTCGCCATTTGAACTTTGATAATTTTATGGCTGATTTGCATCCAGGTTATATGTATTATGCTATGGTTAAGGATTTTTCAAATGACAATTTAATCAGCAAAGACTTGCTTTTGAAACTTGAAACCTTGGGGACGATTATACATATGGGCAAGGATGTGCAGGACACTTGGAATGTTGCTCTGACACACCACACCCCCACACACACGCACACACGCGGCTGGGGCCAGGGGTCAAAAGACCAAAATTGACTAGTAATTATCGAATGTAATGCAACTCCTAGACCATTTCAGATAGAAACTTGAAACTTTGGGGATGATTGCACATATGGTATGGACAGGGATGTGCATGGCACTTGGAATTTTGGCATGGCCCCAGAGGCAGGGCCGTGACGGTGGAAAATGTAGGGTAAAAAATAAACATTTTCCAATTCTTATGTCGCATCATTTTCAATACAATGATGAGTAGACTACAGTAAAAGGAATTATTTTGATTTTGGGTCAAACTGAGGTTAGGGGATGGGGTCAAAGGTGGACACAAATTGATTGTAATGTATCTCCTCATAGACCATTTCACATCCAAATATGTATGATGCTGATTGTTTTTGAAAATGTTTCTTCTTTTTTAGGCTATGAACTTTGCTTATGTTTGGTCCATTTGCCTTTCAGTTAGCCCCAGGGTGCCAGTTGTCATTACAGTGAGTCATGACTTCAGGTTACTCCTTGGCAGAAAGGCTTTATGGTTCAGTCTCCAAGCACATCCACGCTTGCCCGATGGGTAATGCCTTGGGTGTTTTGAATCGGCATGTTGAGTGTCAAATTTCAAAATGAGACTTTTTGGTGGTCCATCATATCCTGTGATGTACAATTAATATACAGTACAGGTAAGCAAGACTTAGTACACTCAAGTCAAGAATGGACCTGAGGAAGCTAAGGATTTCGGCTCAGGACAAGACACAGTGGGCAAAAGTGAAGAAGGACTTGTTGGAGCTGTAGGATGTTTCTACTACTACAGCCACAGAATACAGTAATCATACATACATACAGGTAAGCTATTTGCTATCTTCTGATAGCTCTTGTGGATTTTTGGTCTGACCCCAGGTGTACGGCCCTGGGTGTGGGAAAAGTGGGTTTAAAAAAAAAAACAATTCCAAAGGTGGTCATGTCACATAACATTTTGAAGCCAATGATGAGTAGACTACAGTACAAGGAATTATTTTCATCTTGGGTCAAACTGAGGGTAGGCGCGGGGTCAAAAGTGGCACCAATCGATTGTAATGCAAATCCTCCTAGACCATTTCAGATAGAAACTTGAAACTTTGGGGATGATTACACATATGGCCAAGCATTTAACACTTGGAATTTTGGTATGACCCCAGGGATACGGCCTTGGGGTTGGGAAATGCGGGGTAAAAAATAATTTTTCCAAAGGTGATCATGTCACACATCATTTTGAAGCCAATGATGAGTAGACTACAGTACAAGGAATTATTTTCATCTTGGGTCAAACTGAGGGTAGGGGGTTGGTCAAAAGTGGGCACCAATCGATTGTAACGCAACTCCTAAGCCATTTCAAATAGAAACTTAACTTTCTGTATGATTGCACATATGGCAAATGTCTTTAAACATCTCGGAAACCGCTTGGAGGATTGATGCAAACCTCATGAAATATGATCTACAACATGTAGGGCAAAAGCTGAACCAAATTTGATCACAGGAATTTGATTGGTCAAATGGTTTGGTGGCCATCTTGGTTGACCTAGTTTTAGCGAAAACGACTTCTCCAGAACCGCTGAAAGGATCAGGCCGAAATTAGGCAGATATTATTTGGGACTAAGGGCCATTAAAGTTTTGTTCAAGGGAAGTTATCCGTCAAAAAACATGGCCATCGTGTGCCAATCAAAATATAGCATGTTTGGCAGCCATGTTGGATTTCTTTATTTGATGGATTTTGAGGCCAAAATTGGTTTTATGTGTGTTTGAGTATTCTGATCTCGAATTTGCAATTTTCGAAGCTGTCGGATAAACGGTTTGGTGGCCATCTTGGACCAAAAGCTCCCATACTAAAACAAATGGAAATTTAAATTTTCTTCTCGAGAACTACTGGGTCGATTTCAATTATATTTGGCAGAAGCATCCTGAGGGCATAGAGATTCAAGTTTGTTCGAACGAAGCTGATCGGGCAATTTGGTTGCCATCTTGGATTTCGGCCGATTTTTAGAAACGTCTAAAAATCTTCGCCGAAACCGTTTGGGGGGTTGATGCAGACCACAGGAAATATGAGCTATGGCAAGAGTTTGTTCAAGGGAACTTGATTGGTCAAATGGTTTCGGCGGCCAGCTTGGTTGACCTAGTTTTAGCGAAAACAACTTCTCTAGAACCGCTGAAGTGATCGGACCGAAATTTGGCAGATATGATTAGGACCTAAGGGCCATTAAAGTTTGTTAAATGGTAGTTGATCTGTCAAAGAACCTGGCCGTCGTGGGCCAATCAAAATATAGCGTGTTTGGCAGCCATATTGGATTTTTTTATTTGATGGATTTTGAGGCTGAAATTGGTTTTATGTGTTTATGGATATTCTGATTGCGAATTTGCAATTTTTGAAACTATCGGATAAACAGTTTTGCGGCGATCTTGGATCATTTTCCCACCAAAAGCTCCCATGCTAAAACAATGGGAAATTTAAAATTTCTCGAGAACTGGTTGGTCAATTTCAATTATATTTGGCAGGAAGCATCCTGAGGGCATAGATATTCAAGTTTTTTCAAACGAAGCTGATCGGGCAATTTGGCTGACGGCCATCTTGGATTTCGGCCGATTTTTAGAAACGTCTAAAAATCTTAGCCGAAACCGCTTGGGGGATTGATGCAGACCACAGGAAATATGATCTATGGCAAGAGCTGAACCAAGTTTGTTCAAGGGAACTTGATTGGTCAAATGGTTTCGGCAGCCAGCTTGGTTGACATAGTTTTAGCGAAAGCAACTTCTCTAGAACCGCTGAAGGGATCGGGCCGAAATTTGGCCCCAAGGGCCATTAAAGTTTGTTCAAGGGTAGTTGATCTGTCAAAGAACCTGGCCGCCGTGGGCCAATCAAGATATAGCGTGTTTGGCAGCCATATTGGATTCTTTTATTTGATGGATTTTGAGGCCGAAATTGGTTTTATGTGTTTTTTGGGTATTCTGATCTCAAATTTGCAATTTTTGAAACTGACGGCTAAACGGGTTGGTGGCCTTATTGGATCTTTTTCCCGCCAAAGCTCCCATACTAAAGCTATGGGAAATTTAAAATGTCTTCTCGAGAACTACTGGGCCGATTTCAATTATATTTAGCTGGAACCATCTTTAGTGCGAAATGGTTACATTCTTCTGGCCTTCTTGGGTGACCTCATTTTCGCGAAAACGACCTCCAGAACCGCTGAATGGATCAAGCCGAAATATGATATGTCAAAAAAACATGTTCGTCATGAATCAATCAGAATTTAGCATTTTTGGGGGACATCTTGTATTTTCTGCCAATTTTAAACCTTCTTCGCAGAAATTTGATGGGTAAGTTTTTCCAATGGTCATCTTGTTTTGTTTTGATTATGCCTGTGGCCAATAATTCCAGACGAACGATACAGGCCCCTTGGGCCTCTTGTTGAAAATTTACCACTGGCATAGCTGGCTTGATAAACTGAGCGAGTCATTCCAATGATGAATTAAAATGATCTGCAATTGAACATGGTATACTGTTCACAAATTTTGTCTTTCTTAACCTCTCTCTAGAGCATTAGAGCAAGCACAAATGACTGAAGCTGTTTTTATCCAGATGAACCAACATATACTGTAGGATCCAGGCTCTGGAAAATGTTGTGTTCTTGTATATCTCTGAGGCTGCAGTTCCTCTCAGGAATAACTATGTGTACTCACATCTAGCACCTTCAAGTACATACACTTGTTGATTTTAGATGTCTTCTTTCATCTCCCACTCAGAAATACCTTCATCATCATTTGTTTCCGCTGACAGAAAAAATCTCTTTCTGCGTATAATCTAGCCATATCTCGAATTCTGTCCACACTCTGCAAATATCAGCTCTAAATGCAATTTCTTAGAGGAAATTAATATTTTCCATTTGCTCCACTTCGCCCACTGTAATCTGTCTGTGTAAATATCACGATGCGCTGGTGATATGTATTGCGTTTTAGGTGCTTCACATTTCCACTGGAAGAACTCTGGCTTATTTTTCTTTGTTAAATTGTATGTAAAAATGATAAATTTATGTTCTTGTGCTAGGCCATAAAGACAAGAAAAATTGTAACTAGAATGCACTGTCGATGGCACGCAATTGCAAATCCCCATGATTATGGCCGTAGGCCAACTTTGACATTCACTTCCCCTTACCCCACCCCACTCTGGTGAGAAATTATCTCGCAATCCGCAATTGTATGGGTAACTAGTAACATACCAAATTTGGTTACGTTTTTCCAACTTTGACTTTCTGTACCCCTCCCCACCCACCCTCATCCTGGTGGCCGAGCCTAATGTAAATGATGTCTTACAATCCGTAATCGTAACGGTAACTCATTTGACAAATTTGGTTAAATTCCATCCAGCCGTTTCAGAAGAGATGGATGGATGGATGGACAGACGGACAGAGGCAAGTGCAATATATCCCTTCCATTTTCTGCGCATGGGGATAAATACATTACACACCTGCTCTCAAGTCAACCATTGGGTATATTGTATGAGTGCCAATTTAGCACTCCCACCCTCCCATGCCACTCCTGTGCTGACAAAATTGGTTCAAGATATTGATATCCTGAAAGTAAGTGTTAACCCTTTTACCACAAACTTGTTCAAGAAAACATAGCTTTTCTCATAGAAAATGTCAATTTACAAACCAAGAGATTACTTTTGAAAATGTATCACTGGAATGACTGGCTCGCTTATCGAGCCAGTCATTCCAATGATAAATCTTCCAAAATAACTTCTTGGTCTAAAAATGGACATTTCTGCCAAAAAAATTGTAAGTTTTGTCCGTCTTGAGTGACAAGACTGTCTGAAAAATTTGGCTTGCAAATGGACATTTGCCAAAACCACTGCAATGGCCGGTTGTGGCCAGCTTGACCATTAAAGGGTTAATATGGATTTGACGTCAAATAAATCATGAGGGAAAAATAGAGAGGACATGTTACATGTAGTTACTGACAGCAAAGTTCGTGGAAGGGAGACTTCTTCAGAGAAATTAGCACAGGAATGATAATGTCTATCGAGCCAGTTATTCTAGTTGAAAGATTTCAAAAATCACCACTTAGTCTTCTTGGTCTGCAAACATGACAAATGGATATTTCTCAAGACAACTGCAAAAGCCCTTCTTGGTTAACTTGTGTGAAATGCTTTAAATGTCTCACTGCTGCAAGCCACCAGACAATAATTTCAATGGGCAATAACTCTGAATATGCTAAATATTTTGAAAACAATTTGACTGACAGTTGCCACCAAATCGTTTTCAAAATATTCAGCATATCTGGAGTTAAACCCCATGGGAAATGTAGTCTGCAGAAATTCAGCGGGGAGACAGTTATGCTTTACTAGATTGTGACATAAGTGAGACGGTTAAGTGTTAACCCTCTCACACCACAAATGAGAAACTTTACGTAAGGCATATCCTCGTGTTTATTTTCAAACTAATTTGACTTGTGGCAGCAGCAAATACTAGTTTTAAATTTGTTTCAAAATATTTAACAGCTTTCCTGTGTAGCTGTCTTGAAATTGTAGCACTGGCAATTCGACGGGTTAATTGCCAGTGAAAGTGGAGTGTGGTGGATATTGAAGATAGTATCTGTACATGGTCCACTGGCATTTAAAATCTATGAATTCCAGAGGAACCCCTAAACATGCCAAAGGTGATGTAACGCATTCCAATGATTCCAAATAATTTGACTACCAACAGAATATGAGGATGCGGTTAATTGAACCCTTTAATGGTCAAATTTTGGTCAAGAAAATTTAAATAACTGCCTGCTAAATGTCCATTTACAGGCCAAGAGAATATAATTTTTGAAAATTTCTCACTGGAATGACTGGCTCGATAACCGAGCCAGTCATTCCAGTGGTAAAGTTTCAAACATTTTAATCTCTTGGCATGCAAATGGACATGATCATAAGACCATAGCAGAGGCCCGGTTTTTGCCGGTGTGACCATTAAAGATTTAACCATGATAGATGGGGTTTAGGGTAAAGAGTACCATTATCATGGCGTTATGTATTGTAGGTACATGTACTACGCAGTTTGGCAGCGTGTTATTAGCGTTCGTCTTGAAATAATGCCCACTTCTAATTGACATCGCAGCTGCTTTTAAAATCTACTGAATAATAGATGCGTCCAGTCTTTTATGTTTATACTTATTTTTGTCATGTTTACTATATACTATAGAGTTTATTGTCGGATAAATGTGTGAATGCTTCTGCTTCTTGTTAGCGTTGACTGAGTATTATAATAACTAAGTAATGGTACTATCCAGGGGCCAGTTTCACAAAGGTGTGTAAGTAGGATATCGGAAGTAAATATGGCGTAAGTTAGACGGGGGTGGGGGGGGGGGGCGTAACTTACGCACCTTTGTGAAACTGGCCCCAGGTGAATAGACTTAAGGATTTAATTAGCGATTCCAATTTGTAACAATATCTCTCTAATGAGTAAAGTGCTGTCTCTGATCCATTTAATGGTTAAATCATTCTATTGATAAATTTTAGAAAATCTCGGTGATTATCTGGTATCTGGAGATTAGCACTTAGGCCTCTGCAGTGCCAGAGGAAATAGTGCATGTGCATGCATGCATGCTAGAAGATAGAGGTTCATTAGGTTACCCATGGAAATGATGTGTGTTGCATGAATGCGTGTCAGAAAATTGAGGCTCTGTATGTTACCCCTTGAAATGGTGTGTGTATGCGTGCATGTCTGGAGATAGTCGCTTTATGTTACCCCTGGACATTGTGTGTGCGTGGCAGGTGTAAAATTAAAAAATTAGAATACAATATGCCATGGCGACCAGTCGTCCGTCTGTCCATCAACTTTTGCTTTAAAACGCTACTCCTCATTAACCACTTAGCGGATTTCAACCTAATGTGGCAGGAAGCACCCTAGGGAGGTGTGAATTGAATACAATATGCCATGGCGACCAGTCGTCCGTCTGTCCATCAACTTTTGCTTTAAAACGCTACTCCTCATTAACCACTTAGCGGATTTCAACCTAATGTGGCAGGAAGCACCCTAGGGAGGTAGGCTTCAGAACTTGTATACCGAATTTTAATTGGCCAATTTTTCCAGTGACCATCTTGGATTTCAGTAAATTTTGGGAAATAAGATAAAAGCCTACTCATTAACTGCTTGGCCGATTTCAAACAAACTTGGCTGGAAGGACCCTAGACTGATATGCTTCAGAACTCGTTTATAGAATTTTGATTGGTAAATTTTCTCGGCGGCCATCTTCAATTTCCCGAAAAAATGGCTGAAAATCGTTTAAAACGCTACTCTTCATTAATTGCTTTGGCAATTTCAACCAGATTTGGTGTCAAGAATACTAGGCTAATAGGTTTCCAAAGTGTATACAGAATTTTGATGGGTCAATTTTTTCGGCGGCCATCTTATATTTTCTGAAAATTTCTGGAAATGAGTTAAAAACCTACTCATTAACCACTGGTCCGACTTCAATCAAACTCAGCGGGAAGGACCCTAGATTAGTATGCTTCAGAACTTGTATACAGAATTTTGATTGGACAGTCTTTTTGGTGGCCATCTTGAATTTTACGAAAATTAACAGGAAATTGTTTAAAACGCTACTCCTCATGAACTTCTTGGGCAATTTCAGCCAGACTTGGCTGGAAGGATACTAGGGTGGGAGGTTTCCGAACTTGTATACAGAATTTTGATTGGGCAATTTCTTTGCACCTGGCCATCTTGGATTTTCTGAAAATCAGTTAAAAGCCTACTGTTCATTAACCACTAGGCCGATTTCAATCAAACTCGGTGGGAAGGACCCTAGAATAGCTTCAGAGCATGTATACAAAATTGTGATTGGATAATTTTTCCTGCGGCCATCTTGAATTTTACGAAAATTGGCGGGAAATTGTTTAAAACGCTACTCCTCATTAACTTCTTGGGCAATTTCAGGCAGACTTGACTGGAAGGATATTAGGGTTCGGAATTTGTATACAAAATTTTGATTGGTCAAATTTTCTGGTGGCCATCTTGGATTTTCTGAAAATCAGTTAAAAGCCTACTCTTAATTAACCACTTGGCAGATTTCAATCAAACTCAGTGGGAAGGACCCTAGAATCGTATGCTTCAGAACTTGTATACAGAATTTTGATTGGACAATTTTGTTGTTTTGGTGGCCATCTTGAATTTTCCGAAAATTGGTGCGAAATTGTTTAAAACACTACTCCTCATTAACTTTATGGCCAATTTGAGCCAGACTTGGCGGGAAGGACCCTATCATGGTAGGATTCCCAAGATGTATACGAATTTTGATTGGTCAATTTTTCCAGTGGCCATCTTGGATTTTCCGCCCTCTAGAAAATCTATTCATGAGAATCTGGATTAGTCTATTTTTTTGGTGGCCATCTTGGATTTTCCGAAAATTTCCCATGTCTATTTAAATACAAATGGTTCAAATGGAAATGGTCCAGCTGAGCGTCACAGGCCCTTGGGCCTCTTGTTAATGATAAAATAGGGTTAACGGGTTATCCCTCTTACTATTCAGGTGAATCTCGCATAACAATGTACAAAAAACATTTGACCCTTTAATGGTCAAATTTAATCAAGAAAATTAAAATATTTACATGTTGCATGCTCATTTGCATGACAAGAGAAGACTTGAAAATTTACCACTGGAATGACTGACTCGGTTTACCGAGCCAGGCAAACCAGGGGTAAATTTTCAAAAATTGTTTTCTCTAATGTCCTGCAAATGGACGTTTATCAAGACCATTACAGAGCTCGTTTTAACCGGCCTGACCATTAACGGGTAACACTTTCATCTCGCTCTCACTGTTCAGCTGCTCCGTGTTTGATATATAGCAACACCTGTATATAATTGGACAGTGGAAGGTATATTTATTTACCGTGTGTGTCACTGTCAATGAACTTTCTATGTATATAGTTCCAGGTACAAAATACCGTTAATTTGAGCTCATTACCTATTTCACAGGAATAATGAAAACGTAAACGAGTACTACCAGACACTCAATTTTCAAAGCAAAGGTCTGTCAAGAGAATTCATTGGCATAATTTAAACGCACATAATTCAACAATCGGTCTATTCATTTCCAAAATTTAAGATAGGCTTCAGAACTTGTGTATACAGAATTTTGATTGGTCAATTGTTTCGGGTTAAAACGCTACTCATTAACTGCTTGGGCAATTTCAACCAGACCAGGCTGGAAGAATACTAGGCTCGTAGGTTTCAAAACTTGTATACAGAATTTTGATTGGTCAATTTTTCTGGAGGCCATCTAGGATTTTTTGGAAATTTGTGGAAATCAGTTAAAAGCCTACTTCATTAAACCACTTGGCCGATTTCAAACAAACGAGTTTGAAAGGACAATGGTATGCTTCAGAGCTTTTATACAGAATTGGTCACGTTTTTCATTGGCCATCTCGAAAAATGTCTGGTCATTGCTTAAAATGCTACTCCTCATTAACTGCTTTGGGGGATTTCAAGCAGGCCTGGCTGGAAGGAACCTAGGGAAGTAGGCTTCAGAACTTGTATGGAGAAACTTGATTTTTTTGGCTGACCATATGGGATTTTCTGAAGATTTGGAGAAATCGGTTAAAAAGCTTCTCATTAACCACTATGCCGATTTCAACCAAACTCAGTTGGAAAGATCCTAGGCTGCTGTGTTTCAGAACATGTGTACAGAATTGTGACTGCTTGATCTTGTTGGGTGGCCATCTTGGATTTTCCCAAAAATTGGGAATTCGTTTAAAATGTGCGCTACTCATTAACCGCTAGGCAATTTATATTCAGAATCTCGATAGGTCAATGTTTTGGCAGCTATCTTTGATTTTCTGAAAAACTTCCCGAACCATTTAAAACGATAGTCGTTAATCAATGGCCTTAGTTAAACAAAAACTTTTGATAGAAAGAGCCTATGATGGCAGGCTTCAACATATCAATCGAGAATCATAAATGGTCAAATTTTTTTTGCTGGCCATCTTGGATTTTCCGAACATTACCCATCATGTCTATTTAATTGCAAATGGTTCAAGTGAACGTCACATGCCCTTGAGCCTCTTGTTGAAATATGCGCTATCACGCGTACTTCTGTGAAAACGTTCTATGTGTTTCAAATGAAGAGCTGGCTGACAAACCGACAATAGATTCACCTAATATGTCATCCAATAGTTACAATGAATATGGAATAACGGCATTGCATGCTCGTAACTTGCACATATCTCATGCAAATGTTTCACTACTTAGTGGGACACAAGCACCTTAAGTTTCCTTGTATGCTTAGACATGTAGTAAACAATGCTTCAGTTTGTTCAACATTAATCATTCCAGATTTTTGTCTGTATCTTTATGTCTGTCAGTTTATCTTCAAGCTGTTATTTTAAACACTATTTTTAGGAACATCTACACTTATATATATCAATGCATGCAGTCAAGATTGAAAGCAGAAATAGTGTTATATAACTTGAACAGTTTCAGATGCTTCCAGTAATCGTTATATGCAGTTTTACACTTTATGTTTTGCTTTTACACTTGATGAAAGATGTGGCGATCATCATCATCCATGTACGAATTTTTGATGAATGTGGTAAGAATGTGTTCCTCTGAATTTCTTGAGTGGGTGGGAGAGGTGGGTTTAGCTAAATCCACCCCGGGATGGAATACAGATTCTATATTCTGCATTTAGCAGAGATCTTCCATGGACAGAAATTTAAAATGACAGAATATTATTTAGATCAGACTTGTGAACTTAATTTATCACGTTCGAGACTTGCATCAAAGATATAGAAAATTTTGCATTTATGAACTGAAATCTAATTTGTCTGTTGAAGATTTCAAAATTAAATTACCCCTCACTGAAAAGGCGAGATTTCCTTAACTGAACAGAACATTGGTTGAACCTCAGTTGTTCACTACAACCAAGTTTGCCCTTTAATGGTCAAATTGGGTCCAGAAAAACAAAATATATGCTTATTGAATCTCCATTTACAGGCCAAGTAGTCTATTTTTGAAAATTTACCACTGGAATGACTGGCTCGATTGACTTCCTCGGTTATCGAGCCAGTCATTCCAGTGGTAAATTTCCAAAAGCAGTCTTCTTGGCCTGCAAATGGACATTCCTCAATACCACTGCAGAGGTCAGTTTTGGCCGGTTTGACCATTAAGGGGTTAAATGGTATAACATCAATAGTTTCCCTTTAAATTTTAAAATGATAAGTTATTTTACCCAGTTCTTTATAACTGATCATATGCAGTCCATACTCTGCTGTGAGCCAGGGACTTTCAGTTTCATCTTTTACATGTAATGATCAAGATTTGTCAAGAAAATTAAAATTGTCGCTTAGTGAATTTACAACTCACTCACTGGACTCTTTTTGGAAATTTTCCACGAATAACTGGCTCAGATATCGAGCCAGTCATTTCCAGTGATAATTTTATAAAAATAGTTTCTCTTATCATGCAAATGCGCATTCCTCAAGACCTCTACAGAAGCGGGTTTATGGCCGTTTTAATCACTAACTAGTTAAAATGTTGAGATATCCATGTACATGTATTATGACTGCGTTACCAATTACCACCTCCTTCCTGATGCATGGTGAATTTAACCCTGTAACGGTAAAATTTTGTCAAGAAAATCTAAAGATTTGCTTATTAAATGTCTATTTGCACGCCAAAAGAAGACTATCTTTGAAAATGTACCACTGGAATGACTGGCTCGCATATCGAGCCAGTCATTCCAGTGGTAAAATTTCAAAAATAGTCTACTCTTGGCCAGCAATTTAACATTATTCGACACCATTGTAGAGGGCGGTTTTGGCCAGCTTGACATGTAAAGGGTTAATACAGAACATTAACCCTCATATCAGCCAAAAACAGCCTCTGCAGTGGGCTTGAAAAATGTCCATTTGCAGACCACGAGAAGACAATTTTTGAAAATTTATCGCTTGAATGACTGGCTCGATAACTGATCCATTTATTCCATTGGTAAATTTTCAAAAATATTTCTGTACTTACCAATCAGCATGACTGATACCAATAAGGTCCATAGTGTGTAATTGATGGATCCAGTAAGATTCTCGGTCCTTGCGGAACGGTGTGTTTCTCTCGCATTCAGATCGTGTGGTAGAACCTCTATTATGCTATACTGGACACATGAGTGATTGTGTCCTGGGAGATTAAAATGTTTTGCAAAGGGTGTGTCTGTTATTTTTTATGCCCTTGAGATGTTCCTTGATGCTTATCTGGAATTCTCGGAGGGTATCTCCGCCATATTGTTTCTTGCCTTTAGAGCAGGTAAGTAGGTAGACTGCATTGCGCGTGTTGCAATATGTCTGCATTTTGCATCACTGTTTGAGATGCGTGTGTGTGCTGCTGAAGATAAGACGTTTGTCGTGGATTTTGCAGAAGGGGCAGTTGGTTCTTGTGCATGGTTGTACTTTATTAGGGAGGGGACAACATTTTCTAGAATATCTCCAGGCAACCAGGATAATTTGTACACAAACAAATCCACCCAGGAAGACTAAAAGCAAGCATCAGCACTAGAATCCTAGATTTGATCAAAACTGGGTCAGTGTAAGGTGACCTAGATTAACCAAGATTCTAAAGTTAATATAAATTTTCAAAAATAGTTTTCTCTTGGTCCGCAAATGGACATTTTGTACGAGAAAATTCGAATTTTCTTGAACAAATTTGTGGGTTAGAGGGTTAATATGATGATTGCGGAATTTAGCAGTACAAATAAGTAAAACTTTTAAAATGCAGATCTGTCTGTCAACTGATCATTGACTGATCGTTACTATATATGATATGTTGATCTGTTAAATAATATTTAGAGATTAATTTGACTTCTGTTAGTATAATCAAGTTATTTATAATAATATTTTTTTAACAGCTGTTTTGTTACAAAAGCATTAAACAGCTGTTAGCAGCATTGAAATGGAGATACACGGACTGTCATTTCAGAGTTAACCCTTTAATCCTTGAAATCCCAGTGTCTCTATTTCAAGACAACTATACAGGAAAGATGTTTAATATTTTTAAACTAATTTACTGGAACAAGAGTGCTGCATTGCGTCCCAGGGCAGCACCACTTCCCAGCCAAATTATTTTCAAAATATCCAAAACATTCCTTACGTCATAAAGAATTAGTTGTTTCTAATCTGTAAGGACTACCGGTAATAGTTTTACTTAAAAACCAAATGCTGTTTTCTTTGTTAGACCTACAGTACAAAAATTAGTCTGTCCTTTAAGAGGTTCAAGCTAAATGTGTGTATGGTAGTAATTAATCACACCGCTGCCTGTTGTTAAACAACGCAGAATTAGAAGTTACACAGGTATTTAAGGATACTTGATGGGAATTAATTCTGTCAGCTCATTGAATTTCTTGGCACGGTCTGAGTTTGAGCCAAGAGGCTCTGTATTTATGTCTGTGTATCTTTAGTTATATGTAATTTTGTTCTATAATTACCAATGTTCAATTGCTATATTGCTCAAAAACACCGTGAAAATGTTTGTATTCAAAAAGAACTACATGTATATATGTACGTCATGCGTTGTAATGTGGATCATAGGCTTTGAGCCGCTCACTCTATAAGTATTAATCCATTCACTGACAAATCTAAGCGGAAAAGATACCGATATATTCTTTACAATATAAAACTTAATTAATATTCAATATTTTGAAATTAATTTTACTGTTGCTGCCGGCTTCCAGTAAAATTTATTTGAAAATATTAACAGTTTTCCTATTTCGTTGGCCAAGCTAGCATATATATATGGCATCTGCAATTGTTTTGAAAACAGAAAGCTATTTTTGTAAATTTTGGTATCCTGACCATTAAATGGTTAATTAATGTGTGGCAGTTTAAGAGATTTGTGGCACTGTTAACGCAGAGGTGTTAACCCTTTAATGGTCAAATTTGGTCCAGAAAATTCAAATATTTGATTATTGAATGCCCATTTGCAGACCAAGAGAAGACTATTTTTGACAATTTTACCACTGGAATGACTGGCTCAGATATCGAGCCAGGTATTCCAATGGTAAATCTTCAAAAATAGTCCTCTTGGCCTGCAAATGGACATTCCTCAACACCGCTGCAGAGGCTGGTTTTGGCCCACTTGACCATTAAAAAGTTATTAAACAGCTTGTAAATGTGAATTATAAAATTGATTTGAAATTGAAACACTTGCATTTTGTGAGTGAACTGATGGAAATCTACTTATTACAGACTGTATGCATTTTGTGAATGAACATAATATACACCTAAAAAAAGTAAGTTCCTCCCTAAATATGGGCTAACATTTTCTGAGATATATAATTGGTTGCAATACAAATTCGCACACAGCACTTCCCAGACTAGAGTAACGATGTGTAAAATTGATTTCCCCAGAAACGGTGTTATGCATGAATGAGCATGTGTCAAATGAAAAATTGAGCCATTAAAAAAATATCAAAATATTGATTTAATTCAATATGAATTCAAATCATAACAACAATACAAATTTCATCGAGTCACAATCAAATAACAACGAATGTCAGTACATTCACTCTATCACAGTTCTAATATTGATAATGCCGCGTATATCCACCCCGGCTTTGGATCACTTGACGGCACCGATTTCGCGTGGAGTTATGGGCCGAGTGACTCCTCTTCTAACAGGTCAGGAATATCTGCAAGAACAGTTTCGTCACTAACTACGGGCCGATTTCAATTATATTTGGCAGGGAAGTATTCTTAGGGCATAGGGATCCAAGTTTGTTCAAACAAAGCTGATCGGTCAATTGAGCCGGTGGCCATCTTGGATTTTGGCCGATTTTAGGAAATGGCATTAAAAATCTCCGAAACCGCTTGGTGGATCGATTCAAAACTCACGAAATATTATATAGGGCAAGAGCTGAACCAAGTTTGTCCGAAGAAACTTGATAGGCCAAATGGTTCGGCGGCCATCTTGGATGACCTAGTTTTCGTGAAAACGACATTCTGCAGAACCTTGCTAATGCCGCGTATATCCACCCCGGCTTTGGATCACTTGACGGCACCGATTTCGCATGGAGTTATGAGCCGAGTGACACGACGCTGTGGATTAGCCATGCACTCCTCTTCTAACAGGTCAGAAATATCTGCAAGAACAGTTTCGTCACTAACTACGGTATACAGCCCTCTTCAGTTGATCCCAAAGATGCTCGATTGGGTTCAGATCAATTTTGTGCAGACACTGGCACTGACCTTGCAGTTACAGAGAATTGGTCAGAATGCCTGATAGTTCTCCAGCAATAAGCATGCATTGTTTCAAGATTTTTTAAATGGGTCAATCTTTCATTCACTCCAAGTTCATCCATGCATAGCGCCGTTTCTGTGTTAATCAATTTCACACATTGTTAGCTCACCTGGCCAGAATGGCCAAGTGAGCTGATGCCATGGCGACCGTCCGGCGTCCGTCCATCCGTCAACTTTTTTCTTTAAACGACTTCTTCTCAAGAACCACTGGGCCGATTTCAATTATATGTGGCAGGAAGTATCCTTAGGGCATATGGATCCAAGTTTGTTCAAACAAAGCCGATCGGCTAATTTGGCAGGTGGCCATCTTGGATTTTGGCTGATTTTAGGAAATGGCATTAAAAATCTCCGAAACCGCTTGGTGGATCGATTCAAAACTTTTTGGGGATATGATTATGGACTAAGGGCCATTAAAGTTTTTTCGTGGGAAGTTGATAGGTAAAAAACATGGCCGCCGTGGACCAATCGAATTTTAGCATGTTTGGCTGCCATATTCAATTTTTTTTTATTTGATGGATTCTGAAGCCCAAATTGGTTTTCTTAACTCCGCTTACTTGTCAGTCAGCTGTCGTATAGCGATGACCCCATCCATCCAGTGTTGCCCACAACATCTGATTTTTGGGGGTCCCAAGGACCCCACACTATCCGATTTGGGGGTCCCATTGTAAAATCTGGGGGTCCCATGGGGTCCTCATCTGAAATATTGATCTAATTATAAAGCACTTTATTAAACATGTTGAAAGCAATAGGTATGACATTGTGTAAATAATGTTAATGTGTATATAGAGAATATTAACTATGCATAGTTTATTAACCTTTAGCACTTAACACTTTTGGCAACTATTGTAGATCACCAAAATACCTATTTTTGAAAGTTTAACACTGGAATGACTGGCTCTAAACAGTGCCAGTCATTCCAGTGGTAAATTTTCAAAAATATGTATTCTGTGATCTACAATCGCGGCTAAAATTGATATATTGAAATGGCCATTGTATATTTAACTAATGACATTTGAACTGCATATCAATAAACAATAACTTAAAGCACTGTACTTGTTTGTTGTCTGATAAACCAACCAACCTACATTGACAACCTTGTATGATTAACATTTCCAAAGACCACTATATTAGTAATTAGCTAAGACCACTGCATTAGTTTTTCTATAAAACCCTAACTTGACTTTGGACGAATTGAAAAATTACGAGTACCTGTGGCGAGTTTGCTCAAGGACGACTTAACCTACTTCGATATAATGCGCGCATATTTTTTTATAATGTAACTGGAATGACTAAATATAGTGGAATACATAGGCTAAGATCAGACAAAACAATAATTTATCAAAGATAATCTGTATAAATCAGATTAAAATGCGTAATTAGTGAAAATATATCAGCCAACAACCTGATATGTCTAATTCATAAGGAGTAACTATGTAACGCGATTGCTGATTGGTTGAAGCATAGATAACGCATTAGCGTGTATCCAATAAGGACGCTTGTATCAGGGAGCTTTGAGCTATACGCTGTTTGGAAAAGTTACGATATCGTTGAACATCGTTGCTGGGATGAGCTTTTGAGTTGAGAAATTGGGAACACCTAACGATCGAGTATTGTTAAACATTATAAACACTAATCCATCAGTCAATCAATCAGCCGCTATTGTTAAATAAAAGACGGCTTATAGCGCTTATTGATACGGCTATTCAAACAGCAATACACAGACACCGCCGCTAATCCGTCAAATGACCATTCAAATGTAAAAGATATAACAATATCTTCCATATATTCCTTCATCCATTTAGATACTTTGATAAGTAAATGGAAAAACATATTGAGGCTGTAGTCGTTGCTGCTTTGGGCAAGTAGGCATGAGCAAATTAATTTCAAAATATTTAGCATATTAGTTATAACAACTTTGTGATCTGTCCAATGTTCTGAGATGTGAAATGATTAAGACGCCCAGACACATTTGTATACGTTTGATCAGTTGTTATGGGATTTCTCAAGCATGAGTTCCTCTAGAGGGAGATTCCGCTGTTATCCAATCAAATACTGACGCGTCACACTGACGTTTAGCACAACAGACAGAAACATGGCGGGTATTTTTTGCAATTTGTAGGCCAAACAAGGCGACTGATTTATGGGCATTAACAACTTTGAGTTGTGCAAGAAAACATACAACAAATCATAGTCTTAAACAACGCAGTAAGTTCGTTTTTATCGAACACACAATGCATTAGGTATATTTCTTAAAGTAAAAACATGCACAAATAAATATATACACACGATAATATAATCGATAATTAAGCACACGCAAAGTTACCAGTTTCTGTTACACTTTCACTGCGTCCCTCGAGCGTCCTCGGGGACGCATAGGGTTAATTTTTATGCGTCCCTCTGCCATTTTTATGCGTATATACGCGCAAAAGGACGCATAAGGGCAACTCTGCATCCGTCTTCTGTATGTCCATCCATCCATCTGTCTGTCCGTCACCAACAATGGCGGCTCATTTTGTTGTTTCTTGACGGATTGACACCAAACTTGGTCACAATGTTTGTCGGCATTTAATATCCGTGTTGTGAAAATGAAACTGATAGGACGTCAAATGCCAGAGTTACCACTCCTTAAATATTTGCAGTCTCACTTTCATAGGGCAAATATAGGTTTGTTCCCACTGTCCATTGATTTATCACTATGTCAGATTTTATTGCCAAACTAGATATTAAATTCCAATTAACAGATTAACCTTTCCAATACTGCCAAAATATTTAAGATATGTATTATGTGCTCTGACATCTATGCTCTTAAAAATATTTTGAAATGTATTTGATTGAAAGTTGTTGCTGCCTTAGGCAGCAGTGAAAGTTGTTGCTGTCTAAGGCAGCAATGACTTTCAGTCAAATTATTTTTTTAATCAGCTCCAGCTCACCCTGCCTCTGCTGCTAACTTGGTGATTCAGCCAGATGCGCATGTGTTAAATGGATTGTGTGGTGGTAGGGAATAACCTGCTATAAAGACCACCTACCTGCCTTTAGAGACCATTTTCTTCAATTGTATTTAAACCTCTAATAACAGTCTGGCTGAGTTTTTGCAGACGACATATTCGAAAGGTTATATCTCTGAACATGATCAATATTTTGAAAACAATTGGACTGAAATTGTTGGTGGCTATGCCGCCAACAACTTTCAGTCGAATTGTTTTCAAACTATTCAACAAGTGAAGAGCTTTTGAAAATTAAAATTATTGGCCGCACTGGCTTGCAGGAGTGAGACAGTTAAGAAACCAGCTGTAGTTAGCACTGATATCATCTGTTTTTATGTAAACATTGTTCAAAATCACTAATGCAAAAAACAGTCCAGAGATTGTTGTCAATATCTTGAAAACTAAACCATTTGACTGAAAGTCATTGGAAGTGACACCGATGGATGTAAAACTTAAGTAAGATTAGTTGAAATGCCAATGTTCCAGGTGAGCGATACAGGCCCATTGGGCCTCTTGTTCTTCTAGTCCTGGGGGTGGTGGTGGTGGTGGTGGTGCTGCTGCTGCTGTGTGACACGTTATATTGCCTCCAAGTACATATCACCAAAGATATTAGCCCATATTTAGGGGGAACTTCCTTTTTTTTAGGTGTATACATGTATAAATGGCTTTAATTTGATATGGCATTGGAGGCAGACTGCATTTTGTGAATAAACTTAATATTGTTGTAATTTGCTATTATTATAGGCGGTGTTGAGATGTGGCGTTTAGTCGACGACCTTCACACATTCGAGTATATTCACTGTATGACTGAACATGATGATCTTGTGAGCTGTGTGAGCTTAGCCGCTGGCGGCAAACATCGTGCAGCTTCATCCAGTTATGACTGTTGGTGAGTCTCGACCTCACACATGTATGACGTTTTTGCGTAACATTATTATAATTTATTTGCAATCCAATGAATTGATGCAATTTACTTACTTTGCACAAATCCATACCAGGAGACAGTAATTATTAATGAGATTTACCTGGATAGCAAGAACGTAAAATTTACTCTCAACTGGTCTGAGTGGATATAAAATTCCACATATTCATTTTGTTATGCTGTGTGTATGCTTCATAACTTGCATACTAGTTATAATCGGGATTAAGTGTTCTTCATAGAAGTGCTCGATTTTTTCAATAATTCGATATATCACGATTCGATACAACATCACGATTTTTTTGTGATCCTAACATGCGAAAATCTGAAAATCGCCAAAGATATACAGCGAGATGTTGAATATTTTGAAATTGCTTTGACTAAAAGGTGTTGCTGCCTAGGGCAGCTACAGCTTCCAGTCAAAGTAATTTCAAAATATTCAACAGTTTTAGCTGATTTTCATTGACACTATAGTACCAATTAGTGTAGGTATGCTTACCCATGGCTAATTTACAATCACAAAAACAACGGCTTCACAACGCTGTTGATCTGAAAAGAGACATTTGCAAAAGTTTGCAATAGTTTTTGCTCTAGACAAGTTATCTGAGGAACAGAAAATGTGTAGATTGGTTTTCGGTAACAAAAACCGCTAGTTTGGTTTAAGCACATGTGTAAATTTGTTTACTTCCTGATTTCTTATCGAGCAATCTCATTGGCGCAAGTTGACTGACCCCAGTTCATTAATATGTATGAAGCTTCGCAAATGTAGCACAAACATCAAAGGCGCGCAAGCAAGGTACTCGATACGGGAACGTAGTGGGAGGGCGAGGATCGTGCAATAGGACGATGCTAAAGCATAGGCGCTAAAGACGAGTAGTCTCTGTAGTGCCACACTATCATGGTTCCTTAACACAGATGGTTAGCATAATAAATGTACTGAAATTCCATCATTTTATCTCAGATGTTTACAGTTTAACTGTCTTTCCATTGCTGGACCTCCTGCCACCTTTCACTTATCTATCCAGTTTATTGTTTGGTAAATTAAAGCTAAAAATTTATTGTTACCTAGATATAAAGACCACCTGTTTATGTGATGATTTGCTGGTAAAACCTGCCTTAGACACCACCTCGGGATGCACTCAGTAATTATGTGGATTTTAATGCAACCTGTCAGGTTAACCCTTTAATTGTCAGATTTGGTCAACAAAATTTACTTATGGAATGTCCATTTACAGGCTGAGAGAAGATAATTTTTGACAATTTATCACTGGGAATGACTGGCTCGGTTATCGAGCCAGTCATTCCAGTCGTATTTTCAAAAATTGTGTTCTCTGCCTGTAAGCGCACATTCCACAGGACCACTGCAGAGGCCGGTATGGCCATTAAAGGGTTAAGAAATGCCTTTAGTGAGGGCGGGGGGAGGGGGGTGCCACATGTTGGTGGTTTTTAATGCACACATGGTTTCATTTAAACAGCCACCATTCTATGATCCATGAAGTCCACCAGACTTGCCAGGTTTTCCTGATATACAATTACCTGTTTATAATGGACACCCATTTTTTGGGCCAGAGCAGTCATGCTTCCTTCAAACGGTAGCTATAAGAGACCACCTATCATAAAGATTGTATCAATTAACCCAAACAGTTAAAGGTTGCCATCGTGAATAAATTGTACAAATTTAGTGATTGTTTGTCTTTAGTGACCACCTTGACCTGTTTGATGGCCCATAATGTATAGTCCGCTATAGAAGGGTTGCACCTGTAAAACTGTTATAATCTGGCTGTCTCCCCTTTATGTGCCCAGTCAAAATACCACACCTGTAATCAGTAGTTCAATCTGTTTTAGGATTACCTGTGCATTACAGGTATTTTATGATTTCCTTTCATCATCTTGATTAAAGGTGATGTAGGTCTGGAATAAACTGTGATGTCATGCTGGGTTTAGTATTATTATATAATGTTGATTAATGTACATCGATTTATATAGCTATCCCCATCAGTCCTTCACTGTATGTTATGAATACAAGTTATTTGCATATCAACACCTGTGCTGCATGCCATTAGTACCCGTAGCCATAATCTTTTCATTACGAAGCCAACCTAAACCTCCGTCTGCAGTAGTCCTAAGGAATGCTAATTTGCATGGCAAGAAAATACTATTTTTGAAAACTTAACACAGGAATAACTGGCTTGGTCATTGACCCAGCTATGCTAGTAGTACATTTTTAACAATACTCCTTGACAGGTCTACAAATTGACATTCGATAAGCAAATATTTTGATTTTCTTGTACCAAATTTAAGCATTAAAGGGCTATAGCACTTATATGTACAGACCTGAAATGACAAATTTTCATATAATGTAGGGCATAATCTGTTGAATATTTTGATGCTAATTTGACTGGGCGCTGTAACCTTTGTTGCTTATAAATGCGAATTCAGTCGCTTCAGTATAACTGATTTGTTGAAGGTATACATGTAGACACATGTGGTATAGATGGCAGGAAATAGCGCCTACAATCCTACATGTATACCCATGTGGATGCTATATATCTGTGCTGTGTTATTTTTCAATGGACTTGTAAATTACCAGGCGGACTAGTAGATTTCATACATGTATCTTACTACTAAATTAATAGTCCCGACTGGCATGACTGGATAGTAATTAGGTGGTGTTAAATTCGAGGCCTGGCAACCCTTTTTAACTGTACTTCGGCTTATACAGGTTTGTTTGAGCTTATTGGAGCTAAGCTTGTACACCTGGTTCATTACACTGGTAGTAAGTTGCACGCTGACTGAGCTTACAAGGTCAAATGGCAAGGTCACTTTAATATGGGTACAAAAACCACACAAAACTTGACAAAGAGAAGGAAGGACAGGCAAGACATTTAATTCTGCTGGACTAATTTGATAAATATTTGAGTCTACATTCTGTATGTTATTGTAATTTTCTTAATGCCATTTTGATCTGTTTCAGTATAAAAATATGGGATTTAGAAAATTGTATTTCCACGCACACATATCGAGGTAAGTGTAAAGACAACGTACGTTTGATAAACTACAGTACAGCTCTGAAATAACCTAACATGTTTCCAAAACAAAACATATTGTTGAATATTTTGAACATAATTTAACTCGCCGCTGTTACTGCCATAGGAAACACAAATTACGAGTCAAATTAGTTTCAAAATATTCAACAGTTTACCTGTATAGTTTTCTGTAAATTGAGATTCAGAGTGCAGGAATCGATCACATATGTGCTGCGTCATAATCCATTTGTCATGACTGACACGATTTAGACATGCTGTTGAATACATTATTTTGAAACTAATTTAACTCGGCGCTGTTACTGCCATAGGAAACACAAATTACGAGTCAAATTAGTTTCAAAATATTCAACAGCTTACCTGTATAGTTTTCTGGAAATTGAGATTCAGAGTGCAGGAATCGATCGATCCCAACATGCTGGTGGAGCTTAGCTAGTGATAGGCGGAACATAGCTAAAACTGAATTCCTCAATTGTTTTTCCAATGATTGAGGCTCAATATTTCAGAAATGGCTTAAAATTCCTCAAGAACGTTATAAATCCAAATGTTATGAAATTGTAACACATTGTGTCAAGGTACATGTACGATAATGTTTGCTAGCTACATGTACGATAATGTTTGCTAGGTACATGTACGATAATGTTTGCTAGGTACATGTACGATAATGTTTGCTAGCTACATGTACGATAATGTTTGCTAGGCACATGTACGATAATGTTTGTTAGGCACATGTACGATAATGTTTGCTAGGTACATGTACGATAATGTTTGCTAGGTACATGTACGATAATGTTTGTTAGGCACATGTACGATAATGTTTGCTAGGTACATGTACGATAATGTTTGTTAGGCACATGTACGATAATGTTTGCTAGGTACATGTACGATAATGTTTGCTAGGTACATGTACGATAATGTTTGTTAGGCACATGTACGATAATGTTTGCTAGGTACATGTATGATAATGTTTGCTAGGTACATGTACGATAATGTTTGTTAGGCACATGTACGATAATGTTTGCTAGGTACATGTACGATAATGTTTGTTAGGCACATGTACGATAATGTTTGCTAGGTACATGTACGATAATGTTTGCTAGCTACATGTACGAAAATGTTTGCTAGGTACATGTACGATAATGTTTGTTAGGCACATGTACGATAATGTTTGCTAGGTACATGTACGATAATGTTTGCTAGGTACATGTACGATAATGTTTGCTAGGTACATGTACGATAATGTTTGTTAGGCACATGTACGATAATGTTTGCTAGGTACATGTACGATAATGTTTGCTAGCTACATGTACGAAAATGTTTGCTAGGTACATGTACGATAATGTTTGCTAGGTACATGTACGATAATGTTTGCTAGGTACATGTACGATAATGTTTGCTAGGTACATGTACGATAATGTTTGCTAGGTACATGTACGATAATGTTTGCTAGGTACATGTACGATAATGTTTGCTAGGTACATGTACGATAATGTTTGCTAGGTACATGTACGATAATGTTTGCTAGGTACATGTACGATAATATTTGCTAGGTACATGTACGATAATGTTTGCTAGGTACATGTACGATAATGTTTGCTAGCTACATGTACGATAATGTTTGCTAGGTACATGTACGATAGTATTTGCTAGGTACATGTACGATAATGTTTGCTAGGTACATGTACGATAATGTTTGCTAGGTACATGTATGATAATGTTTGCTAGGTACATGTACGATAATGTTTGCTAGGTACATGTACGATAATGTTTGCTAGGTACATGTACGATAATATTTGCTAGGTACATGTACGATAATATTTGCTAGCTACATGTACGATAATGTTTGCTAGGTACATGTACGATAATGTTTGCTAGGTACATGTACGATAATATTTGCTAGCTACATGTACGATAATGTTTGCTAGGTATATTATGATAATATTTGCTAGGTACATGTACGATAATATTTGCTAGGTACATGTACGATAATGTTTGCTAGGTACATGTACGATAATGTTTGCTACTCCTAACTTATGCATGTACTTGAGCGGCAGATCGGATCCAATCATTCGGTATTAGCCTGCAAAAGTTGATCGTAGGCTGTATTATTATTTTCTCGCTCCTCAGCTCACTGTGATCTTGTGACCAATGTCGTCTTCCACCCGTCAGAACCGCATACACTTATCTCCACTTCTCAAGATGGATCTATGCTCATATGGGATACGAGGAAACCAAAACCAGCCAAGAAATTAGGTAAGAATGGTCCGTTAAACAGCGATGTGGAAAACCATAGAAATGTTGTTTTCTTTCTATAGCTCAAAAGGCAAATTTTTTGCGTCTGCGAAATCAGCTTTTTATTATTTTGACAAACCCAGCTTCTATATTTATAAAGGAGCTCTGTCTGACAAAGTAATAAAAAGCCTTATGTCCTTTCACCTATTAACCCTTACAGACTTAAATTCTTTATGTTGTAAGCGTCAACGGCTTTCCTGTATAGTTGTCTTGAAATTGAGACAATGGAATTTCAAGGGTTAAACATGGGTTAAAAGGTTAAACATGGTAAGTTTCATATATTCATATTACAACCGAGTATTTCATACAGTGGAATAAATTTCTACCTGGTAATATCATGTTTGTTGCTAAGAATAACATTTACCTTGTCACGGTGAAAATCAACAAACTGTGTACAGTGCAGCTCAGAAATAAGTATACAAATTTCCAAAACAAACTAAATGTACGCCTACTGTTGAGTATTTTGAACTTAATTTGATTGGAAGCCATTGCTGCCTTAGGCAGCAATGGCTTCCAATCAAATTAAGTCCAGAATATTCAACAGAATAATTCTTAGATCGTGTTCAAAATTGTACTAACCAACATGTTTGTGGTTTTGTTTTGGAAACATTCTAACTCATTTATGGGCTGTACTATAAACAAACAATTGAGTATATATATGAAATTTATTTACAGACAAATCACCTATCACATCTTGCATAACTGCGGTGTCATGGAAACCCGGCTGTACGTCGACCATTGCTGTTGGTGATGAAGAGGGTAATGTTGTGATGAAGGATGTCCGTAATGATTCCAGTGTTCCGTCATGTTCACAACCACACAACAGGATGGTACACAGACTGCGATTTTGCCCTTCCAGGTTTGTGTGCATACAGGGTACTCTTGCTTAATTTCTTCGACTTATCCCTGTGAAAATATTTTTTTTTAATTTGGAATATAAGTTAATGTAGTAGTACGGCGGAGTTGTGGTTATTCCTCTTGAAAATTTGTATTAAATTGTTCATTTCCAGGCAGTGATGACATGTAATTAACTCGGATTTGAAGCAAATTCTGAATATACCTTAATACTAGAGATGGAGGTTAAATTCATGTTCCATTATCTTTTGTCAGTACTTGCCAGGTTTATTGTCCTTAATGTGTTATCACTGTTCAAAACAATAGTTCATTTGTTTGTTTCCAGCCAATAAGTTGTGGTACATGTACACAATGTAGGCAAATTCGGAATTTAGCTTAACAGTAGTAAGCCGGACCTTCGGTTCATGATTCCTAAGTTTTCATGCATATTTACCAGAGTTATCACCCTTGAAAAATATTGACTCGTAATTTGTGTTTTTGGGCACTAACTGTGCGTTAGACTAAACAGATTTCGGCCACATTTCGAGGATTGCTAAAATCCATTTTAGTCTACCCCAAGTTATCGATTGGAATGAATTACCAAAATATATATATCTGAAGGGTGATAACGTATCACCCTTGAACATGTTGAAACATATAAATTTCGGTAATTCATGATTTTGAAGCAAATTTGGAATAAGTGTGTAAATAAAATACATATACTAGTAACATGTATGTCAAGTTCCTGGCCTGTTGTTATTGGACGTGAAAAATATGAGATTTGGTAACCCTTTCACTGATGAATTCCCCATATCTCATTTTCAAGGCAATCATACAGGAAAACTGTTAAATATTTTGGGATTAATTTGACTGGAAGCCATAAATCCCAAACTATTCAACAGAATAAGTTTTATATCGTAAACTTTTCCAAGATTTGTTTGTGAAAGGGTTAACTGAATGGCCATTTCCTTTCAACAAACACTAGTGTGTAAGCATGCATAACAGGTATATGCAGCAGACAAGCGTATTGCCAAGACTCCTTACTTCTCATGTCAACAACAACCGGAATCTGTGGGATTGCATTGCTTTGTTATCCTTGAAGAGGTATATGTCCCTCGTCTAACAAGTTATTCCAATCCCAGGTAGATGCCTTCTCTTATACATGTGATTGTGCTGAATGTTTGCCAATCACACATTGATACACTTGTGAGGTGCAAATGTTGCACATTCCTTGACACGTGCTGATGAATATACTAGCTGCAGTACACATGTCTGTCATGCTTACTGAGAGGGGTTAAATTTTGGCTTTGTATATAAGAGATGTCTGATTGATAGTGCTTGGTTTGACAGATCTTGTATTTCTGCAAACTATGGCTACTAAATAATTCGCTGCTTTTTGCTGTTTCATATCAGAACGTCAGTGGTCGTCTCTGTGTCTGATGACTGTAGAGTTGTTGTGTCTGACTTCAAAGATGGAAACATTCGACAGTTGTGAGTATTGATCTATATTGCCGCTTACTCTCCTACATATACTGGAGATGTGTACGTGTGTGAACGTGCGCAGAGCTATACATTTTCCTAATTTGGACACACAACCTATTTTGTCGAACTCACCGTTGTGAATTCTGTTAGGTCAAATACGCATGATTCTGGAGGTATCTAAATATTTGGAGATAGATTTTGAGTGATTGTATGCACTAGAGAAGCGCTTTAATAAAATTACACAATTTCAAATGTGATTTTGGGACAAAAATAACTATTACAATGCTCTTATGAGTTATGATCATACGACTAATTTTGCCTCAATAATTTGGAAGCATTTAATGTGGTCATGACTTGTTATACCCTCATGGGTAGGGTATAATCTAATGCCTGGGTGTGTGTGCCCTGCCCCCCCCCCCCCCCCCCCATCAGAGGTTTTTCAGAAACTGAAATTTATTTTATTTGACGGAGTTCATAGTGGTCCGTGAATGTCTCTAATATAACTCTAACCCACAAATTGTTCAAGAAAATTTTATTTCTCATACAAAATGTCCATTGCAGACCTAGAGATTATTTTTGAAAATTTAACATGGGATGTCTGAGCCAGTCATTCCAGTGGTAAATTTTAAAGAATAGTTTGTCTATGGACATTTCGCAAGAGCACTGCTGAAGCCATTTTGGCCGGGATAATGTTTGAGGATTAATGTACTTAAATTCAGTATTTGTGAAAAGTCCTTGTTTTTAGCAAATTGACTTGAAGATACTTAAATTTACCAAAAATTAAAAACTTATATACAGAAGCTTTTCTTAGTAAATGTCCATTTGCAGGCCAAAAGAAGAGCAAGATTGGAAATTTACCAATGGTATGACTGGCTCGGTTATTGAACCAGTCACTTCAGTGGTAAAATTTTTAAAAAGTTCATTAAAAACATTTCTGAAAATGGTTATATATATGCAAAAAAATCTTAAAATGCTTGAACAATGTGCTTGAATTTATACTTTCTTCAAAGTGATTACCCCTAGGGGAGATAACTGGCTAATACATGTACAGTACAGCTCAGAAATAACTTACCCATGTTTAAAAAACAAAATAAAACGTACTGTTGAATATTTTGAACATAATTGGACTGGAAAACAATCAGACATGCGACCTAAAACAGCAATGTCTTACAATCCAATTATATTTTGTTTTAGAAATATAGACTTATTTCTGAGCTGTACTGTGTTGAATGATTTCACCAATACAATGGAGGAATCCTGTTTTACCTATGCCCCACCCATTTCTAGCTAAGCTTCACCCACGCTTTGCCTGTGAGGGATAGATCAATCTCTGAACTCACAGAATCTCAATTTCCATAAAACCATACAGGTAAGCTGTTGAATATTTTGAAACTAATTTGACTGGGTGCTGTTGCTGCCTATGGCAGCAACAGCGCCCAATTAAATACGTTTCAACATATTCAACAGCATGTTTATTAAATAGTACAGACATACAATTCATACAACCTGACAGACTATAAAGCATTTAAGATGGACTAAATCAAGTCATTCATGGCGTAATTTATTATGTCAGCTTTGACATCATGTGGGTGATTATGACAGCATATATCAATTCCAACAGATAGCTGTATTTAGGTCGGACAATCTGAATTCCGGGAACTATGACTATGTTCACCAGGATTGGATTCATTGTGAGATCTGCATGAGTGCCTGTATGCGTGCGCGTGCGCGAGAGCTCGGTAATTTATCCATATAATTCACATATAAGATTAAATCATTTAATTAATGCCGATTTAATATTAATGTCTAAGTTTCAGTAAAACGCCTTTAAAATCTTTGATATATTGTGTATTTATTTACAGTTATAAAAGTGCAGATCATACAGATTTTGTCCGTGATGTTGCGTGGGTCGCAGAGGACCACCTGTACTCGTGTAGCTGGGACTCGCGTGTTCGTTCTCATCACGTAGATTACTCCGCGAAAACTGGATGTACATACTCATCAAGCGTGGAAGTTAATATGCTGAAGTCACCAAATACTGGCTTAGTAAATGCTCATAATCAGGACATTATTTGTGCTAAATTGAACAATGCGTGTGTTGTTAATCCATTCCCAGAAGGCTCTATAGAAATGAGTGAGTAATGAGGGGCTGTTAAACCTTTAACTCTCAAATTTGTTTTAAAAGAAAATTCAGTTTTCTCGTAGAATATATCCATTTGCAGACCAAGAGACGTCTATTTTTGAAAATTTATCACTGGAATGACTCGCTCGGTTATCGAGCCAGTCATTCCAGTGGTAAATTTTCAAAAATATTTTCATTGTCTGCAAATGGCCGTTTCTCAAGACCACTGAAGAAGCCATTTTTTTATGAGCTTGAGTGTTAAAAGGTTAGATTCCTGCCAAAGATAGCCATACATATACTGCTTGACCAGTGCATGTTGTTAGAAGCTGGTGCTTTCATCTTTGAGCGCAACAGTTGTCAGCAACACTAACAATATCACAACAGTTTTTATCGCATATACTGCTGCATATATGGTTACACTTTGCACAAGAGTGCACAGAAGAGAGGCGTAATCCATTCGAAATAAAGTGGAGTTGAATTAGCTGATTAGGCGCCAACATGCCACCATATCGTTGCTATCGGGTCACGCTACAGGGAAGTGAATAAGCTGATTGGTCCATGCAAGATAATTTCACCCTTTAATGGGCAAGTTTTGTAAAAATAAAAAACTCAATTTGCGCTTAGTGAATGTCCATTTGTGGGGCTACAGCAGAATATTTTTGAAAGTTTGTCACTGGAGAGACTGACTTGATAATTGAGCCAGTCATTACAGTATGATAACCTGTGATGATAAGTATGACAATACTCCTTTTCTTGCGCTGAAGTTGTGACAAACAAACTGTCCATTGATCGCATTTAATGGTCAAAGGCCAGTCGAGAAAATCAGTTTTTGCTTCGTTGGTTATCGAGCCATCCATTTCAGTGATAGTTTAAAAAGTTGTCCTGCTTTGCAAATGGACATGCACTAAGCAAAAACGTCAAATGTCTTGACCATTAAATCGTTAAATAAGAGAATTTTACATCATGAGTGCAATAATACAGTGGTGCTCAGAAATACCTTAACATGTTTGCACAACAAAAACTGGTTATTTATTATAATTTTGACCATGATGTAAGAAATGTTCTATTGAATATTTTGACCATAATTTGATTGGAAGACATTGCTGCCTTAGGCAGTAAGTGAAGCAATGTCTTCCAATCCAATTATATTCAAAATATTCAACGGTGTGTTTTAATTAGTTTTAGAAACATGTGAAGTTATTTCTGAGCAGTACTGTTGGGATGCTGCAATGCTGGTTATACATGCTTATGATAGCCTTAGCCCTATAAACACTGAGCTACCAGAAGCGCAATCTTCAGACCATCATACAGGTAAGCTGTTGAATATTTTGAAAGTAATTTAACAGGAACTCGTTGCTGCCATATTCAACAACAGCTCCCAGTCAAATTAGTTTCAAAATACTTAGCAGAATATTTATAAAATCATCGAGGAATTTGGTGTTTTGGCCATTCGGGTTCAACGGGTCCATGCACTTTGGTGAGAGTGTAAGATATTTGATCCAGAAGGTAACCAAACTAGATATTTTTTGTATATATTGAAACATCAGTAAGGCAGCTTTTATAGACCATTATCTAAAATGATGCATATATGATGACGTGCAACCTTATTTAACCCTTTAACCATCAAATTTGGTCCAAAAAATTCAATTTTCTCATAGAAATTGTCCATTTGCAGACCAAGAGAAGACTATTTTTCAAAATTTAAAACTGGAATGACTGGCTCGGTTATCGAGCCAGTCATTCAAGTGGTAAATTTAAATAAAATAGTCTTCTCTTGGTCTGCAAATGGACATTTCTCAAGCTGACTGCAGAAGCTGATTTGGGCTGATGTGAGTGTTAAAGGGTTAACTAAAACCTCAACAAAATGGAAATCCATGTTTTTAGCTGCGACTCCCATCTAGTATAACATATATATATATATATGTTGATTGGTCTGTCTAGCAATTCTGTCAAATCTTTGACATTTTTAGCAAAGCCGCCAATGTTGTAACTATAGCACAATCTAGCACAAATACAAAGCCAGGAGAAGATGTCATTGAATAAATCTGCTAAGCGTGCTACGAGTTGACTTCAAGAAAGCAGGACTCGGTACACTCAAGTCAAGAATGGACCCGAGGAAGCTAAGGATTTCGGCTGAGGACATGACACAGTGGGCAAAAGCGAAAAAGGACTGATTGCAACTGTAGGATGTTTCTACTACTACAGCCGCAGAATACAGTAATCATACATAGCACAATCTCACATGTTTTCTATTCTGTGGCACAACAATGTATGGGTACAGGCGGGTCTAGAGACGAATTCTTTGCACCACTAGGAGATAGTAACTCTTGTTAAAAGTTATAAATGCAGGCTTTTATGTAAAAATATCTTGTCAGCAGAAATATACAACAGCCTTCAAATTACAGGAAAAAGTACTGGTATACTGTAGTGTGACTACAGCTGGCTCACTACATAGGGTGTATGTAAAGGAAGAATAAAAGAAATTGATTTTGAATGTTATATTAGAAGCTAGTTACTCTGTATCGGTGATGACTTTAAACCCAGTGGATGAACAAAGGGCTGATGTTTACTGCTTGTGGACGTATCAGTCTGAATAACTTGGAATCTGACTGTCTTCTGTATTTATAGTGACTGGGGGAAATGCCAGGATGTGAGGAGTGATTCTCATTGGATGTTGATCGTTGTTGGTGGAAACATACATTCAGATTCCGCAAGACTATTCAGACAATCAGGAGGTGAAATTAATTGATTAACTGTTTCTATAGATTGTGTACATTTGAACTGATTTTGGAGAATATTTATTTTACGCGTACCCATAGTTTTGTGACTGAGGCCAGTACATGGGATTCCAGGCAGGGTCATCATGAGTTGATCAGTGCAACTGACTGCCCAACTGTTATAATTAGCAGTTTTGTCTGCACAAAAGACACAACAAATCATGAAAGTCGAATCATTTGTCACCAATTACCAGAGTGCATCCCAGCTTCTGATCATGTTTGACGTCCTGTCTCTTAGATATAGCAACATACGTAATGGGCGGTCAACAGTGATCTTGAGCAATGTCCATTTGCAGGCCAAGAGCAGAGTATTTTTGAAAATTTATCACTGGAATGCCTGGCTAGATGACCGAGCCAGTCATTCCAGTGATAAGTTCTCAGAAATAATAATTTCTTGGCCTGCCAAATGGACATTCACTAAATAAAAATGTGAATTTTCTTGACTACTATAGGCGTTAAATAGACTTGCTATATTAGTGACACGGATACAAAGTAGATGTGCTGAGAAAATGTCAGCGGAACACTAAACATGTTAAATGTATATTCACATTACTGTTTCTATGCATGTTCATCAGGGGGAGATAACTCAGAATTTGTAAATGATTGTCAGAAGTTTTTAAAAATCTTTGTTTGCCTTTTTTGTCAATGAAATTTCATAAATTCGCTTTAGAATTCTGTCCCTTGTTACATGCTCAGTAATAAGTTTAAAAGCTTTTTACTGCTGAATTTATACATTTCAAACGTCGTATAGGTAGCGTGTGTTGCTACTAAACAGCTCACAAAGGGTAATTGTTTTTGTAAGTGAAGTTATACAGATCAGAATTTAAGGAAAGACCTGAGAAATAATGTCCAGCAACTCCTCTGTACATTTGTTGTAATTCTGTGAATAAATGAGCAATTAAATCTGGGTCCAGACTTATTTGACAATGTATAGAACAAGGCTTGATTAACACTGTTGTAATTTGTGATCAAACCATTTCATTACAGATTGTAAATATCCATGTCATTAAATATTCTACATGTTTCTCGTCCTCACTGCTCTGTATTGTGACAAATTTTGATATAAAACATCCTGATAGCATCTTTACAATATCTCTCATATGTATAGTACATCAACCCAATGATTCAAAGTCACCGTTCATTATCCCCACGTTTTTGAAAGAAAAGTGGGGATTATGTCGTCTCAGCTGTGTGTATGTGGGTGTGTCTGTGCAGGAATTGATTGTAATACAACTCCTACGAAAACATTGAACAGAATTCACCCAAATTTGGTATTTGAGTACCCATACGAGTGTGGAGTACAAGAGCACTTTTACATTTGTCTCTTCCCCCAGGGAGTGGTGGAAGGTCAAAGGGATGAAAGTGAAGATTTGCTATGATGCGTCATCGACCAAACAATCTAGTTTGTTATGTATAGTACAGGTAGATGCCCCTCAGAATGCAGGTAGACAAAATTGTCTAGAAGTAAATGAAAAACTGGTCGAGCCTTTTCTCTTGTACTATTCGCCTAGGCTATGTGTATAGGCAAACTAAAAAAAGCAAAATGCCCAATTTTTGTCCGGAAGTTTCCAAGTTATTTGATGACATGTATCGCCTCAGCACTTCAGTGAAAACGGACAAGAGCGGGGTAATTTAGAAAACAAAGCTATTGAATGGCAGTTAAAAAAGAACGACGGTGTACGTTTGATCAAGGGGTAGTTCCTTGTTTGGAGTGCAGTGTTAAACTCTGCAATTGGTCTCAATGCAATATTGCACGGCATCACTTATAGTCTGCCAGACCTCTTCATTTATACGTTGCTAAAGCACCTGAGTGATGGCGATGTACCCGCGGCATAATTATCATGCTAAATGTTGGCTTCATTTTGAATTTAACTGAAAATAATACAAAGAATGCTGTTAACCCTTCAACTCTTGAATTTATTTAAGTAAATTTCAATTTTCTCATAGAAAATGTCCATTTGCAGACAAAGAAGACTATTTTTGAAAATTTACCACTGGAATGACTGGCTCGGTTATCGAGCCAGTCATTCCAGTGGTAAATTTTCAAAAATAGTTTTCTCTTGGTCTGCAGAAGCCGTTGTTTGGCTGATATGAGTGGTAAAGGGCTAAGACTTACCTGTATAAGAAAAATTAAGCATTTTATTGTTTATTGGTTCATTTTGCCCTTTTACTCTCTTTCCGAAACAAACCTTTGAAATGCATAAATTGGCTGCCGACTATGGAATGAGACAACAGGTATGACATTTGAAAAGAAATATTTATTGTCTTGATATGTTACTGGGAAAAACTAGCATTCTGAGGGGCAGCCCACCTGCATTTGGGAACATCAAAGGACATAGTTACAGAAACAGAATCATTTCTGTCTCACCTGCGAAGCAGAGGCGAGACTTAGGGATTACTCATTCCGGCGGCGTCGTTGTCCGTATAGTTTTGTACTTTTGTTAAGTTTTTTTCATTGTCTTATACCTCATCAATGGCTCAGCTAATTTCAGTGAAACTGCAGAATTGGTCTACACTATACAAGGATGCTATCTCTATGCCAACCAATATCATTTTGGAACATCATCCATATTTTTCATGGTTTTTGACTTAGAATTTTTATGTATTTTCTGTGCATGTACTTTTTGGTTAAGGGTTTTTCATTGGCTTATATTTCATTAATTGCTCATCTAATTTCAATGAAACTGCAGAATTGATCTACACTATACAAGGATGAAATCTCCATGGCAACCATTGTTAGAATTTTAGGATATTCATGAATTTTCATTTCATTTGGACTCCCTTGGTATTTTTGGCTACGGTTTTTGGTTACGGTTTTAAAAGCAGCTATGGCACTGCAATGCCACATCAAATTTTGATTAACCACCATGACCTTGTTTTCCTTCACATTTGATGTGTTACCAGTTTTCTGTATGTGCATCATATGATGTGGCTATGGTTGTTTTTGTCTCGCCTGCGAAGCAGAAAGCGAGACATGGGGATCACTAATTCCGGCATTGGCATTGGCAGCAGTGTCGTCCGTCATTTGTGCAGTTCTGGTTAAGGTTTTTTAAATCAATTTATTTTTCAACACTGGCTCATCCGATCTCAATGAAACTACAGAAGTAATCTATACTATACAGGGATGTGATCTACATAACAATAGATTTAATTTTCAGGCATTTTAACTCTTTTTCACGGTTTTGGACTTGGACTTTTCTCATGTATTTTGCCAGTTTTGGGTACGGTTTTTTAAAACGACATTTGCACCCACAAGGGGGTTATCAGATTTCAGTAAAATTTCACAGATGTGTTCTATACCATGCTTATGCCTAGCCCACATCAAAAGGAAATTGATTTTTTGGTGTTTGGACTTTTGATAATTTTAATCCTGATTTGCATCCAGGTTATACTCATTATGTTTTGGTTACGTTTTTTTCAAATGACAATTTAATCAGCAAAGACTTGCTTTTGAAACTTGAAACCTTGGGATGATTATACATATGGGCAAGGACGTGCATGACACTTGTGTTCTGACCACACACACACACACACACACCCCCCCCCCCCCTGGGGTCAAAAGATCAAAATTGGCCAGTAATTATCGATTGTAATGCAACTCCTAGACCATTTCAGATAGAAACTTGAAAGTTTGGCGATGATTGCATGACCCTTTTGAAATATTGACATGACCCCCAGGGGCAGAGCCATGGGGGTGGGAAATGTAGGGTCCAAAATTAAATTTTTCACGTTTGTCACGTCTCATATCATTTTCAAGCCAATGACAAGTAGTTTACAGTACAAGGAATTATTTTGATCTTGGGTCGAACTGAGGGTAGGGGGGTCAGGTCAAAAGTGGGAACCAATTGATTGTAATGCAACTCCTAAACCATTTCAGATACAAACTTGAAACTTGGGGATGATTACACATATGGCCAGGGATGTGCATGACACTTGGAATTTTGGTATGACCCAAGGGGTACTGGGGGGGGGGGTGAAATGTGGGTTAAAAAATTTAAATTTTCCAAAGTTTGTCATGTCGCATATCATTTTCAAGCCAATGATGAGTAGACTACAGTACAGGGAATTATTTTGATCGTTGGGCAAACTGAGGGTCAGTGGGTACCAATCGATTGTAATCTAACTCCTAGACCATTTCACATAGAAACTTGAAACTTTCGGTATGATTACGCATATGGCCAGGGATGTGCATGGCACTTGAAATTTTGTTATGAGCCCCAGGGGGTGGGGACTGTGGGTAAAAAGTTAAATTTCTCCAAAAGTGGTCATGTCGCATATCATTTTGAAGCCAATAATGACTAGACTACAGTACAAGGAGTTATTTTGATTTTGGGTCAAACTGAGGGTAGTCGGTGGGGTCAAAAGTGGGCACCAATCAATTGTAACGCAACTCCTAGACCATTTCGCATCCAAATATGTATTATGCTGATTGTTTTTGAAAATGTTTCTTCTTTTTTCAGACTGAACTTTGCTTATGTTTGGACCATTTGCTTTTCGGTTACCCCAGGGTGCCAGTTGTCATTACAATGAATTCAGGTTACTCCTGGGCAGAAGGGCTTTGTGGTTCAGTCTCCAAGCTATGCTTGCCAGATAGGTAGTACCATGGGTATTTTGAATCAGCATGTTGATTGTCAAATTTCAAAATGAGACTGGTGGTCCATCATATCCTGTGATGTACAATTAATATACAGTACAGGTACGTTGTTTGCTATCTTCTGATAGCTCTTGTGGAATTTTGGTATGAGCCCAGGGGTACAGCCCTGGGGTGGGAAATGTGGGGTAAAAAATACAATTTTTCCAAAGGTGGTCATGTCACATATCATTTTGAAGCCAATGATGAGAGATTACAGTACAAGGAATTATTTTGATCTAGGGTCAAACTGAGGGTAGGGGGCGGGGTCAAACATGGGCACCAATCAATTGTAGCGCAACTTCTCTTAGAGGAGGAACTTGAAACTTTCACATATGGCCAGGGATGTGATTTTGGGCAATTTTTACTATTTTTCAAAAAAAAATTTCATGTTTGTTTTGTAGTTTTTTATGGATCAGTCATCAGATATCAACTAAATTTTACAGCAGAGTTATATACTATGCAAGAGTACTATGTTCGTCATTTCTGGTTTCATTTTGAAAAAAGTTTCAAGATCAGACTCCGCAGTTTAGTAAAAAAAATTCCATGTTTGATTGGTTACACTTGTTTGTTGGTGCGTTACTGAATATGTGTATTACAAACCATGCCACGTTTGCTTAGCCAATCAACACTATCCATGTCTTTACAGGCGAGACATTGTACGCTTCAGCGGTCTTGTTATTAGCTCACCTGGCCAGAATGGCGACCATCCGTCCATCAACTTTTTCTTTAAACGAACCACTGGGCCGATTTCTATTATATTTGACAGAAAGCATCCTTAGGGCAAGAGAGCCAAATTTGTTCAAAGAAAGCCGATTGGCCAATTTGGCCAGTGGCCATTTTGAATTTTGACTGATTTTTAGAACCGTCTAAAAATATTCTCTGAAACCACTTGGGGTATCCATTCAAAACTCATGAAATATGATCTACGCCAAGAGTTGAAGCAAGTTGGTTCGCGGGAACTTGAATGGGTAAATGATTCGGCGACCATCTTGCATGACCTAGTTTTCGTGAAAACAATCGGCTCTATCCACTGAATGGATCGGGCCGAAATTTGAGAGATGATTAGAGAGTAAGGGCCATTCAAGTTTGTTCGGAAGGGCCGAAATTTGAGAGATGATTAGAGAGTAAGGGCCATTCAAGTTTGTTCGGAAGTTGATACGCCACAAAACATGGCTGCCGTGGCCCAATCAAAATGTAGTGTGGATTTTTTTATTTAATGCATTTTCAAGCCGAAATTGTTTTTTATTGGTATTTGCATATGCTAATTTCAAATTTCCACTTGATAACAATTTGGCTGAAAATCGTTGATGTAACAACTTTTAATCAAGTTGTTCTCAAAATAATCAGTAGGGCAGTCAATATTGCAAGACGTGCTGAAGATATTTCTAGTGACAATCAGCAACAGCTTTGTTAAATCTTTCTCAGAAAAAAATGTATACCTTACTTTCGGGTCAAGAAGGGGGGAGGAAGAACAAAATAATAACAGGAAGCTGCTTTCCAATCCTTTAGGAACAGGGAGTCACGGCTCAAGTTGAGATGTTCTCTGATTGCATGAGAATACAACCACTCACGAAGCATTGGATTTTTCATTACAAGGTATCGACAAGTATCAAGCATGTATAAGATGACACAGCACCAATGTGTTAACTGTTTTGTGATCATGTCTAAAAAATGTAATCCAAGACCACAAAAAAGAATCTTGGGATGCTTACAACTGGCAAGACAAGGAGGTCAAGGGTGAAGAAAGCTCATTGCATCTGAACAGTTTCCACTCCTTCCTCCCGATGAAAACAGTCACCCATCATACGAAATCATTCCCCCCATCAAATGCTACAATAGCACCAGTGTGTGAGGATACTCGGGGTTTCTGTAATTTAAGAACTGAATAGAACTAGAAAACGTTGTTTGACTCAAGAGGGCCCCGCAATCACTGAAAATGTTTTTCTATGTAGTAAATAGCAATTTTATTCAAAGCCTTCATAATATTAAAAAAAAAAAATTAAATGAATTAAAGCAAAAGCTGAAGAATTAAGGTGTCTCAATGAAGAATTAAGGTGTCTCAATGAAGAATTAAGGTGTCTCAATGAAGAATTAAGGTGTCTCAATGAAGAATTAAGGTGTCTCAATGAAGAATTAAGGTGTCTCAATGAAGAATTAAGGTGTCTCAATGAAGAATTAAGGTGTCTCAATGAAGAATTAAGGTGTCTCAATGAAGAATTAAGGTGTCTCAATGAAGAATTAAGGTGTCTCAATGAAGAATTAAGGTGTCTCAATGAAGAATTAAGGTGTCTCAATGAAGAATTAAGGTGTCTCAATGAAGAATTAAGGTGTCTCAATGAAGAATTAAGGTGTCTCAATGAAGAATTAAGGTGTCTCAATGAAGAATTAAGGTGTCTCAATGAAGAATTAAGGTGTCTCAATGAAGAATTAAGGTGTCTCAATGAAGAATTAAGGTGTATCAATGAAGAATTAAGGTGTCTCAATGAAGAATTAAGGTGTATCAATGAAGAATTAAGGTGTCTCAATGAAGAATTAAGGTGTCTCATCATTGCTCAGATGAAGAAGAACATAACAAGCAGAAGCATGAAATAAAGCAGGTTCCTGAATACAGCAAAAATATCTTACTTATATTGAGCATTTTCTTCATGAGGCTGTATTGCAGCCACACAGTTTAATCTTTTTTGTTTTAAAGACGAAATTCATAGTAGACCAATAACAGTATGGGGAATAGTATGTACCTCATTAGTCATGTTAGTTAGAATATGAGTTCATGCATTAGTTTAATATAAAGAATTTTCAAAGACATATGATGATATTGAGACATGCTCGAGGAGGTAGGTCATGCAGTAGTGAAATGTTTGTCTTATGTTATTAATATTGGTAAGACTTTTATCGCCCAAATTCTCAGCTGTTGCAATCATTAGGTGTTCATTTTGAGAATGGTACAGCTGAAAGGTGATCATATTATCTATAACAGAATCCCTTTCATCTGCAACATTGTCAAAATGAATATCACTCTGTGTCTGTGTCCAGCAGGATAAGGTATAAAGCTGCAAGCTACCGATGATTTCACAATTTGGTGGCAACAAAAATTCCACTACAGGCAATACCTGTGGCTTTACTTGAGAGACAGACATTAGATAAAGGGACACCTCTAGAAATCAAGTGAAATCAAGTGAAAGTATGTTAAAGTTAAAAAAAAATCACAAGTATCACTGGTGCCCAAAGAGAAAGTTCAAAGAAAATCACAAATATTGCTGGTGCCCAAAGAGACAGACGGCCAAAGTATTTGACTATGAAGGTGAATCCTTCAAAAGGCACATCTGTGTATCTTAAGCGAGGCATATATCAAGTTTCAACAAAGTATCTTAAGCAGTTCTGTATGATATAAGCTGTTTACAAGAAAATTTACAAAAGGTTTTTACATTAAAATTCCATTTTCACCCAAAATATTGGACCAATAATGGCAAATCCTTCAAAAGGCACATCTGCGTATCTAAACTGAGGCATATACCAAGTATCATTAAAATATCTTGCATATCTGTATGATATGCTGTTTACGAGATTTTGTGGACGGACGGACAGACAGAGGGATGGACGGACAGATGGATGGACAGACAGAGGCGGTGATTACTATAGGGTAAGTTATTTTAAGTAAATCTGTATGATATGGTGTTTAGGAGAAAATTGACAAAAATCGCGAGTTTTTGCATTAAAAAGTCCATTTTCACCCGAAATCTTGGCCCTATAAATGTGAATCCTTCAAAAGGCACATTTGCGTATCATAGCTGAGACATATATCAAGTTTCATTAAATTATTTTAAGCGATTCTGAATGATATGGTGTTTACGAGAAAATTGACAAAAATTGTGAGTTTTTGCATTAAAAAGCCAATTTTCACCCAAAATCTTGGACCGATAAAGGTGAATCCTTCAAAAGGCACATCTGCGTATCTAAACTGAGGCATATACCACGTATCATTAAAATATCTTAAGTATTTCTGTATAATATGCTGTTTAGAAGAAGTTCTAGAGTCTACCGCAATAGAATTCTTCCAGCCAAATTAGGATACAATCCACTAAGCGGTTAAGAAGATCAGCTTTGACCATTTCTGTTAAATTTCTCATAAAATCGATGATTTTCACCCCAAGACTTGACCAAGCAAAATTCTGAATAGAAGTACCTACTATGATAAGGTCTTTCTAGCCAAATGTGCTTGAAATCTGTCAAGCAGCTAATGAGTAGCAGTTTGACAATTTCTGATTTTCTGATTTTGAACCAAAAGCTGACCAATCAAAATTCTGTATACAAGTTCTGAAGCCTACTCCAATAGGGTACTTCCACGGAGTAGTGTTTTTAAGCAAGTTGGACAGATAGACAGACAGTTGTCATGCTATAAGCTCATTTGGCCTTTCAGGCCACGTGGGCTAATAAAGTAAGTTTCTCCCTACATATTGGGTAATATTTTCTAAGATATATATCTGTAATGAATTTTCTCATAGGTCATAAGTTTGACTATGGGAGCAATCGTTAAAAATTATCCCATAAGTCATGCTTGCCTGAATGTGAATGAGCTAAATGGAAAATTGATCGATTTAAAGAATTGGAAAAGAATACAAATTTTATCCAGTATCAATAAAATCATAACAGTTACAGAAGAGACAAGAGGCCCCTTAAAATTGCAAATTTGAGATCAGAATAGCCAAAAACACATAAAACCAATTTCGGCCTCAAAATCCAGCAAAAAAAAAAATCCAATATGGACGCCAAACATGCTATATTTTGATTGGCCCATCGGTGTCCAGGTTTTTTGATGGATCAACTTCCCTTGAACAAACTTTAATGGCCCTTGCTCCCTAATCATATCTGCCAAATTTCAGCCCGATCCCTTCAGCGGTTCTGGAGAAGTCGTTTTCGCTACAACTAGGTCAACCAAGATGGTCGCCAAACCATTTGACAAATCAAGTTCCCTTGAACAAACTTGGTTCAGCTCTTGCCCTAAATCATATTTCATCAGGTTTGCATCAATCCCATAAGCTTTTGGAGAAGATTTTTAGACATTTCTAAAAATTGGCCAAAATCCAAGATGGCCACCCGCCCAATTGGCCGATCGGCTTCCTTTGAACAAACTTGAATCTCTATGCCCTAAGGATGCTTCCTGCCAAATATAATTGAAATCGGCCAGTTAGTTCTCGAGAAAACATTTTAAATTTCCCATTGCTTTAGTATGGGAGCATTTGGTGGGAAAATGATCCAAGACGGCCGGCAAACCGTTTATTCGAGTTTCGAAAATTTCAAATCTGAACTCAGAATACCCCAAAACACATACAAAACCAATTTCGGCATCAAAATCCATAAAATAAAAAAATCCAATATGGCCGGCAAACATGCTATATTTTGATTGGCCCACGGCGGCCATGTTTTTTTACGGATCAAATTCTCTTGAAAAAATTTTAATGGCCCTTAGGCACTAATCATATATGCCAAATTTCGGCCCGATCCCTTCAGTGGTTCTGGAGAAGTCATTTTCACTACAACTAGGTCAACCAAGATGGCCGCCGAACCATTTGACCAATCGATTTCCCTTGAACAAACTTGGTTCAGCACTTGCTCTAAATCATATTTCATGAGATTGCATCAATCCCCTGTGGTTTTGGAGATTTTTAGACGTTTCCTAAAATCGGCCTAAATCCAAGATGGCCACCGACCAAATTGGCCGATCAGGTTCATTTGAACAAACTTGGATCGCTATGCCCTAAGGACACTTCATAGTGTCAGTCATTCTGGTGATGGTTTGACTATGGGAGCTGATCCAATGTCATGCGGAATGATCACCCATTCTGCTTTTAACAGACAGTGTGCATTTCAGGGCAAATCAGTGTCTAGCCACTGTGGTACAGGGCCTGGTTAGAATGAAGCTGTAGATGTTTAATGGGGTCAGTCCACCCAATACCTCGATGGTCCGATACCTGGACAACATATTGGTTGGCATTGAGGTTACCCTCAAGGGGGATGAGATCAGTCTACTCTAGCATTATGAGAAGTGTCCATCTCATCTGTGGATGGCTAAAAGAACTGACTTATGCACATATTATCAGAGTATTACGTATGTCTCTGATATTATCAATGATGTTTTCTCAGACAGGCAAGTGTTTATGCAATTTTTGAAATAGGGCAATTTTACAATTAACATGCGCATTCTGGCATAGCATGACTTATGGGATAATCAGTTCCCTGATTGATGCCATAGTCAAACTGATGACTTGTGAGAACTGTTATTACAAACAGATATATAAATTAGAAAATATTAACCCATATTTATGGGTTGGGAGAACTTACTTATTTTGAGATAATTCCTGCGATATACCGCCGTGTGAAATGCCTGATTTAGTCATGCTGTGCAGCACCAGTGTTGTAAACCACAGATGGTCAAGTAAATGGCGTCTAAGCAGTGTCGCATCTAATGTCGTCAATAAGAGAATACCAGTATTAAATATACAATGGTCATTGCCGCATGAACGTATTATTATTTCAATGGAGGAATCCAGTTTTAGCTATACCCTGCCCATCTCTAGCTAAGATCCACCCACACTGCCCGTGTTGAACGATTGATCCCCGACTCAATTTCCAGAAAACTATACAGTTAAGCTGTTGAATATTTTGAAACTAATTTGACTGGTTGCTGTCTATTGGGGGGTGGGGGTTGATGTCCACTACAGGCGTCCTGAGCTTATTTAGGTTCTTTGCTCTTAGTGGTTCTAGATTATGTTCTTTTAGGTCTGATTGCAAGCTGATGGTGTGGCGTCCTTTGCGTGCCTGATACCTGTTGGCATCTACCATTGCAAATTCTAGTGCTTTCTGAGCAGGCATATTTTCTGGCATTCGAAGAACACGTCCGAACATAGACCATCACTGTTGCGCTACCCTCACAGATAATGACTGTTACATCGTTTGTAGAGTTCGTTTGTAGAGTTACATTTGATATTAGACTGTGTGGCCAGTGATATTTGTAATGGTTTGCAGTGACATACATCAAGTTTGTTGAAGAGGGACAGCATTTTACTCGATCGCTCCATTTCTAACTATGCCCCCCCCCCCCCCCTGCCCATTTCTAGCTAACATCTGTCCAGGTTTTGCACGTGTTGGGATCGATTTTTATACTTTGAACTTTATTACCAGAATCCCAATTTCAAGGTAACGATACAGGAAGGCAATTGAATCTTTTAAAACTAATTTGACTGGGAGCTGTTAATGCCTAAGGAAGAAAAAGCACCCGGTCAAATTATTTTCAAAATATTCAACAATGTTTATTAAATAGTAAATCCAACAGACGTACAATTTGTACAATGGATGGTTCTGATCTGTCACTCAATTACATGACATCATTATCAAGTGTCACATATAGGCCGACGTCACAATCATAAAGCATAATGAATGATGTATCTAGCTCCATCATGCACATGGAAGACTATGATTGTTAATGACGTCATGTAATCGAGTGACATATGGGAGCCGTCCATTGTTTGCAGATGAAGAGTTTGGTATTGTGCTGAAATATACATCATGAATAATTACTTATGACCGGTTGCACACCTATGGCTCCGGTAAGCCTAGGTTACCGGCTGATCATGCAATTGAATCTTAAACCTGACCTGAGCAGAGATAGATAGGACTTCGTTTGCAGGCTGACAACTGAGTTTGGCTTATACGAACTTTGCTCAAAACCAACTTCGGTTCCGATTCATTCATTTTCACAATATCGTCTCGGCATCATTTGGAGCCTGAAATCACGCTTATTGGATAAAACTTCTGAGTATCTCCGAGATGCTACTACACACACGAGATCCACTGCATATGATGATGACGGCGGCGAGGGAAGGGGGAGGATGTGAATTTGGATGGGGATGAAGAGATAAGTACGATGCGGGTCTGCTTGTGTGCGTTGCGCGCATGTTTGTGTTGGGTGGGGTGGGGTGTATAGTGACCGTCTGCTCAGCCACAATAAATAATTATTCCCAAAAATTTAAAGGCAAATTTGCCTCTGTTGAGGGTATTCAGGATGTGTGATTCTCAGTGGTAGTAGTAGTAGTAGTAGCGGCAGCAATAGCAGTGGCAGCAGCAGCCTCACAGATAGCAACATCAGTCAATCACTCGATTGTAATCAACAACCACATCTATTTGGTCAGTTATAATTAAATAATCTGTCATTCACTACACTGATCTTAAGTCTGACCCTGGTCTATAGCTGGTTCACATTTTACAGCAATCTGAACGGGGTTTATGCAAGTCAAGGTGGCATGCAAGCCAACTTGAAAACAGCTATGATTAAACCCAGAATCACATTGAATGTGGCTTGAGCTATACGTGCGCAAACGGTCATTAGTCGCTTGGATTAGTAATAAATTTGCTTGTGGTTTGCGAGATGTCCAGACCTGCACAAACAAGGCATTTCACACACGTCTACATTCAGGGAAATACAAATGGTATCTCGCACACTGCGCAGGAAATACCACATTTGCACAGGTCATATAAACCTCTACATTCTACAAACCACTTGTACAACGAATAATCTATGAATTGGTGACTGGCATTTGCAAAAACAATTTGAGATTTTTAATCTGTGTTCTTGATGGGCATTATTGTACTGTGGACATGATTTCATGTCATGCTATGCTAATGTTGACACCACATAGCATGTGGTATCAGACAGGGTATTTATAGGTAGGTGTAGATTGGATGAATGAAACTGTTCTTCGAGGGGAACTGTGAGGCAGGCCCAAAGATAAATGCGCACCAGTAAATCACAATTGTATGCGACACGTTTATAAAATTTTGAAACAAATCCTGACAATACAGCCACAGTTTATATATATATATGGCATTAGAAAATGAGAATGATCATGGTTTAAAACCGATTTGGGTTGTTACAAAATTGTACTCGATGCGTGCAAAACTTGCTTTAAATTAATTCGGACACTCGTATACATCAATCAGCTACTCCATGTGTGACTTGGCAAGGAGGAATCATCTCTTATCACTTACATGGACTTATTCCTCATCTAAGCCGTTCTGCATGTACTAAATAAAACATGACTCTGGTTACATCATTGACAATGGAATAATCGGTTGACATTCATTTATTATTGCAGTTTTGCAGTGAACAGTGTTTAGACATGCGGGATGATACGCACAAAGTCCAGATAAATATTTAAAAATATATTTATGTATAATTTCAGTTTTTCCTCTCAATAATACATTAAGTAAATTACAGCAGCTCAATGAACACATTTCATAATGACAAAGCTCAGTTCATTAAGGTCATTAAACAGTTAAGCCTTTAATCAATAAATTTGGTCAAGAAAAATCAAAATATTTCCTTATTGAATGTCCATTTGCAGGCCAAGAGGACTATTTTTGAAAATATAGCACTGGAATGACTGGCTCACATTTGGAAATCTTCCACTGGAATGACTGGCTCGATAACCGAGCCAGTCATTCCAGTGGCAATTCCAAAAATAGTCTTCTCTTGCCTGCAAATGGACATTCAATAAGGAAATAGTTACTCTACTCAATAGAGTAGAGGCCGTCTTGGCCATGAATGAGTTAATAGTCAGGAAAATTGAGATTATTTTTTAACTATTACTGGGATGACTTGCTAGTTTATCAAGGCAGGTATTCCAGTGAAAAATATTCTGTTGACATAGGGGCATTTCAGAGGTAAATCTTGGCAGACTTGACCAGTAAATGGCTCTGTCTTCATAATGATGATAATCAGTAAATAATGTCAAAATCATAGTGATGCTTCTGAAAATAATGTTTGTGAATGCAGAGTATAACCATACTAACGGTTAATATTATGGATATGCTTCAAGCTCAGCTGGAAGACGGACATAGTGTAGCCATTTTACTGCTGAATTTGTCAGGTTGTGGTAATATCGAGTAGAATGGCATGGTTAATGAACAGTGCTGGGTGGAACTTCTAAGATACATGATTCTCTAAGTGACTGAATCTTCCTCCTTCAAACATCTCTTGGAAAATGATTAGCTACCACATTTTGTGGGTGCATGCAGATTCACAGCTGCTATAAGTCGTTAGTCACAACTATAGCATGTTTGCACAATCTCAACTTCCTTTGGGAGAAGAGCCATACTACGGTTGCCATTTATAGGCGTTCATTGGCTTTTTTGCCGACTCCATATTGCCGACACTGCCCTCACAGGTACCTATTTTACAAACAGGTGTACTGGAACAATGCAGAGTGAAGTGCCTTGCTCAGAGACACACCGCGACAACACCCACTGCGTGTAGTACTTATTTCATCAACAGCTCAGCTCACAAATAACTTGTGTTTCCAAAACAAAAACAAAGCCATGTTAGTTCGTACAATTTTTTAACATGTAAGAAATGTTCTGTTGAATATTTTGGATTATGGCTTCTAATAAAATCGTCTTGTACTGTTGAATATTTTGGATTATGGCTTCTAATAAAATCGTCTTGCACTGTGTTAAAAAATTGTACAAACTAACATGGCTTTGTTTTTGTTTTGTAAACATTATTTCTGAGTTGTACTGTACAGTATGTTGATGAAACGTTAGTAAGTTTTCCATGGTGCTCACAACTGTAGAAACAGAAGTGACTGTTCGGACTACCTACACTCGGCGGCAGAACAAGACCTATAGAAGTTTTCCGTATAATGAGAAACGTATTAATTTTTTCTAACTCTAATGGTCAAATTTAAATATCTGCCTACAGGCCAAGAGAATACAATTTTTTTAAATTTATCACTGGAATGATTGGCTCGGTTATCAAACCAGTCATTCCAGTGGTAAATTTAAAAAGATTTATTCTCTTGGCCTGTAAATGGACATACCATAAGAGGCTGTTTTTTGCCAGCTTGACCATGAAAGGGTTAAGTCAATCTGCATGTCCTCTCTTATTCTCATCAGAATATCACCAGCAAAAGGTAAGGACCCTGCAACTTCAGCAGTACAAGGGTTAACCCGTTTACACTCATATCAGCCAAAAAGCAGCTTCTGCAGTGGTACTGAGAAACGTCCATTTGCAGACCAAGAGGACAATTTTTGAAAATTTACCACTGGAATGACTGACTCAGATAACCGAAAATTGTCTTTACTTGATCTGCAAATGGACATTTTATGAGAAAATTGAAATTTTGTTGAACAAATTCAAGAATTCTGACCATTTCTAATGGTTTTATAAATATCAATTAATAAATCTAAATAAAGACATAAGATTATTCATCTGACAAGGACAGTCGAACCTGTTCAACAGATCACCTCACACCTGTCTGAATCATAAAGCTGGTGATTTGTAGAATAATTCCTGGTAATGATTTCGCTACAAAATGTACTTTGTCAAAAAATATCCATATATGTAGAACACAAATATCTTTGAAAACTTAGCACTAGAATGACTGGCTCAGGTAACCCTTTAACCCTTGAATCCCACTGTCTCCATTTCAACACACCTTTACAGAAAAGCTGTTTAATATTTTGAAACTAATTTGACTGGAAATTGTTGCTGCCATCAACATATAGTAGCAACATCTTCCTGTCAAATTAATTTCAAAATATTCAACAGAAAATAGTCCTTACAACAAAGAATTTGTTGTTCTGGTTTCCGAGCATCTAACACTCAAGTCGGCCAAAACGGCTTCGGCAGTGGTCTTGAGAAATGTCCATTTGCAGACGAAAGGAAGACAATTTTTGAAAATTTACTACCGAAATGACTGGCTCAATAACCGAGCCAGTCATTTCAGGTGTAAATCTTCAAAAATAGTCTTCTCTTGGTCTGCAAATGGAAATCTATGAGAAAATTGAAATTTTCTTGAACAAATTCGAGGGTTAAAGGTTTTAACAAACAGTAACCTGTTATCCAGTATTACATTTTCTAACATATTCTCTTGACTAGATTGAAATAGACATTTCCTAAGATCCTCATTGGATCAGCTCAACCATTAATTCATTAACGTTGATGAGTGAAAGATCAGTTATCTTAACTCTTACCACTCTGATGTCAAAATTTTGAATTTTCAAATTAAAGTAAAAGATGAACTGGTGTTGATTTTTCAACAAATTTGGTGGAAGATGGTGCTGTCGTAGACAGCAACATCGTCCACCAAAATTGTTGAAAAATAAACACCAGTTTCTTTGCTATTGATGCAGTAAAAGATAGAGTATTGACATCACCTGTCCCCTTAGCGACCTGTATTTAGAGACTTACTAATGTTTAATGTTGGCCGGAACCTATAGCACCGCTTAACGTTAATCGTAAGCAAGCACAATGAATTGTTGGATATTGGCTGGAAACGGAATATTGTTCTCCATAAGGCCGACATATAAACCTTTAATGGTCAGAATTTGTCACCGAAATTGAAATTTGTGGTTACTCAATGTTCATTTGCAGACCAAGATGGCTATTTTTGAAAATTTATTTATGTTATTGAGCCCGTCATTCCAGTTGTAAGATTTAAAACAGTCTTCACTTACCCTTCAGAGACATGAATTACCCCTGTCAGGGCAAAGCCGGCTAAAACTGGCCTTTGCAGTGCTCTTGAGGAATGTCCATTTGCAGACAAAGACAATGGACTGGCTGGGTCGATGACCGAGCCAGTAATTCCAGTGGTAAAATTGAAAAAATAGTCTCTTGGGCCTGCTAATGGACAATCCTCAAGACGACATCAGGCAGGTTTTGGCCGGCTTCACCCTGACAGGGTTAAATACCTAGCACGGGCTTGACAGTATTTTAACCCTTGCCACTCTGGTCTCAAAATTTTAAATTTTCAAATTAAAGTAAAAGATGAACTGGTGTTTATTTTTCAACAAATTTGGTGGAAGAGGGTGCTGTCGTAGACAGCAACAGCTCCCACCAAAATTGTTGAAAAATGTACACTAGCTTCTTTGCCATTGACACCATAAAATATTGACATCAGTGAGCTACGGGTTAAAACAGAATATTTCATTATATTTAACAGTAATAAATGACTCGTTGTGCTTTCTCATATAATACAATGATTATATGTTATAATAAAATAACTCAAATCGTAAACCTGTCCAATGCAAAACCGAGAATAAATAGCAATGAACAGAAAGGAAGACTGATGATGATGAAGATGAGACTTGGCCAGCACTTATCCAATTAACAGTAAGGCTTGGAAGTGATAATGAAGATTATAAACTAGCTACAGAAAATAGTGAGGAAAATGTATTTTTGAATACTCAATGGATCTGATTGATCAGTCAATTAAGCATGCTTTTATTATGCACCTAAAGTTACTTTAACTGAGGTCAAAATTAAATCTCGATAAAAACGTCCTACTCAAAGGGCATCGTCTGTTCAGGCTTTGCCAGAGTAACATGGTGAAACAGAATATGTAGTTACGTAATTTAGATAATAATATTTAATAGCAATAGGCCTTATTGAGATTATTATTATTGAGATTATTTTTGAAAATTTTACCACTGGAATGCATGGCTGGGTTATTGAGCCAGTTATTCCAGTGAGGAGTTTTAAAAAATAATCCTCTTAGTATGCAAATAGGTGTTTCTCAAAACCACTGCTGAAGCTATTTTTATTCAGCTTGTGTGTTAACCCTAACCACTCCGATGTGAAAATTCTATTTTTTATTGGTTTGATAGCGAAGAAATTGGTATATATTTTTCAACAATTTTGGTGAACGATGTTGCTGTCTATAACAGTACCATCTTCCACCAAATTTGTTGACAAATCAACACCAATTCATCTTTTAATTTAATTTGAAAATTTAAAAGTTTGACATCGGACTGGTAAGATGGGTAAGGTTAATGTATCACTATCAACAGAGCATAACAATATGTTTTTCTGGATAAGCCCTGGCCAGGCTGGACCACGGGACTCTACAGACAACCAAATGAACACAGATAATATACATCCATTATTAGCCAATCAGACATCTCACAATTACATAAATATATAAACATTAAATTGTTGATTGTTGCTCAAAGCTGCCTCTAGCAGATTGTGGATGTCTACAAAATATACATATAAAATAAAATATAGATTTTAATGCCATTTTAAAAATTTTAATTAATAGCATAGCTCGCATAGCTCTGAAATCCCAGTAAACATAAATCAAATCAACCATATATGTAAGTTTTTATGTTTTCAAAATAATATAGCTGTAAATTCCAGTCAAATTGGTTTCTCAAAACATTTAATAGAATTGTAGAATATTTCTAAATAATTAAGAATTTGTTGTATCTTCTGTGCATATTCAAAATAAGCCTGTAGTTTCAATCTCAGATCATTAAAGGTGCATCCATTCCATTCACATCGTAATACTTGAAAATAAAATTGTTAAAACAGTATACTTTTAGAAAATTTAATTGTGTACCTCCATGTAATGAAACAAAATAAATCTTAACATTTGATGATTGCATTACATATTAATTAATAACATTTGTTAGTTGTCAATTTGAATTAGGGACGCGTCTCTAATTGAATTTCGCAACTTAAAAAATTATATTAATTTATATGGAATGAAATCATCAAATGTTAACATCTATTTTGTTTCATTACATCTGGGTCATAGTTATATGCACCCTTAATCCTCTAACACTCATAGCCAAAAACAGCTTCTGCAGTGGTCATAAGAAATGTCCATTTGTAGACCAAGAGAAGACTATTTTTGAAAATTGACCACTCAAAGAACTGGCTTGATAATAGAGCGAGTCATTACAGTGATAAATTTTTTTAAATCGTCTTCTCTTGGTCTGCAAATCGAAGTTTTCTATGAGAAAATTGAAACTTTCTTGAACAAATTCAAGGTTTAAAGGGCTAATCAAAGTATATAGGATTTCAGAATTATGACATAGCAGTGATATTGTCGTGTGTAGTACAAGAAAACATAGGCTTAATGCTTTCAGACATAGAGATGTATCTATGATACAAACAGAAACTCACTGATATACAAAGTATACCGATTCGATGCTGTGTTCATGCATGCGTGCGTCACGGTGCGTGTGTGGAAATTATGGGATGTCTGATCTGGCTAATTACATTTTCAAATGACAAACACTCAGATAACCATCATGATATGAATACAATGAATGAACTGGATAAAATTAACCTGGTTTTCCTGCAGTTCACTAAGGGAGGTAAGTCATCATTGCCATCCAACCTTCCTACACGAGGAAAGAAGAATACTTTTCAAAACTTGAGCACTAAAAATGTCTGCCGCTGCACAAGTATATGAAACCAGCTATTGTTAATGAATAGTTTTATAGAACAGGAACGCTAAAGCATGATCTGCCTACATATAGGCTTGTATGGGATATTGAGACAAGCTCATCAAAACAAAAACAATAATTCATATTCATTATATATATATTTATATATATTCAGTAAGGAGCACTTGTGTACAGTTCTGTTAAATCTGAGAAGCCACTGTTTAGAAATAAGGACCAGCAGAAAGGCATAACTCCAAAATGAAAATAAGATTTCAGGGTACAGACCGTGGTTTGATCGATTTTAATCCTTTAACCCTCAACCCTCATATCAGCCAAAAGCGGCTTCTGTCGTAGTCTTGAGAAATGTCTATTTGCAGAGCACGAGAACTGTTTTTGAAAGTTTACCACTGGAATGACTGGCTCGATAATCGAGCCAATCATTCCAGTGGTAAATTTTCAAAAACAGTTCTCTTGGTCTGCAAATGAACATTTTCTATGAGAAAATTGAAATTTTCTTGAACAAATTTGAGTGTTAAAGAGTTAAGAGACATTGTTGAATAATAAGGCTGGTAAAACATCTTCTATGCCAAAATAACATTGAGGATGCCATTGCTGTCCACACTGTCCAAATGGATGATTCTTAATGCCTATCTTCACCATGACTACAAGTAGACATCTGACAATGATAGGTTATCTCCCCTTGTAACACCTAGTGTTTTTATTGTAAGTATGATAACAGGTGTAGGACAGGGACATGCAGGGACAGCACTATAGATAACATATGATAGACTATTTTAAACATACAATTCTTAATAATAATAATATTAATGACAATAATTGACATATTTTATTTTAATTTTCAAATTGGAAAATCCTAGCTTCAACTTGAGTTAGCTCAGCAAACAATTGTATATATATTTTTCCTAGTTTGTATCTTGTTTTGAGTTACGTTAGCATTTGTTTGGCGAACTGAGACTCGGGAGTGAAATCATCCGCTGTAGCCAAACTCTTTCGCATCGTCTCCTGTAATGTCGCCGTATCGCCACAGATTCAACTGAAAATAGAAGTTCAATACATATTACAGCTTAGAAATAACTTAGAATGTTTTCAAAACAAAACAAAATGCATCATTGAATATCATGAACATAATTGGATTGGAAGACATTGCCGTCTTAGGCAGCAATGTCTTTCAATCAAATTATATTCAAAACAGAACATTTCTTATATCGTGTTCAATACTGTACTAACTTAACATATTTCCAAAGCAAAAACAGAAATGTTTTACGTTATTGCTGAGCTGTACTGAAATCTACTGTTTAACCCTTACTACTCTAATGACAAATTTTTTAAATTTTTAAATTAAATTAAAGACGAAGTGGTGTTAATTTTTCAACAAATTTGGTATATGACAGGAACATCGTCCACCAAAATTGTTGAAAAATCAGTTTCTTTGCTATTGACCCAGTAAAAGATATAATAAATTGACATCAGAGTGGTAAGAGTTAATGGTCAAGACTGGTCAAGGAAATCGAGACTTGTTTCATGGATGTCAGTTTACAAGCTAAGAGTTTAATAAGCTCAACTCTAGCGATCACACTTGCTAATATTTGTGGATGTCATAATTTGCATCTTTTTAACAATTGAATGGCTGCATATATAATACATGTAAATGTTCAAATGTTAATTCATTATGTGATGGTCCCTTATTATACGCTAGCATGTGTCCCAGTTTGGGTCCAATATAATTATCCAAACATGAGATATAAACATAAAAGTTGAGCTAAACAAAAAATCTTAATGTTGAAAAAGACTGTTTTTAGCAAGGGTACAGTGACATTGACCTTTGGGCCCAATGTAATCGTGTAATGCTGTGTCATTATAAGGAAGCATGTGTCCAACTTTCGGTCCAGTATGATTAACCAAACATGAGATATAAACACAAAGGTTGAGCTAAATGCAAATTGGACAACGACGACGACGCCACTTCCGCTGGATGATGTGCAGGGTATCAAAATAGCTCATTTTACTTAGTAAAGTCGATTTAAAATTGACCTATAAAATTGTGTGTACAAGTTCTGAAGCCTATCTCCATAGTGTTCTTCTAGACATTTTAGGGTGAAATCTGCCATGCAGTTAATGGGGAGTAGCATTTTGCCAATTTCCATTAAATATGCATATTCACACCAGAATGCTTGAAAATAAAATTGTTAAAATTGTATTCTTTTATAAGCTTAAATTATGTCTATATGTAATGAAACGAAATAAATCTTAACATATGATGATTTCATTCCATATAAATTAATATAATTTTTTAATGGAATGAAATCATCATATGTTAAGATTTATTTCGTTTCATTACATATAGGCTCTAAAGTATGCGGTGCCATAAGCTCACTTGGCCTTTCACGTAAGGTCAGCTAATAATAAAACTTTTACTTCGCCACTATAATAGAGTACTGGTTAAATCTAATCATGATAGCCATAGGGTACATACTCTGGAAGCTTTGGCTTTCTCTTGTGATGCTCTGTATTCATTCATGAGTTTTGCCAGCCTCTTCTCACGACGATTTTCAGCCAATAACAAACCATCCTCGATTAATGACTTGCCGATATCTCGCTGCGTATCGGGGTGTAACAGCGTGACATGATCGATGCCATTTTCTTTGTATTCCACATTCATAAGGAGTTGCTTATTCATAACTTCACTGCGGAAACCGTGAATAGCGTCTTTCAAAGCGTCTTCCTAAAATATTCAAATGAATTGCGACATTATTTGACTTTGTATTTATTACATAGGCAATTTAACCATTAGGATATTATATGTATAACATAATAAGACTGATATTAATTAGTAGATTGCACTAATTATCTAAACATGCACACAAACACGTGCACACACACAACATCATAATAATACCGCTGTTGAAACGTGATGTCGTAATTTTGATATATTTTTAAACCTAGACTGTAATGTCCTGTCTTATATGTCTGGAATCGATCAAGTTTATATCTATACCTTAGCTGTATTGCCCATTGTATTCACGAGTCACATCTGTGAGACCATTTCAACACAGTTTTAAATAGACTAAGTTAACTTACATCTCCTCCCAGTGTGGCTCCTGCAACTGCGTAATGCTGCGCTTGTGCTGGTAAACTCTGGAATGCTCCAGGCAGTGCCGCTAACTTTGATGCTTGCGTTACCTCGCGCTGGTAGGAAGAAACACAAACTTTATCATGCAACGAAATGCAACGCATCGTAATTCTTGTTAAATATAAGAGGATCTGTGTCAGATGCAAAATTAGCATACAAATTTTAGGAACACGTCAATGGCTCACATGGGGTGAGATGTGAGCCTGCGGCGCAGTCTATCTGGGAGGTAGTACCATGCGCATTGAATGCGTGCTGGGCATGAATTTGTGCTTAGTAGAATATCTTGTCTACGGCTTGCACTCTATTATATCTGAAGAATAGTGCTCAAGCTTATCCTGCTCACCTCCGTGACATTAACAGGCTCACAGTATTTCTACTAACCCACTGACAGGATATCAATCAATCAAAGGAAATGAACATTAACCCTTTAATGGTCATACAAGCAAAAACCAGCCTCTTTTATGGTCTTGTTAAATGTCCATTTACAGGCCACGAGACTGGCCCGATAACCAAGCCAGTCATTCCAGTGATAAATTTTCAAAAATTCTCTCATGGCCTGTAAATGGACATTCAATAGGCAGAGATTTAATTTTCTTGAACAAATTTGACCATTAGGGGGTAGCTTTTACAATGGAGGGTCCCACTTCATCCATCAATTATATGACGTCATCATTAACTATGTGACATAGCATAACGTCATAATCAATTCTGTCATGAATGACATAGCTAGGTTCGTCACGAAGACTTAATTGATGACAGACTAAACGCTGATGTAAGAATTGTATGTTTTTATTATTTAATAAACATACTGGTGAATATTTTGAAAGTAATTTGACTGTGTATAAGCAGCAACAGCACCCAATCAAATTAGTTTCAAAATATTCAACAGATTACCGTTATAGTTTTATGGAAATTGAGATTCACAGAGTGCAGGGATTGATCGATCCCAACACAGGCAAAACGTGGGTGGAGCTTAGCTAGAGATGGGCGGGGCTTAGCTAGAGATGGGAGGGGCATAGCTAAAACTGGATTCCTCCATTATAATAATTTCTAATCTAATGAGGCGAACATAAAGTAATGAGAGGTTAACACTTGCCATTGGTGTTCATTTTTCAACAAATTTGGTGGGAGATGGTGCCGTCGTAGACAGCAACATCTTCCAGCAAAATGGTTGAAAGATGTACACCAGTTTCTTTGATACTGACACTGTAAAAGATCGAATATTGACACTAGTGTGCTACGGGTTAAAGAAATCCATACAGCCATTTTCTTGATGTATTATTTGTATGTTCACTCTGTCTGGTAGCTTTCAGTCACAATATGGGAGATAACTCTGCATATGGTCCAAGAGAAAAGTAGGACCTTATCAGAAAATAGTAAGACTAAAATATTGAGTAAAATTGGCTCAATATTGAGAGTAGGTATGCTGTAAAAATATACTGTTGAAAGTTTTCAAATTTATTTAGGCAGCATTGGCTTTGATTCAAATTATTTTTAGAATGTTCAAAATCGTTTCCGTATGAGCAGCATGAAATCGATACATGACTTCAGGATTTACAGGGTTAGTACCAATGGACAACTCCAGTTGAATTTAAGATATAAAAAACCACATTCAATTCTAGACTGCAGCTAAGAAATAACTTAACATGTTTCCAAAATAACAAGAATTCCGCGGAATTAAATGTCTCGTCTGTCTCCTGTTTGTCACAGTTACCTTGACCTTTGATCTTCTGACCTCAATGTTATCATGCTGCTTCCTAAGATTACAGGTAACCAGGTATTCAAGTTTAGTTGCAATAGGCTTAACCAATCCTGAAATATAAGCCGAGAAGTTTTGCTAAACGCAAAAACTTAATGTCGAAACAACAGTTTTGTATTAAGGTCACAGTGACTTTGACCTTTGACTTTGTGACCCCAACATCATCAGGTCACTTCCTAACATTGTAGGTAACCATGTAGCCAAGTTTAGTTGCAATAGGCTTAACCAATCCTGAAATAAAAGCCGAGAAGTTTTTCTAAACGCAAAAACTTAATGTCTAAATAACAGTTCTGTATTAAGGTCACAGTGACCTTGACCTTTGACTTTGTGACCCCAACATCATCATGCCGCTTCCTAACATTATAGGTAACCATGTATCCAAGTTCAGTTGCAATAGGCTTAACCAATCCTGAAATATAAGCTGAGAAGTTTTGACCTCATAACCTTGAACGCATGATATATATCTCCATGTATCCAAGTTTGGTTCCAATTGGATCAAGCATTGCTGAGATATAAGGCAATAACTTTTGTTTAACGCAAAGACTTAACGTAAAATATTAACAAAGATTATACTGTGACCTTTGACCCCCATAACCCTGACCTCATGATGTCTGCATCAGCATGCTGCTTCCATTAAATGTAAATCACCATGTACCCAATTGGATACGGCATTGTTGAGATATAAGGCAATACCTTTTGTTTAACGCAAAAACTTAACATAAAATATTAACAAAGACTAGACCGTGACCTTTGACCCCCATAACCTTGACCGCATGATGTCTGCATCGGCATGCAGCTTCCTTTTGATGTATATCACCATGTACCCAAGTTTGGTTCCAATTGGATCAGGCATTGCCGAGATATAAGGCAATAACTTTTGTTTAATGCAAAAACTTAACGTAAAATATTAACAAAGATTATACCGTGACCTTTGACCTCCATAACCTTGAACGCATGATGCCTGCATCAGCGTGCTGCTTCCTTTCGATGTATATCCCCATGTATCCATGTTTGGTTCCAACTGGATCAGGCATTGCTGAGATATAAGGCAATAACCTTCGTTTAATACCAATTGGATCAGCCATTGCTGAGATATAAAGCAATAACTTTTGTTTAACGCAAAAACTTTACATAAAATATTAACAAAGATTATACTGTAACCTTTGACCCCCTTTAACCATGACCTCATGGCCGTTTTATCGGTGGGCTGCTTCCATTTGATGTATATTACCATGCACCCAGGTTTGGTTCCAATTGGATCCGGCATTGCTGAGCTATAAACTTAACTTACACGTTTACGCCGTCGCCGCCACCAAGGCCGGAAAAGTGATACCCATGTCTCAATCCTGCTTCGCAGGCGAGACAAAAACAGGGCCATGTTAGTAAAATTTTGAACACGATGTAAAAAATGTTCTGTTGAATAGTTTTGATTTAATTTGATTGAAAATCATTGCTGCCTCAATATTCAACAGTAAGTTTGATTTTGTTTCGAAAGTTATTTCTGAGCTGTACTGTACTCCCCTAATAAAGGTAGAACAGAACTCTAAAAAGAAGGAAAACTAAGACAATACAGGACCAATTAGGTAGGGAAATTAGTGCGAGGCCAGAAACTCCAGCTACTTTTCACCTCCTGTAGGCCTTCAGCGCTACACTACCAGTCTCCCATGCTATGCGCATAAGACAAACACTGTGTCTAACCTATACTCAGTCTCCCATGCTATACACAAGACACACACTAAGTCTAACCTAGTCAGTCTTCCATGCCATATATATAAGACACACACTCAGTCTAACCTATACTCAGTCTCCCATGCCATACAGATAAGACAAACACTCATTCTAACCTATAGTCAGTCTCCCATGCTATATACACAAGACACACACTGTGTCTAACCTATACTCAGTCTCCCATGCTATATACATAAGACACACACTCAGTCTAACCTATACTCAGTCTCCCATGCTATATACATAAGACACACACTCATTCTAACCTATACTCAGTCTCCCATGCTATATACATGACACACACTCAGACTAACCTATAGTCAGTCTCCCATGCCATACAGATAAGACAAACACTCATTCTAACCTATAGTCAGTCTCCCATGCTATATACACAAGACACACACTGTGTCTAACCTATACTCAGTCTCCCATGCTATAGACATAAGACAAACACTCAGTCTAACCTATACCCAGTCTCCCATGCTATAGACATAAGACACACACTCAGTCTAACCTATAGTCGGTCTCCCATGCTATACAGATAAGACAAACACTGTGTCTAACAATACTCAGTCTCCCATGCTATATACATAAGACACACACTCATTCTAACGTATAGTCAGTCTCCCATGCTATATACACAAGACACACACTGTGTCTAACCTATACTCAGTCTCCCATGCTATATACATAAGACACACACTCAGACTAACCTATAGTCAGTCTCCCATGCCATACAGATAAGACAAACACTCATTCTAACCTATAGTCAGTCTCCCATGCTATATATACAAGACACACACTGTGTCTAACCTATAGTCAGTCTCCCATGCTATAGACATAAGACAAACACTCAGTCTAACCTATACTCAGTCTCCCATGCTATACACATAAGACAAACACTGTGTCTAACCTATAGTCAGTCTCCCATCCTATACATGCACACCATCTGGCTAACAAATTATATATTGAAATTCTAGCATCTCAATTTCAAAACAATCATACCGTTAAACGGTTACAACTGACCAGAAGGCAGCAGAGTAATTTTAAAGTAAATTAATTCCAAAATATTTACCAATACCTTTCTAATATTTCTGTAGGTTGGTAAGGATTTTTAAATGTTCACTCAGTACATAGAAAGGAGCTAACCAAAAATATATATTTACATATAGGGAAATCTTTAACATGTCTGTGAAGAGTTACTCCCCTTGGCCAATTTTACGCGAGGCATTTAGAGCTTAATTTTAAATATATAATTATGATGTTTTATACTATTTTATACTCACATTGCCATAATCCATATAAAAGACGCTTATTCGTTTGCCTTCAGCCTTCTCAATTCTGGCTCTATACCTGTGGAAATAGAGTGTTAGTGAAACAAATGTCTATAATGGACCTTTCCATTTTTAGCCATGCCCCGCCCACCACTAGATAAGCTCCACCTACGGCAGCAACAGCGCCCAGTCAAATTAGTTTCAAAATATTCAACAGAATATTTATTAAATAGTAAAAGCAAACAATTTGTACAACAAAGCATAGACCGTCTTCAAATATGCGTTCGTGATGTACTTATCGACGTCATTCATGACATCATTCATTATGATGTCATTCTACACATCACACAGTTCATTATGACGTCATATGATGGGTGGGTATTCGGGAAAGGTGAATTATGACTGTGTGTCAATATGATTTAAAAGGCTACTTAGATGCTGTGCCATGCACCCAAACCATTTAATGGTCATGGCGGCCAAAACTGTCCTAGGAAATGGTCCAATCCATTTGCAGGCCATGAGAAGATTTTTTTATGGGAGAGATATCACCGGAATGTCTGACTCGATAAATTAACTTAAATCTCCATATGCTGTGGAGATTCTCACCAAAGACATGCATAGACGTCAAATCTCTACATATAGATATTAATACAACTCACAGCCGGGCAGGCTGCCAATCTTCTTAACATAACTTCTATGTTTAATAATAATAATAATGTATTTCACCCTATAAATATGTGCAGTGATAAAGCTTTAGCTCTTTAACCATGAAGCCACCTGGACCCCAGAACCAAAAATATAAGGGGGCCATACGATTTTTCAGGGGCCCAATTTTATAATTATGATGCATCGGCGCAGTGCACAGCTTTTAGAAGCATAGGATATAATTAAACAGCTTTCCTAATGCAGAATATGCTAAATAGGATGCTTTCAAGCTTAATAATATTGGCTTAACCTGCAATAGACTCATCAAACAGACGTAAAATGATTTTCTGTTCACAATCTTAAAATATGGATGGAAAAATTTAGGTAATCACCTGGGCTACTGAGTTCGAAATTTTGGTAGCCCAACCTAAAATCTAGTAGGCCTTGGGCTACTCAGCCCGTGATAATCTTCATCACTGAATATGTGTGAATAACACTGATGGCTAGAGGGTAAAAGGAGTGCACTCTTCCACCAAAAACATTGGCATCACTGCCATTGGCAATATATGGGCAAGCCTCAGCCAGTACAGATTGGAGCGGGCCAGAGCGGGTCGGACATACTCGGCTGGCACAGACATGAAAGGGTTAATCAACTTTCTGGACATTTTCAGAAATCCAAATCAATCAAATCTCTGCATAGATGTTATGAACCATGGCACTTTAAGGTCCTTCCAGCCATAGGATTGGCTTAGCGGTTAGTGAGATCATTTGGCCATTCAGCAAAGATCAATCCATTGATCGTTCCAGCTTTAGCTATTCTCCGCCCATCCCTAGTTAATCTCCACCCACACCTCGCTCGTGTTGGGATCAATCGATCCATGAACAACAAGTCGGACTATTAAGCGTTAAAGACGGACTATATCGAGTCATTCATGACTTCATGATTATGACATCAGCCCACACGTCACGTAGTTGATTATGACGTTGTATGATTGAGTGAGGAAATGGATTCATGAATTGGTGTATTCGACGGATCTTATCCATTCCGCGTTCTCATCGAGTACATTTTTGCTTTTGATGAGTTTGATCATGTGACTTTTCGAGAGCAACTATTTTACGTTACTTAAAGGTCATATATGGAGTGTATTTTAAGACATTATAATATATCCAGTCCTTCCAAATCACACAGCTATTATCAATTTGCTAATACATGGCATATTTTTATATTTATTGCCGATAAAGTACATAGCTTTAGAATATCGCATCATGAATTACCTCCCTTGAATTCCAAGCAGCTGTGACGTCATAGTGGAACAACCGCTGGCTAAAGCTAATACAGGCAACACTGTTTAACCAGGGTAACCTTTTCATTCTATTGTATTTAGCAATGAATTTTGAAATAGGCAATGATCTCAATGATAGTCCCAGTAGACATTAGTCAGAAGTTTATAATAGCGCTGATGCCATATTTAAATATGAATATCTTCGGCATGAAAACCCCCTTTTTAGATGAGATCAGCTCTGAGAAAATATCTCAGTGTGATTCTGTAGATACTGTATTTTTACGACACTATATTTGCTACATTCAGTATTGGTGGGATGGCCGTCGAGCGCAGATCTAGGATTTTATTATTGAGTTAGTCCAATATTGGAGAGGGTCTGTGAGTGAGAGCGTGTCCCCTCAAAATGGCCGTTTGGGGAGATCTGGGCGGGCTGGTTCTTCTCCCTGAAAATTCTGATGTTATGCGAAGTCATTTCCTGCATTCCATTTGATAAACAACATATCTATTTTGTATCCAAACTGCGCCTATAATTCAGCAGAATCTGTTATAATTTTCCAGATTTATCTCTATTCCAACTATTTGTGACAATCTAAAACATCAATTTTAACAAGCATTGATTACAATATCATTTAGGGATATACATTATGCCAGCCATGAGTGACAGGGGAGGGGTGTGTGGGGGGATGGGGTGGGGGTGGGGGGACTTCTCAGAGGCTACGTGATTAACCTACTAGAACAAGCAAATATCACTGCATTCAGTTGCAAAAACTTATGCAAAAACTACCTGTGGTCGGGCCTACACATTGCCACTTATGTTTCCTGTCATTCTAAACATAAGCCTACACATGTGTGTGTATCCTATATGTATGTGAGTGAGGAGGTAAATTGTGGGTATATATCTACTTCTTTGAATGTAATGTGGCTAACGTATAAATTTACGCATAACGACACTCACTCTCCCACGCTTTTACTGGAGTAATTTATAGGTTTACGTACTAGAGACAACTGCTGGCCCTGAGTGTGTACAATTGTCGTGTATACTGAAAAAGCACATATATATGAGTGAAGATGTGCAAAAAATGTGACAATAATAATTTATAACAGGTGGGTAAGCTGAACCAAGTTGTCATATTTAGATAGGCCTACGTGTATTAACAGTGCACAAATTTACGTTGAATAGCTTACGCGTCAAAGACTGTCAAAATTGTTTGTTTACTATAAGTTTTCATTGACATCCGCATGGACTGAAAGAGACGATCGATAACTGTTATGTCAGTCTTCCTATGAATTCGTTCATCTGCTAATATTTATATGCTTCCATCACACGGAATGCTTGTTTTATCGCCCGGTGGTAATTTTCAATAAGCCTGGTGGTAATTTCTCAAAATAACATGCTTTGCATCAACGTGAATATATGCAGGCCCGTCGATTCCCCAACTGGCAGATAAGAAAGATCTAGCTGACTTACGTGTGTCTGTTTTATGTATGCACATGTATTTAATTCAGCAACAAAAAACTGTCATTCCGCTATGTAGGCTATATTATGTATGTTAAGTAAGAGCGCGCATTAGACTCTATGGTCAGTTGTTTATTTAGGGTTAAAATCAATCAACATATAACTTTCTATTATTTTTATTGGCGTAAGACCTGAAAAAGCTATTTTTATCTTTGCCTGATCGGGAAAATGCAACCAAAATGTACTTATTTCCTGTTGAAGTTGAACGAAGCTGCATGTATTCAACGTTACGGTATAATAGCTTGTTTCGCTATTACGTCATTATTGACGCTGAAGAGCTCAAAATCAAGGGAGGTAAGTCATCACATAATTCCGTGTATTCGATCATACGCCGACTTCGCGGCTTAATATTAGCTATTTGGTGAATGTTAGACACATACAGCTGGTTTGTTATTAATTACTATACATTAATGCCTTAAATACTTGCAAAATTGTACATAAAAGGGATTTCTCCAAATATGACCTTTAACCACCAGAGAGGACTACTTACTAATTTTTAGTGAAACAGAATAGCATTTGACTGGGCTGACTCAAAATATTTACTCACTGACATCACGACTGGTAAGATACAAGTCGAATATGGAAAGTAGTGCTTACAAACAAGTCAACTTAAAATTAAATCTGCCTGAAATAGTTTACTTAGTCTACTATTCAGAATTGTCTGAAGGACGCCATCAGACATCCACACACACTTAAGAGAGCAAAAACTGGATTTTTTTCTAACAAAACAATGGAGTATCACTCCTAGACATACAGGGCTCGATTCTAACACTAGCCCATTAACCCGAGGATAGTAGAATTTCATATGGGTTTGTAAAACTACACCTGCCCTAACCCAGACAGGGGTTAGTAATGCTCTCAAAAGAGGAAATAGGAAAAAACACTTATAATGTTATTATGTTCCACCAAAAATTGACAAAAGAACAGATTTTCTGCTACCTTCAATGCTTTATTGAATATTTTGAAATTAATTTGTCCAGAAAACGGCTTTCCGAACAAATTAATTTCTAAATATTCAACAGCTTCTCTGTCTGGTTGTCTTGGAAATGAGTTTTAAAGGGATCCATCGGTGAATGGATTAAAGAAGTGATCAGTTTTGAGCTTACAAACATTGGGTTAGTGAAATTTGCTGCGGGATAGTAAAATCAATGATGTGCTATCCTGTCTGGGTTAGTAGAAAACATCCTTAAAATCTACCCCTGACAGACGTCTATTTTATTATTAGATATAATTAGCATGTGTGTTTGAAAAGAATCCTAGTCACCCACCCCATATTTCAAAATTTAGACCAGTTGATTAGAAATCTGATTTGTGACACCAAAACTACAGTATGTTACTATATTCTGCGGCTGTAGTAGTAATAGTAGAAACATCCTACAGCTGCAATCAGTCCGTCTTCGCTTTTGACCAATGTGTCTTGTCATCAGCCAAAATCCGTAGCTTCCTCAGGTCCATTGTTGATCTGACTGTACCGAGTCCTACTTTCTTGAGGTCACCTCGTAGCACGATTAACAGATTTATGCAATGACATCCTCTCCTGGCTTTGTATTCACTGGCTCCCAGCATTATACAGTACAGCTCATAAATAAGTTTAAATGTTTCCCAAAACAAAAACATGTTATTACAATTTTGAATACGATGTAAGAAACATACTGTTGAATATTTTGAACTTAATTGAATTGGAAGAAATTTCAGCTGTAGGCAATGTCTTCCGATCCAATTATGTTCAAAACATTCATCAATACATGTAAAGTTATTTCTGAGTTGTAATGTAATTAACACCTCTTGCGAGGCAAAATCTATATTGGTCACATATCAATATACTTGCAAAACCTTACCATTCATTGTCGACAAATTTTGCAGCACATGACTCTCCCTTGCGTGGTATGTATGCCCCGGGCAATGGCGGGTTTGACTTCATTTCTATGCTTAGCTGTTCCATGAGTTTCTCAAACTGTGGTCCTGTGCCAATATAAAACAGTGACTATAAGATTTTGTTAAGATTACAGGTAGATATTATTAACACTAAAAGCGCTCGAATTTGTTCAAATAAAATTTCAATTCTCTCGAAGAAAATACCCATTTGCAGACCAAGAGAAAACAATTTTTGAAAATTTATAACTGGAATGACTGGCTCGGGTAGCAAGCCAGTCATTACAGTGGTACATTTTCAGAAATTGTCGTCTCTTGGTTTGCAAATATACATTTCCAAGATCACCTCACGCAGAAATCGGTTTTTTCAGCTGGCTTGAGTGCTAAAGGGTTAATGAATTATGAGATCATTAATTAAGATGCTGTGAAGTTTAATTTCAATTTTTAATGGGCAAGATTTCAAAATCTGATAAGAAAATTGTCATTTCTGTTTGTGAAGACAAATTTAAAAATTCAGTCCAAATGTAAAATCTATACTCGAGACCTGGGCCTGTGCATGTTGAGCTATTGGGGCATTTTGAGAAACTTCTACATTCTATTGAATTCTCAGACGCTGGACGCCATTCTGATCACTATTAAGTCAATATTTCTCAAGCAAATTTAAATCGCTACTCTGTGAATGTCCATTTGACATGTTTGCAAGTCAACAGAGAACTACTTTTAAGTCTTACCACTGAAATGCCTGCGCGCATATCGACATTCCATAAGACCAGGTTAGAAATAAGAAATTTTGTCAACATGCACTCGGTGAATCTAACATTGGGATTTGAACCACACAGCAAAAGACCACCTATATGCACATAACTTGACATAATCGCATATCAGCCAGAAATACAAATTAACCTGCACAAGCCCTTTTTACCTGCACAGAATCAGAATCATGTGGTTGTGATTACCCATGAAGCTCAACTTTACGACTTTGGAATGAACTATGAAGCTGGACCTTTGACCTTTTGACCCCAAAGTAATTGTCTCATTCCCTCTCATTAGCACGTGCCCATGCTTCGGTGCAGTATGATTAACACAACATGAGATATGAACTGCTAAGTTGAGGTAAAAGCAAAATGTTAGTGTTGAGAAAATCCTTGAGTTTTGTCATTATCACACCGACCCTGACCATTTGATGCCAAGCTGATTGTGTCATGTCCTCTCATTATAAGGAAAGATGTGTCGCTATAACATACAGTGTAAGCATAACCAAACATGAGATATAAACTGCTCTCATTATAAGGAAGGATGTGTCGCTATAACTTAGTGTAAGCTTAACCAAACATGAGATATAAACTGCTCTCATTATAAGGAAGGATGTGTCGCTGTAACTTACAGTGTAAGCATAACCAAACATGAGATATAAACTGCTCTCATTATAAGGAAGGATGTGTCGCTGTAACTTACAGTGTAAGCTTAACCAAACATGAGATATAAACTGCTCTCATTATAAGGAAGGATGTGTCGCTGTAACTTACAGTGTAAGCTTAACCAAACATGAGATATAAACTGCTCTCATTATAAGGACGGATGTGTCGCTGTAAATTACAGTGTAAGCTTAACCAACCATGAGATATAAACTGCTAAGTTAAGCTAAACGCAAAATGTTAGTTTTCATAAAAATTAGGTTTTAGCAAGGTCACAGTGACCTTGCCCTTTGACATTTTGCCGCCAAAGTACCATGTGTCATTCCAACTCCTGATAAAGAAGCATGTGGCCATCTTTGGCTCCAATATGATTAACCAATGTTGAGATATGAACTGCTAAGTTGAGCCAAACAGAAAATGTTAATGTTGAAAAAAACAAGATCACAGTGACCTTGACATTTTGACAAGGCCATCGTGAGATGCCGTGTAACTATAAGAAAGCATGTGGCCAAGTTTGGGTCCAGTATGATTTAACCAAACCCGAGATATAAACAGAAGAGTTGAGCTAAATGCAAATTGGACGACGATGATGATGCCACAACCGCTACCGCCAGACGATGTGCAGTGTATTGCAATCGCTCATTTCACTTTGTAAAGTCGAGCTAAAAAGGCCTTATTTTGACCCTTGAAGATCACTATGAATTGAGCATTAAAGGGTTAACAATATCTTAAGAATTGTGAATGAACTGTATAAAAGGTGGTGTATCACCGTGAATGTAAGCATGCTATCCTAATCCATTAGAGCTCCACATTTTGTTACCCTCGCTCCATAAGGGGAAGAGTGTATTGCAATAAGGTCTGTCCATCCGTCTGTCTGTCCATGTCTGTCGGCACCTGTATTCCAAAAACTACTGATCCGATTTGGCTCAAGTGTTAACACATGGAAGGAACTTGCCGTGCAAGAGGATTTCCAGACTTTGGCCGTGATCAGGATAAAAGAACAGATCCTGATCGGAGCCAATTCTGGATCTATGAATTTCTCGGAAACTGCTGGTCTGATTTTGCTCAAATTTTATCACAAGAAAGGTTCTTTGACCATACACTAGGATTCCACAAGTTTGGATAGAATGTGAAGAAATCGGGAAAATACAAAAAAAAATTTTACAATATGACAGAAATGGGAGGGCAAGGGTCTGCAATCTCTGTTAGATCTCTTGTTAGCTTTAACCCTTTCACACTTATAAGTCTAAAATGGCTTCTGCAGTGGCTTTGAGAAATGTCCATTTGCAGGCCAAGAGAAGACTATTTTTGAAAATTTACCACTGATATGACTGGCTCGGTTATCGAGCCATCAAGCCAGTCATAAATTTTCAAAAACAGTCTTCTCTTGGTCTACAAAAGGCCATATTCTATGAGAAAATAGACATTTTCTTGAACAAATTTGAGGGTTAAATGGTTAAAATACTATCATGTACCAACTACCAAATATATATAATAACATTAACGGTATTATGAAATTAGGTCAAGAATACTTTTTAGAATATTACTACTGGAATGGCGGACTCAATAATGAAGCCAGTAATGATTCCAGTGTCAAACTTTCAAAAATACTCTTCTCTTCGCCTGTAGATCGACATTCACTAAGCACACATATCAATGATCTTGACCAATCTTAATCAATAAAGGGTAATTATGATAATGGTGTAATTGAAGGCTTGAAACTGTTACTGCCATCGATACCATATTCAAAATGTCTGTTTCACAGGCTCTTACAAAATCTAACTCTGTTGTGCAAGGGCACTGAAATTACCTGAATCAACATTTTGTGCATAGAAGTGTATCTCCGGTGTGATCTCCGAAATGATGATATTCTGATAATTGACTTTACGTTCTACTGGCTCATCTGCAGGAAGAATCTCAGCAAGCTCTTCAACATAATTCTTCCAAAGCTAAATTGCGTTAAAACAATAACAATGATTACAATTCATGAATCCATTGCCTCACTCAATCATATGATGTCATAATCAACTACACGATGTGTATGCTGATGCTATAATCATGATATCATGAATGATTCCATTAAGCCCGTCTTTAACGTTTAATAGTCCGACACGTAAGAATTTTTTGTTTTTGCTATTTAAGAAACATGATGTTGAATATTTAGAAACTAATTTGACTGGACGTATGGCAGCAACAGCAACCATTCAAATTAGTGTCTAAATACTCAACAGCTTACCTGTAGTTTTCTGGAAATTGATAGTCAGGAAATTCAGAGATCGATCGATCCCAACACAATCGAGGGGTGAGTGGAGATTAGCTAGAGATGGGTGGGGCATGGCTAAAACTGGAAAGGTCCATTCATTTCCAGAACAAATACAGATAATCTGATGTTAAGATAATCTATGTGTATAAACACACACCTGATGTTAAGATAATCTATGTGTATAAACACACACCTGATGTTAAGATAATCTATGTGTATAAACACACACCTGATGTTAAGATAATCTATGTGTATAAACACACACCTGATGTTAAGATAATCTATGTGTATAAACACACACCTGAAGTTAAGATAATGAACACGCACCAAAATCTGTAAATAGGATCTGTAGGATCTAGACACATGTATAGGTGGATGTGATAATCAAGTGTTCAACGTCATAATCAGTTGCGTCACTAGATAGCCAACATCGCAATCATAATGATGTATAGCTCCGAGAATGAAAATCGACATATCCGTCACAAAATGAACGAATTGTATGTCTTCGATGAATTTACAAACTAATTTGACAGGGAGATGTTGCTGCCATAGGCAGAAAGAGACATTCAGGAAAATTACTCGAAATATTAAATAGTTTACCTGTACCATTGAAATTGATATTCTGGGAATTTGTTACAAAGTATATAAATTGATTACAACACATAAACAAGAGCTCCACAAACGGCGCATATTAAACCGCCCTGATGACAAACCAATGAATGAGACCTTTCAGAAAATAGTGATCTCCTCCTCAGACCTATACCTGACATCCTATGAGTTTCAAGATGATCTGCTAAATGATCATGGAGTTATGGTCCAGAAACCAATTTTGAAGATGCCCGCCGGTGGCTGTGAGCCATATTGAATTTCGGATCATCTATTTCAACAGGTTTCCTTCTCAGATGAAATGGAGGAAGTGGAGTTGTCATTCCTATTTTCAAGATGGCCGCCATATTAGATTTACGATCAGCATCGATTTCAATAAGTTTATTCCTCAGACCTAGTCCAGTCATGCTATGAAGCTTCAAATCAATTCGATAAATAGTAACAGTTATCAGCTGGAAACCAATTTTCAAGATGGCCGCCGGTGGCCGACGGCCATCTTGGATTCTTGTCAATTTCGATAGCTTTCTTCCCCAGGTCTAGTCCAACCACCCTATGAAGTTTCAAAGCGATCCGCTAAATGGTAACATAAACGTATGAACGGAAGCTGTAATCAACACATTTTTACAAGCAATTGAAATCCAGTTTTCCATCCATTATATATGGTGAAATATCAATTCACCAGTCAAAATGTTAAAACAAGATATAGTCAAAGGTCAAACGCAAAACAATTTATCAGCAGTTTGCCTGGAAGTTGTTGCTGTCTGAAGGAGCAATGACTTTCAAGCAAACTTTGTTATATTAACCCTTTAGTGACTAAGTTTGGTCAAGAAAATTAAAATATTTGTTTATTGAATGTTCATTTGCAGTCAAATAGAATACAATTTTTGAGAATTTATCACTGGTTCAGTTATCGAGCCAGTCATTCGAGTGGTAAGTTGTCAAAAGTAGTCTTCTCTTGCTCTGCAAATAGGCATTCACTAAGACCACTGATTTGGCTGGTTTCATCATAAAACGGTTAATACATAGAATTTCCCGAATACCATGTGCTAAATATGGTCAATGGCATATAGAATGAAGAGGGTTACTTAGCAAGACAATCATACTAAATACTCACATTTATTCTTTTCTCTTTTGCAATGTCCTCTGCATCTTTTAATGTTCTATAATGGACGCTGCGCTCTGCCGTGAAGTGAACTTTAGCGAGACCATCTGCAACCAGCGAAGTGGACAAATTTACACCATCGACGTATAACCAACCAATAAAATTACCTCCCTTGTCAATCGTTTCAACTTCTGCCTCAACCTACAGACGAGATAAGAAATTTTTGAATACCAGCCAAATTAAAATATGAATTGTATAATATATTCAAGGCAGTTTGACATGTTTGAGAGATGGACACAAATTAGTATATATTATTAAAGAGAAACGATATACCCTTTGCTTATTTTTAACTAAGACACAGACAACACTATTAACATGCACGTGTAAATTCCAAGTATGTACTTAAAAGCCAATAAGAATTACGCGGAATTAAATATCTCGCCTGTCTCCTGTTTGTCACAGTGGCATTGACGTTTGACCTTGTGACCTCTGTATTATTATGCTGCTTCCAAACATTATAGGTAATCATGCATTCAATTTTAGTTCCAATAGGATTAAACAATCCTGAAAAATAATTGATTTGTTGAATGGAAAACCTAAGGTTGAAAAAGCAGAGGTCAAATAGCAATAAATCAGAATGGCTGTACCTTTAACCTGGTGACCCGCATGTCACCATGCTGTATCCCTTGACATAAGCAACTATGTACCAAAGTTGTGTTCCGTTATGGTTAAGCAATCCCGAAATATAACATGATAAGATTTGCAAAACCTAAAAACTTAACATTGAAAAATAACAAAGTTTTGTAGAGGTCAGAATGACCTTGTCCTTCGACGGTGTGACTTCTGTATCAACATGCTGATTCCTAGCATTATAGGTAACAATGTATCTATGTTTAGTTTCAATAAGATTAACCAATCCCGAAAGATAAGCCAAGACATTTTGCTAAACGCAAAAACTTAACATTGAAAAAACAGTGTTTTGTATCAAGGTCACAGTGACCTTGACCTTTGACCTCAGTATCAACATGTTGCTTCCTAACACTATAGGTAACAATGTATCCAAGCTTAGTTCAAATAGGATTAACCAATCCTGAAATATAACCTGATAAGTTTTGCTAAACGCAAAAACTTAACATTGTTGATGCTGTCGGAAAGGTGACACATATGTCTCGCTTTCTGCTTCGCCGGCGAGACAAAAATCATAAAATTCTTGAGACTATTTCCAATTCTAAATTAATACTGTTTGAAAATGCCTGAAGTTTTATAGCGACCAAAATCTTCATCCCACTGCGAGTGTGTGTGAATCACAAAACCCTTTTTAATTGGAAGAATTAGGGAACATCAATGCATGAACTCGTCATACAAGATCATGTTAGGTTCCATAGAAAATGCTTTATTTGGGGGGGGGGGGGGATGAGTTGGGAGATACAATAATTACATAAGATTGACCACTGGTCAAACATTTGCTTGAACACATAACCTAATGACGGGTCAGGCTTAACTGATACATGTGTACTGCCCACATTCATTATAATATGTTGAGCAAAGATCATCATGGTAATATATCAATTATTATACTATGCACAGTGACTGTGAAAACATCATTAAACCAGTCAGATACAAGATGGCAACGGACCTTTCCATTTCTCGCCATGCCGTGCCCATCTCTAGCTAAGCTCCACCCACACTGCGCTCGTGTTGGGATCGATTGATCCCTGAACTCTATGACTACGAATTTCCAGAAAACTATACAGGTAAGCTATTGACTATTTTGGAACTAATTTGACTGGGTGCTGTTGATGCCTATAGCATGTTTATTAAATAGTAGAGACATGCACTTAGTACAATGTGTCCGACTATTAAGACTTAAAGATGGGCCAAACAGAATCATTTATGACGTAATGATTATAACGTCATCATACACGCCGCTTAGCTGATTATGACGTCATGTGATAGGATACTCTGGAAAGGTGAATTAGCATCTAGCCTATCCTATACATGGAATAGTTCATATAAAGTAGTGAGGGGTGAAAAACAAGTTTGTCAAACTTTTCAACCTTAAAATAAAATATAATATATCGTAAAAGTGAGGGATGAAAAAGTGGGTCACCTTTCTCATCTCTATATCATACCACCCATACAGACAAACCCATTTCTAGCTATGCCCCACCCATTCCTATCAAAGTTCTGCCTATTTCTAGACAAGCTCCGCCCATGTTTTGCGTGTATTTGTATCGATTTAAATATACTTTGAATACTGAATTCTCAGAATCACATTCCGAGATAACTTTTCAGGTATTCTAGCTTCATGCCTAAGTATTCTCTGCCAATTATAAATGTGACATCAGCCTACAAGTTATATAATTGACTATGACATCATACTTGCGGGATAGATCAGACCCATCCATTGTCCTATGTCTTAGAAATGTTATGTTACCGGGAGAATACCTCTTTCTGTAAACACAAGTCCTTACCTCTTTCTGTAAACACAAGTCCTTACCTCTTTCTCTAAACACAAGTCCTTACCTCTTTCTGTAAGCACAAGTCCTTACCTCTTTCTGTAAACACAAGTCCTTTGTGTGTGCCAGAGCTTCTTCTCCACATGGATCAGACGGAATGACGCCATTGCCGCTAGGATTGGGACGAGACGCTCGTGGGCAGTCAATACCTGGTGAAATATTCAAGAAAATATCTTTTGAAGACTCCCCTCTTTCAGTTTCTTGTAAATTTATCCCTGGTATTGTCCAAGCATTATTCCCACCCTCAAGTAAATAAACAAGCTGGCCAAAACTGGCCTCTAGTGGCCTGAGAAATGTAAATATGCACGCCAGGCGGCTTTTTTTTTAAAACTTACTACTGCAACATTTCTGCAGAGCTCTTTGAGAAACAACCATTTGCAGAACAGGAGAATATCTCAGAAAACTGCCCTCACCAATAATAATAATAATAATAATAATAATAATAATAGGATATTTATAGTGCGCTATAATTCCACGCAAATATTGCGTGCTCTAAGCGCTTACAATAATAAAATAAAATGATCATACAGTTGGATATGCCTAACTCGATAATTTCAGCGGGTCATTCTGGTAGTAAGCATATTAAAACATTCTTCTTTTGACCTAGAAATGGACAATCCTCATGAGAAATTTATATTTTCTTGCCCAACCCTGACAATTAACATGCTAAAGTTTGAGCACAACATTATGTTTGATATCTAATGGTTGACCGATATTGATCCTTGAAGTGCTGTGTCGAAAGATAAATATTACAATATCTTGGGGATGAAAGACTGGTGTCAATTCTGCGAGAAACAGAACAGTTAAAGCTGTTACTCTTAGAGACAGCAACAACATGAAATTGCCTCACCAACATCTGAACCATTTCATCGACAAATCATGGGAAAAGTGTATTCTTTACAATATAAAACTTATTCTGTTTAATATTTTGAAAGTAATTTGACTGGAAGCCGTTGCTGCCTTAGGCAGCAATGGCCTCCCGTCAAATTAATTTCAAATTATTCAACAGTTTTCCCGTATGGTTGCCATGAAAATGAGATACAGAAAATTAATCGATGAAAGAGTTAATATTTGACCATAGAATTAGATAAGTCTCTCAGTTATTACGTGGCCAACAAAAGACCACATTTGCTTAGAGATTCTGTAATGTTCAAGCACATGAATGAAAGAAACAAATGCTATATTTATACGGCACATCTACTTAAAATATAGGGTGGGGACCAGGGTGTCTCATAAGGTTCCTTTTGAGGGTATATACCCACAAAATACAACTTGGGACCTCAAAAATTAGTGCCAGTAGGTCCCATGGTATCCCTGTAAATCTCCGTGTATGATTGTTAAATACTAATTAGCTTGTTTTCAGTTCTGACCAAAAATACCCACAAAATCTAGCATGTGAGCCCATGATACTACAGTCTTATTTTAGCATGGATGAGAAAAACGTCATTTCAGTTTGGTGTTGGGGTTCCTGGGATTTCCAAAATTTAGATACCATGAGAAAAACTGGGTGAGGGAATAAAATTATTAGAGCTCCAGTCATATCAGCGACATGATCTCGCAAAGAATATCATCTGACCCATAACTTACTAGCTATAAAATTAAGGAGTCGCCTCCCTTGGCTCATGTAAGCCTAAATTGTTATTATTTTAGTTGAAGCAGTGAGAGAAGACAGTACAAAGGATAACTTACCCGATACGAGGAACGTCACCAAGCATGTTTCTCGTGGCATAAATAACCTCACTCTGGAGCCACTTGCTACAAACTCGACAACAGCTTCAGAGCGACCAGCGCGTTGAAGAAATGGCAAAAATTGCTTAGCTTTAGGCACATCCTGAAAAAACCCCAGAAGGTTATTCATGGCACGCAGTCTGTCATTATCCTGAATAGCTTGAGATGGTTATATGGCAGGCTGTTATTATTATGAATAGCTTGAGAGGGTTATATGGCAGGCTGTTATTGTTATGAATAGCTTGAGAGGGTTATATGGTAGGCTGTTATTGTTATGAATAGCTTGAGAGGGTTAGTATGTAATCTTTAAGGCGTTTGTTTGCTAGTTCCCAATGCTGGGTCTAGACTCACGTATTCTTGATAGGGTTATATGGCAGGCTGTTATTGTTATGAATAGCTTGAGAGCATTATATGGTAGGCTGTTATTGTTATGAATAGCTTGAGAGGGTTATATGGCAGGCTGTTATTGTTATGAATAGCTTGAGAGGGTTATATGGCAGGCTGTTATTGTTATGAATAGCTTGAGAGGGTTATATGGCAGGCTGTTATTGGTATGAATAGCTTGAGAGGGTTATACATGTATGGCAGGCTGTTATTGTTATGAATAGCTTGAGAGGGTTATATGGCAGGCTGTTATTGTTATATGAATAGCTTGAGAGGGTTATACAGCAGGCTGTTATTGTTATGATTAGCTTGAGAGGGTTATATGGTAGGCTGTTATTGTTATCAATAGCTTGAGAGGGTTATATGGCAGGCTGTTATTGTTATGAATAGCTTGAGAAGGTTGTATGGTAGGCTGTTACTGGTATGAATAGCTTGAGAGGGTTATACAGCAGGCTGTTATTGTTATGATTAGCTTGAGAGGGTTATACATGTATGGCAGGTTGTTATTGGTATGAATAGCTTGAGAGGGTTATATAGAAGGCTGTTATTGCTATGAATAGCTTGAGAGGGTTATATAGCAGGCTGTTATTGTTATGAATAGCTTGAGAGGGTTATATGGCAGGCTGTTATTGTTATGAATAGCTTGAGAGGGTTATATAGAAGGCTGTTATTGTTATGAATAGCTTGAGAGGGTTATATAGCAGGCTGTTATTGTTATGAATAGCTTGAGGGTTGCATGGCAGGCTGTTATTGTTATGAATAGCTTGAGAGGGTTATATAGAAGGCTGTTATTGCTATGAATAGCTTGAGAGGGTTATATAGCAGGATGTTATTGTTATGAATAGCTTGATAGGGTTATATGGCAGGCTGTTATTGTTATGAATAGCTTGAGAGGGTTGTATGGCAGGCTGTTATTGTTATGAATAGCTTGAGATGGTTATATGGCAAGCTGTTATTGGTATGAATAATTTGAGAGGGTTATATGGCAGGCTGTTATTGTTATGAATAGCTTAAGAGGGTTACATAACAGGGTCTTATTGTTGTGAATAAAGCTGAGAGGTCTTACATGGCAGGGTGTTATTGTGAACAGCCTCAAAGGTTTTATGTGGATGGCTGTCATTGCTGTGAATAGCCTGAGAGTGAGAACTCAATTTGAAATATGGCCACCAAAGCATTCAACAAATCATGTTCCTTTTGACAAAATTGGTTCAGCTGTTGCTTTAGATGATGTTTCATGAGTTTCGAATAATTCCCTTAAGCGGTTTCAGAGAGGACGATTTTTAATGTTTCTAAAAATCGGCAAAACTCCAAGATTGGCCGATCGGCTTTATTCGAAAAAACTTGGATTCTTCTGGCCCAAGGATGATTCGGACCAAATTTGGTCAGTCGGTCCACTGGTTTTCCAGAAGACATTTTAAATTTCCTAGTGCTTTAATATGAGTTTTTGGTGGGAAAACAAGCCACAATAGCCGCCAAACAGTTGATCCAACAGTTTCGAGTGCCAAATTTGGAATCACCATATCCAAAACCTATATAAAATCAATTTTAGCTTTAAAATCATTCAAATAAATAATTCCAATATGGGCTCCCCAAACACACTACATTTTGATCAGTCCACCGCATACAGGTTTTGTGATGTATAAATTTCCCCGTAACAAACATTAATGGCCATTAGACCCCAATGAGATCTCGAGAATTTCGGCCCGATCCGTTCACTGGCTCTGCAGAAGTTCGTTTCACGAAAATTAGGTCATCAAAATGGCTGCATTTGCTCTCATGTTCACCTCAATAAACTTGGTTCAGCTGTTGCCCTAGATGGTCTTTCATGAGTTGTGAATCAATCCACAAATATGACAAAGTAGACATTTAAAAAAAATCGGCCAAAATTCAAGATGGCCACCAGCAAAATTGGCCACTCGGCTTTGTTTGAACAAACTTAGATATCTATGCCCTAAGGATGCTTTCTGCCAAATATACTTAAAATCAGCCCAGTGGTTCTTAAGAAGTCCTTTAAAGGAAACGTTTAATGGAGGGACGATAGGCCATGGCATAAGCTCATTCTGGCCAGGTGAGCTAATGTTTACATTATATATGAGCTTTGTAAGCGTTTGAACACACAAAATACTAGTGAAGCTACAACTAGGCTTGTGCAATTATTACGTTGAGTGTTCGCTATCGATTATTAAATAATAATCGTGATCACTCGATTCATCAGCTTGGATACGGACATAATATCAACAGCATATCAATGACGTACGCTACAATGTTGCTTAGATAGGTCCATTTGTAGCTCAACAGAAGACTATTTTTGAAAATGTATGACTGGAATACCTGGCTCGATTCTCATACATATATATATATATGTATACATGTATACACCTGTGCAAAAGTTAAGCACCACCCTATTTTTACGCACATGCGATGGTATATTCATGTGCTATGAAGAAAGCAATAGCATAAACATTTATGTACCCATCCATCTTAGTGCAAGAGGTAATAATGCAACTAGAGGAATGCTGATTATGATGGTGGGGAAACACTGTATGTTTTTGTTTGAACTTGAAAACGAGGCCTGAATATGGTTACGTTGACACAACTGACAACTATTGCCATACAGTTGACACACGTGGCTAGATTGTCATTAATGGTGTCTGAAAACGAAGTTTAACATCTGTGCACGAGTTTGAGACTGTCATTATTAATACCGGGTATATCCACCATGTGCCTGGATGAGGGCCTGGACACGACGTCTCATGCTGGTCACCAACCGACTGATACGCCATTGTGGTATTCGTTGCCATTCAAGATGGAGTGCGTCTGTTAATTCCTGTAGGTTCTGCACAGGAGGATCCCTCCTTCTCACCATGTTTCCCAGAATGTCCCAGATATGCTCAATAGGGTTCATGTCAGGGCTCCTTGCTGGCCATGGTAGGGTTTCGATGGCATTCTGGCGGAGGTATTCATGCACAGCTCTAGCACGATGTGGTCGGGCGTTGTCATCCATGAATATAGGGTGGGTTCCAGGTGCATGATTTACAAAATGAGGGACCACAACTCTATCCAGTATGGAATCTTGATATCTTTGTCCATTTAGTGTTCCAGGTACAGTCAACAGATCCAGCTTACAATCAAATGAGATGCATCCCCATATCATAACGGAACCTCCACCAAATGGAACTTCTTCCATGATGTTACGTTGGTCGTACGCCGTGCGTCTGGACCTCCATACACGAGTTCGACCATCTGTGGCATGAAGCAGGAACCGACTTTCATCGGACCAGTGTACCCGTCTCCAGGATCTCATGTTCCAGTGTCTTCTTTCGTTGCACCACCTCAGACGCTCCTCTTTGTGGTGTGCAGTGAGGAGAGGACGTCTGACAGGTCTCCTAGCTTTCATGCCAGCAGCATACAGTCTCCTTTTGACGGTAGACATTGACACTCTATTGCGCGTTTCCCATTGCTGGCTGAGCACTCTGCTGTTGGTGAATGGAGATCTCCTAACAAGGCGTACTAGGGCTCGATCATCACGAGCAGTAGTCTTCTTCGGTCTTCCAGATCTAGGCCTGTCCTTCACCTCGTTAGTTTGCCCATGTTTTGCAATTAAACGACTGATTACAGTATGGTTAATGTTCAGCTGTCTGCCAATCTCTCTGCATGACATACCAGTGGTATGCATGCCTATGATTTGCCATTTCACACGATCACTTAACCTTCGTCTTGCCATAGCGGTTCACAATCAAGAGCTAATTCTCTCTGTACAAGTAAACCACGGTCATGAACACAAAATTCCTAATCTTGTCGCCTAAATCTGTATGTAATGTTCTACACCTCAAACTGGACTTTTACATAACTGAACACGTGTGCTGTTTCCCGCCACGCACGGACATCAAGCGGCGTGAAGTCATGCATGCATGTGCATTTCGTACTTGGAATTATGTCAGCTAACGCGGGGACAAAAAGTATGGCAGCCTAGTTGTACCATCATGTTTCTACGTTCTATTGTTTTTGCTGGTGCTTAACTTTTGCACAGGTGTATATATTCATTGAGCAAAATGTAAATTTTCGTGACCGATATCATCAAATAGTAATTAAAAGGTAGGAATTTGAAACATTTTATGCAGGAGAAACTATTCACGATCATTCGATTCGACAATATTTAATCACGTAATGGGGCAAGCCTACCTACATCTAGTTGGTATTGCACAACACTCTCACAACTCTGTATGGATGCTTATTAGATGGATATTATTTTTTATACTTACTCCTGATATATCGGCCACTCTGTGGATCGGCGCTTCCTTTTTAGAGTGCTGACCGACACCTTTCTTTATCGCCCTAGCTTCGGCCGCTAACAATATATCATACTGTGAAGAGCGTTGATCATCATCCTGACGATACTTAACTACGGTTGCCAGGCCTTTGCTTATCAAGGCCTCACCAACATTTCTGAAACACAAGAACTATCCGAAATAAAAGAAGCCCAAAATATGAGCTCAACTCAATTAACTCTTAAACCCTTAAATTTGTTCAAGAAAATTTAGACTTTCTCAATGAAAACATCCATTTGCAGACACAAGACAAGACCGTTTTTGAACATTTACCACTCAATTGACTGCCTCGGTTATCGAGACAGTCATTCCAGTGATAAAATTTTCAAAAATAGTCTTCTCTTGGTCTGCAAATGGGCATTTCTCAAGAACACTGCAGAAGGTGTTTTCGGCTGATATGAGTGATAAAGGGTTAAATAACTCACCTGTCCTCCTCATTACCATAAACTACAAAGCTCAATGGCCTTCACCTTTGACCTTGTGACATGAATATCATCATTATACTGATTTCTAACAATGTATCTAAATTTAGTTGCAATAAGGTTAACAAATCCAAAAATATAAGCTGAGATGTTTTCTAAATGCAAAAACTTAAGATTTACAACCAGAAATGTGGTTGCAATGGAACAATGAGGCTTGACTTAACGACTGCAATGAACTATGAAGCTTGACTTAAAAAAAAAAAAAAACAGAAGGCTTATCAATACACTTATCAATGACCATGACCTTTGCCCTTTGGATCCCAAAGTAATTGTCTCATCCCCTCTCATCAGCATGTGTCCAAGTTTGGGTGCAGTATGATTAACACAACATGAGATATGAACTGCTAAGTTGAAGCAAAAGCAAAATGGTAATGTTGAGAAAACCCTCAAGTATTGTCATTATAACACTGATATTGACCTTTTGATGTCAAAGTGACTGTGTGAATGCCATCTCATTATAAGGAAGGGTGTATCATGTATGCTTAACCAAACGAGATATAAACTGCTAAGTTGAGCACTGGAATGACTCGCTCGTTTATATAAGTTTGGTAGTTACCCCTATAAGGCCATTTGAGCCAAGTTAGATTGAAAGGGGCGAATCATTTAATGGTCTTTTCACTGATTTCATAGTCATTTAGGAAAATCCAAGATGGCCATAGGACAAATTAACCAATCATACTTCTCACTAGAAGTTTTGAAGCCTACATGGACCACCCTACATGTAGGATCCTTTAACCCAAGTTAAATTGAAAATGGACCATTGGTTAAGTAGCGCTTAAAAGGATTTCCTGAAAATTTATGGAAAATCAAAGCAGGTTGGCGGAAAAATTTACCAATTAAATTTGTGCCGAAATTTGGAATTCTACTGCCATAGGGTCATTCCAGACAAGATTGGTTGAAATGGGCCCAGCTGTTAATGAGTAGTAGTCTTTTAAAGCAACTGTTGACAAACAGATGGATGGAACCAGGATAACAGCCATGGCATAAGCGCACTTGGCCTCTTAGACTAAGTGAGCTAACAATAAATTCATGTCCAAATATTCCACCAGTGATTATTTCCTCCATCCTAAAGTTGTACCTAGTCATTAGCGAGACGAGACAAAACCTGTACTGTGTGACATGTATATATTTGTTTTGACCTTATTCCCTAGCAAAAACTGCCTCTCACATAGACGGACAGGCATTTTGATCCCTGAGATTGGCTACGAATTGATCTGGCAACGATTTCTTTGACAACAATTATCTTCAGCTTGATATTATTTTGGAACTAGATATTTACATTCCTCCAATAGTGACTGTTGCGCATGAGCGTTCTGGGAAACCTTGTGATGGCGGCTGTACGTAGTCAACTTGAACATTTATCTGGTGATAAAACATACAGTATTTAAAGCTAATAGAGATTCATTTCTAGCTTTGTCCCTCCCATTTCTAGCTATGTCCCGCCCATTTCTAGCTTTAGCCCTCCCATTTCTAGCTTTGTCCCTCCCATTTCTAGCTATGTCCTGCCCATTTCTAGCTATGTCCCACCCATAGCTATGTCCCGCCCATTTCTAGCTACATTGTATGTTCTGCTTATTTCTAGCTATGTCCCGCCAATTTCTAGCTTTGTCCGCTATTTCTAGCTATGGCCCACCCATTTCTAGCTATGGCCCACCCATTTCTAGCTATGTCCCACCCATTTCTAGCTATGTCCCACCCATTTCTAGCTATGTCCCGCCCATTTCTAGCTATTTCCTGCCCATTTCTAGCTATGTCCCACCCATTTCTAGCTATGTCCCGCCCATTTCTAGCTTTGTCCCTCCCATTTCTAGCTATGTCCCTCCCATTTCTAGCTATGTCCCGCCCATTTCTAGCTATGTCCCTCCCATTTCTAGCTATGTCCCTCCCATTTCTAGCTATGTCCCGCCCATTTCTAGCTATGTCCCTCCCATTTCTAGCTATGTCCCGCCCATTTCTAGCTATGTCCCACCCATTTCTAGCTATGTCCCGCCCATTTCTAGCTATGTCCCACCCATTTCTAGCTATGTCCCGCCCATTTCTAGCTTTGTCCCTCCCATTTCTAGCTATGTCCCACCCATTTCTAGCTACATTGTATGTTCTGCCTATTTCTAGCTATGTCCCGCCAATTTCTAGCTTTGTCCGCTATTTCTAGCTATGGCCCACCCATTTCTAGCTATGGCCCACCCATTTCTAGCTATGTCCCACCCATTTCCAGCTATGTCCCACCCATTTCTAGCTATGGCCCACCCATTTCTAGCTATGTCCCACCCATTTCTAGATATGGCACGCCCATTTATAGCTATGGAATGCCCACTTCTAGCTATAGTCAACCCATTTCTAGCTTTCTCCCTCCCATTTCTAGCTACAGTACAGCTCATAAATAACTTAGAATAAATCTCGACTAACTCGCGATTAAACCGGGACTAGGACGGGTCTGAATATAAATTTCACATGCACAAATTTTGAGACTATTCCGAGACTATTACAACACAAATATAGTCTCGACTGGACCATTTTAATCGCGGCCATATTTATAGTTCTTTTTAAATCTCGATTTAATAAAGTTTTAATCGACAGATGTAAAATGTCCCAGGAAAACGTCCCGCTCCATTAATCAGGATTGTTTTAGTTTCACTCAAAACTGAGCGCATGTTATTATGCAGAGGAAATCGCGGTGGACGAGACATTATTTAATTTTGAGCAATCACGGGTGTCATATCTACAGACCTGTTGTATTATTCGTCAAGAAGCTCGTACATGGATGAAAATACTGGTAAGCGATTAAACTGCACATGGAATTTTACCACGAAAAATAAATATCACAAAAATTAAACCGCAACACTAGTGGTAAAAGTTATCGTAGTTATTCATGTAATCATGTTTACAGACCTAACCTACCATATTTATTCTAATTATACTACCAGGTGGGTAGCGGTCACCAAAGGGGGCGGGTTAATTAGGGTGGGAAAAGTTTGAAACAAATACCACGAAATTAGGACAGTTTTTTTCTCAGTCACCTTGAATCAGTATATAATTATAGTATTCCATGCAATTTCTGCAAAATTTGCTCAAATATTCATAAAAACCACTCGTTTCACATTAGATCTATTCACAGGCTTTATTTAGGTCATAAAGGTGATACTTAGCGAAGTTAGGAACAAACGATTTATCCGTTGTTAAATTGGATGGAGGCGCGTTTGTGATGCGTTCACTGATACATCGGAAAATATGCCATAGCTGTATCTCGACACATAATTCACGTTAGCAGCTCTATCACTGAACGGCAAGATACTGATCAGAAACAATTTAGGCATTGGTCGAATTGACCGGAGGCGCGTTTGTGATGCGTTCAGCGATACATTAGAAAATTTATAGCCGTATCATAATGCCAATTCAACAACAGCGTTAGATGCTCTGTCATTGAACGACAGGATAAGCTCACGAAAAGAGAGGTTTTTGCGCATGTATTCATGAAAATAAGCAAAATGCATTTTTATTTTTTCTGGATGTTTTTCTTCTTTGAAGACTAGATGACAGTGGAAGATTTATTATTTCTTACTATTGGTAATTTGCTTTTTTTCACCATTCTCAAAAACATGGGTTGGGGGGCGGTATAATTGAGAGGGGCGGGAAAATTCGAATAAATACATTACTACTTTTTGCGGGGAATGTTTATGCAAGTTAGCAGTAATTGAATAATCGCATGTGTGTGTGTGTGTGTGTGTGTGTGTGTGTGTGTGTGTGTGTGTGTGTGTGGCTGTAGGGGGTGGGTGGGGCGTGCTTTGAATGTAGATCAGTTTCAAGGAATACATGTACATGTATGTTGATGCCATCCACGTTTTTTGGGGGGAATCCAGCAAACTTTATTTGGAGGTGCCCCCCATCCCGCTCCCTATCACAATCAGACGTGCAGGGATATAGTACATACACCGTTGTACCATATCCCTGTTTGTTGATGCAGGGCCTGTAATGGTTTTCCTATTACAAACTCTTCTAACGTATTACGTCCATCCGCCATCTTGCTCAATTGAAGAATGAAATGAAAACCTGCATCCCCTGACTGAAAACTCCCGCTGTTTTCGGAAAGATTGAAGGCGAACGCACTTGAAAAATAATCGCGGTTATAGTTGCGGTTCATATTTGACGCGCGTGTTGAATATACAAGGTGTTAGTTTACAAAGCATGAGCATAATGTAGGCAAGAGTGACACGCGAGTGATTTGTGATTAAGACTCGACGACTCAATCTCACTCGTGAGAACATGCATATTCTAATCGGCGCGCTCACATGTTAAGTTATTTATGAGCTGTACTGTATGTCCCGCCCATTTCTAGCTTTGTCCCGCTATTCCTAGCTATGGCCTATCCATTTCTAGCTACATGGCATGCCTATTTCTAGCTATGGCATGCTCAGTTCTAGCTATGGCACGCCCACTTCTAGCTATGGTCCACCTATTTCTAGCTATAGCACACCCAATTCTAACTATAGTACGATCACCCCCACCCACCCACACTCCTCCCACTGCTATGCCAGCCATCCTGCTGGGTGGCAAGACCTACTGATGGAGATAGACTAATAAGTGCAGAGGTTTCTACTCATCCTGATGGCTATCAGTGAATCAGTCTTCAGGTCTATAGTAGCCTGTATTGTCATTTGTCAGTATAACATATGTCAGATTCAGAATATGCATGTACTGGCTCTGGCCAAGGTCAGGGAGTATGGGAAACCTAAAATAATACGTATTGGCAGATTTGGCAATTACATTGATTGGAAGCTGTTGCTGCTTAAGGAAGCAACACATCTCAGTCAAATTATTTTTTTTTAAATCAACAAGAGGCCCAACGGGCCTGTGTCGCTCACCTGGAGCACTGTGCATTTTTGTCAATATTGTTGGATGGTGGTTTAGGAGTAGTCTTTTAAATGAGTTTGTGGGCATTTTTGCAAGTCCAATATGGCCGCCAAACACGCTACATTTTGATTGGTTCACTTGTGCCATGTTTCTGACTAAGCTCCTTCCCTTGAACAAACTATAATGGCACTCAGTGCCTAATCATATCTCCCAAATTTCGGCCCAATCCACTCAGTGGTTCTAGAGTTGTTTTGGCAAAAAATAGGTTATCCAAGATGGCCGCCAAACAATTTGGCCAATCAAATTCCCTTGAACAAACTTGGTGCAGCTCTTGTCCTAGATGATATTTCATGCGTTTTGAATTGATCCCCCAAACGGTTTTGGAGAAGATCTTTAGACATTTCTAAAAATCGACCAAAATCCAAGATGTCACGAAAATACATTTTAAATTTCCCATTGCTTGAGTATGGGAGATTTTGGCGGGTAAATGATCCAAGATGGCCACTAAACCGTTTATCCGAGTCTCGAAAATGGCAAATTTGAAATCGCAATATGCACAAAAATACATAAAACCAATATTTGCCTCAAAATCAATCAAATAAAAAAATACAATATGGCCGCCAAACACGCTATATATTGATAGGCCAATAGTGGCCATTTTTTTTTTACAGATCAACTTCTCTTGAACAAAGTTTAATGGCCCATAGTCCCTAATCATATATCACAAATTTCTGCCTGATCGCTTCAGCGGTTCTGGGGAAGAAGTTGTTTTTGCGAAAAAGAGGTCATCCAAGATGGCCGCTGAACCATTCGGTCAATCAAGTTCCCTTGAACAAACTTGAGTGAGCTCTTGCCCTAGATCATATTACATGAGGTCTGAATTGATCCCTCAAACGGTTTTAAAGATTTTTAGACATTTCTAAAAATCGGCCGAAATCCAAGATGGCCACCGGCCAAATTGGCCGATCGGCTTCTTTTGAACAAAATGATAGCTCTATGCCATAAGGATGCTTCCTGCCAAATATAATTCAAATCGGTCCAGTAGTTTTCAAGAAGACATTTTAAATTTCCCATTGCTTTAGTATGGGAGCTTTTGCGGGAAAATGATCCATGATGGCTGCCAAACCGTTTATCCAACTGTTTAGAAAATTGCAAATTTGAGATCAGAATACCCAAAAACCTATATAAAATGAACATCGCTCTCAAAATCCATAAAATTAAAAAAAACAATAAAAAAAACAATATGGCTGCCAAACACAGTATATTTTGATTGGTCCACCGCGGCCATGTTTTTTGACGAATCAACTTCTCTTGAACAAACCTTAATCGCCCTTAGTTGCTAATTATATATCACAAATTTCGGCCTGATCACTTCAGCGGTTCTGGGGAAGAAGTTGTTTTTGTGAAAACTACATCATCCAAGATGGTCACTGAACCATTTGGTCAATCAAGTTCTCTTGAACAAACTTGATTCAGCTCTTACCCTAGATCATATTTTGTGAGTCCTGAATCGATCCCTCAAATGATTTGGGAGAAGATTTTTAGACATTTCTAAAAATCGGCGGAAATCCGGCCAAATTGCCCGATCGGGTTCGTTTGAACAAACTTGAATCTCTATGCCTTAAGGATGCTTCATGCCAAATATAATTGAAATTGGCCCAGAAGTTCTCGAAAAGAAGATATTTCAAATTTCCCATTGCTTTAGTATGGGAGCTTTGGGCACGAAAATGATCCAAGATGGCCGCCAAACCGTTTATCCAACAGTTTCGAAAATTGCAAATTTGAGATCAGAATACCGAAAAGCCTATAGAAAACCAATTTCTGCCTCGAAATCAATCAAATAAAAAAATCCAATATGGTCGCCAAACATGCTATATGCGGCAATGTTTTTTGACGGATCAACTTCTCTTGTTGAACAAAATTTACTGGCCCTTAGTCACTAATCATATCCGCCAAATTTCGGCCTGATCCCTTCAGCGGTTCTGGAGAAGTTATTTTTGCTAAACCTAGGTCAACCAAGATGGCCGCCAAACTATTTGAGCAATTAAGTTCCCTTGAACAAACGTGGTTGAGCTCTTGCCCTAGATCATATTTCATGAGGTTTCCTTCAATCCCTGAAGTGGTTTCGGAGAAGATTTTTAGACGTTTCTAAAAATCGGCCAAAATCCAAGATGGCTGATCGGCTTCATTTGAACAAACTTGGATCCCTATGCCCTAAGGATGCTTCCTGCCAAATATAATTGAAATTGGCCCATTGGTTCTTGAGAAGAAGTCGTTTAAAGGAAAAGTTGCCAGACGGACGGACGGATGATGGCCGACGTATGACGGACACACGATGGACGGTCGCCACAACATAAGCTCACTTGGCTAATAATGCACCTCCCATGAATACTGTGATTTCATTGACTAGGGTTAATATATATTTTGTAACTTACCAACCTACTTCACATATCCCTTTCAACTGGTAGGCTAAACAAAGTACACATCATTCAATACAATGTAAGAAGGCTGAATAGTGTTAGTGCTTAACTGGAAGTTGTTGCAGGCTATGGCAGCTGTGAGCAACAGGTCCACCCAAAAAAACTTGCAACACATTCAACAGCTTATTAAGATGAAATTGAGTTTTTGCGATACTATGACTTCAGTTGAAAGAGTTAACAATTTTTATTTAAAAATTACTAATGGTTGTTTTCTCTGGCTTAAATAGTGAATGATTAAAAGTTTTACTGTGATCAGCGCATATCAATCGGCCCACATGTTCCTAGTTTTTCTACGAATACTACGAATGCTATATATATATATATATATATATATATACACCTGTGCAAAAGTTAAGCACCAGCAAAAACAATAGAACGTAGAAACATGATGGTACAACTAGGCTGCCATACTTTTTGTCCCCGCGTTAGCTGACATAATTCCAAGTACGAAATGCACATGCATGCATGACTTCACGCCGCTTGATGTCCGTGCGTGGCGGGAAACAGCACACGTGTTCAGTTATGTAAAAGTCCAGTTTGAGGTGTAGAACATTACATACAGATTTAGGCGACAAGATTAGGAATTTTGTGTTCATGACCGTGGTTTATTTGTACAGAGAGAATTAGCTCTTGATTGTGAACCGCTATGGCAAGACGAAGGTTAAGTGATCGTGTGAAATGGCAAATCATAGGCATGCATACCACTGGTATGTCATGCAGAGAGATTGGCAGACAGCTGAACATTAACCATACTGTAATCAGTCGTTTGATTGCAAAACATGGGCAAACTAACGAGGTGAAGGACAGGCCTAGATCTGGAAGACCGAAGAAGACTACTGCCCGTGATGATCGAGCCCTAATACGCCTTGTTAGGAGATCTCCATTCACCAAGAGTGCTCAGCCAGCAATGGGAAACGCGCAATAGAGTGTCAATGTCTACCGTCAAAAGGAGACTGTTTGCTGCTGGCATGAAAGCTAGGAGACCTGTCAGACGTCCTCTCCTCACTGCACACCACAAAGAGGAGCGTCTGAGGTGGTGCAACGAAAGAAGACACTGGAACATGAGATCCTGGAGACGGGTACACTGGTCCGATGAAAGTCGGTTCCTGCTTCATGCCACAGATGGTCGAACTCGTGTATGGAGGTCCAGACGCACGGCGTACAACCAACGTAACATCATGGAAGAAGTTCCATTTGGTGGAGGTTCCGTTATGATATGGGGGTGCATCTCATTTGATTGTAAGCCGGATCTGTTGACTGTACCTGGAACACTAAATGGACAAAGATATCAAGATACCATACTGGATAGAGTTGTGGTCCCTCATTTTGTAAATCATGCACCTGGAACCCACCCTATATTCATGGATGACAACGCCCGACCACATCGTGCTAGAGCTGTGCATGAATACCTCCGCCAGAATGCCATCGAAACCCTACCATGGCCAGCAAGGAGCCCTGACATGAACCCTATTGAGCATATCTGGGACATTCTGGGAAACATGGTGAGAAGGAGGGATCCTCCTGTGCAGAACCTACAGGAATTAACAGACGCACTCCATCTTGAATGGCAACGAATACCACAATGGCGTATCTGTCGGTTGGTGACCAGCATGAGACGTCGTGTCCAGGCCGTCATCCAGGCACAAGGTGAATATACCCGGTATTAATAATGACAGTCTCAAACTCGTGCACAGATGTTAAACTTCGTTTTCAGACACCATTAATGACAATCTAGCCACGTGTGTCAACTGTAGGGCAATAGTTGTCAGTTGTGTCAACGTAACCATATTCAGGCCTCGTTTTCAAGTTCAAACAAAAACATACAGTGTTTCCCCACCATCATAATCAGCATTCCTCTAGTTGCATTATTACCTCTTGCACTAAGATGGATGGGTACATAAATGTTTATGCTATTGCTTTCTTCATAGCACATGAATATACCCTCGCATGTGCGTAAAAATAGGGTGGTGCTTAACTTTTGCACAGGTGTATATATATATATATATATATATATATATATATATATATATATATATATATATATATATATATATACTACTAGCCATTCTTAAAATTACCGCGTAAAACATTGTTTATTTTCTAAACCGTCGGTAGTTTCCTTGCGATTCATTGGTTGCTCTCTATATAGTTATATTTATTAACCAATAATCTTGCGAAAAAAGTATGTTCCCGACTTTGGAGAAGAGTACTTGAGAACACTCTCGCGCATGCGTTGATCTTGGTGACATGCCATTCTAAATCTGTCGCTAACGCGAATCACGTGCGATACGCCGCCGTAGCATGGCTAACTATACTGTGTCGACCTTGATTTGGGGATGCGCTAACAGGAGTTTAGCATTAGCATTTCTGAGACAAACATTGTCTAAATCGACCAGAATCAGCGTAGATAAACTTGTATTTTTAAAGTTTATCATAACGCTAACTAATGACGAGACAATGATCAATAGCCATAACACCCTATAGGAGAATTTAGATTTACAAGAGTCTGTTACGAGCAATATGTCGACGACCGTGAATACCCCGTGATATATATTGCGAGTTTCTGACTGGTGTCCAAACTCAAAACTGAAGTCTGTAACAGTTTATCATTATACCAGAAGGAAGCCGCTAATGCATACGCGCATCGCTAGCTTTTAGAATTTTGATCTATAGAGCGCTTACTGAACTCGTTTCACCGGCGGTCATTTGTCCCATAGTGAAGGAAGGTATGAAGATATGCGCTCTATAGCTATATATGTCTATGGGCTTTATCGGAAATCAGTCTCCAACGCATGAGCATCTCGCTCCCTTACTAAATTTGACAAATGTTTTGCAACTTTTAGTGACTTTTTATCAAAAATATTTCAAAATTACATGAATTGACTGAATTTTACATAAAAATTATGTATCGCAGCAAATAACTAAGTGAAGTTGTGAATGTGTAGCAACAGGTACTCATTTGCATCCCATTTTGCGATGCGATACCGCTCAAAATATTCCCTGTAAGCCCTGTTCACCTCTAGCTAAGTTCCATCGATCGATTCCTGAACTCCCTGACTATCAATTTCCAGAAACAAAGATGAAGGTACGAAAAAAATAACAAAGATGAATTAAAATAAATACTGCTATTATAACAGATACATTACCCCAGTACTCTCATAACAGATAGAAAATTGGCTAATCTTTTAAAATTATTAAACTCCTAATTCGATGTCATATTCCTAAATTAAATTCACTTTCATATTACAACTCATGCCCATTTTGAAAACATTGTTGCTGTAAGCTGTTGCTGGATATGGCAATGACAGCAGTTAGTAGGGCAACGGTATTTACAAAATGTACACCCTCCTTTCTTCTACTGACTCAATAAAAATTAAGTTTATTATCAATGTGGTACAGATTAAGCACACTAAAAGGAAGATTCATGAAAAGCTGCTCAACAATATAGTACCAGCTTTCACTTAATAGACCTTCTACGTAACCCTTAACACTCTGGTGTCAAAAGTTTAAATTTTCAAATTAAATTAAAAGATGAGCTGGGGTGTTCATTTTTCAAGAAATTTGGTGGGAGATGGTGCTGTTGTTGAAAAATGTACACCAGTTTCTTGGATATTGACACAGTAAAAGATGGATTATTGATATCAGAGTGGAAAGGGTTAATCTATCCAGTAGACTAACTATTACAAACATAACATATATTATCTTCTGGCTAATAGACACGGAAAACACTTTTTCATTGGTCAAGTCTGCTAAAACTGGCCCCTGTCGTGTCCTCGAGCAATATCCATTGGCAGGGCAAGAGAAGACTAGTTTGAAAAGTTACCAGACCTGCTAACCGAAATGCCTGAATTGCTAACCAAGGAAGTAATTCCAGTGGTACATTTTCAAAAATAGTCTCTTATTGTTCTCCAAATGGAGATTCAATACTTTGATATTCTTGACCACATCTTGGCCATTAAAGCATACATAAATACCTTTTTTCCAATGAGTTTCTTTCTGAGAAATTCGCGTGCTTCAAACATGTATGGTATATCATACAGAGGTCGCAGTCTTTTGTTTGAAACTTTCTTCTCCTCCGCATCACCCGCTTCTGTTGGCGGTCTGAAAGTCGCGAACAGAAAACATGAAGACATTTATATCTCCTGTGCGGAGTTAGAGATTAGTCTCTGGACCTATGCCTACTCAGTTTAGAGTAACCGTAAATAATGGAGGAATCCAGTTTTAGCTATGCTCCACCCATCTTCAGCTAAGCTCCACCCACACTTTACCCGTGTTTGGATCGGTCGATCCCTGAACAGCCTGACTATCAATTTCCAGAAAACTATATGGTTAAGCTCTTGAATATGTTGAAACTAATTTGACTGGATGCTATTAGTGCCATAGCCTATGGCAACAACAGCGCCCCGTTAAATTAGTTTCAAATTATTCAACAGCATCTTTACTAAATAGTAAAGACATACAATTCGTACAACAATGCCTAGTCCTTCATCAATTAAGCGTTCGTGACAAACTTATCAACGTCATTCATGATGTCATTGATTATGACATCATCCTACACGTCAGGTAGTTGATTATCATGTCATATGATTGATGGATAAATTGGAACGGTCCATTGCCATATACTCTGATGATGAAAGCAATTACTCAGCACAAATACTACAGCTCATAAATAAGGTAACATGTTTCCTAAACTAAATTTTGAACATGATGTAAGACATTTTCTGTTGGATATTTGAAATATAATTGAATTGGAAGACATTGCTGCCTTAGATAGCAATTAGTCTTGGAAATATGTTACGTTATTTCTGAGATCTACTCTATATATTTCATACCTAGAGAATATTTTCGCTCGTATGCCACTCTTCAAGGTAGAATATTCTTAGCAAATGTTGAGGAATTATTTTGTCCAAGTGGTTTAGGGATTAATTCGTGATAGCAGTATAAAACGATGTTGTAAACACTACAGTCAGACCTGTCTATAACGGACACCTCATAGCCCAGGAAGGACTGGTCACCTATGACAAATGGACATCGTGGTCACTTATAAGTTATTACAAATTAAATTACTTTTATGATCTTGCCACTTTCCTGATGAAGCCGAGCATAACCAGCCTTTGCAGTGGTCATGAGGAATATCCATTTGCTGGCCAAGAGAATATTATTTTTTGAAAATCTACCACATGAATAACTGGATCGGTAACCGAGCCAGCCATTCCAGTGGTAAATTTTCAAAAATAGTCTTTGCTTAGCCTGCAAATGGACATTCAAAAAGGAAAAAGGGTCAATGGTCACGCCAGACTGAGATCGCTTCAGTGGTCATGAAAACTGTTCATTTACATGTCAAGATGGCTTTCGTGGTCATGAGAACTGTCCATTTACAAGTCAAGATGGCTTTCGTGGTCATGAGAACTGTCCATTTACAAGTCAAGATGGCTTCCGTGGTCATGAGAACCGTCCACTTATCGGACATGACGGTTTCCATAGTCACGAGAACTGTCCATTTACAGGTCAAGAGGCTATTTTTGAGAATTTACCACTAAAACGTTAATGCTAAAAATTTGTTTAAGAATATCATAGAAAATGTCTATTTGCAGACCAACATGACCAAGAGATTATTTCTGAAAATATATCACTGAAATGATTGGCTCGGTTATCGAGCCAGTCAGTCTGGTGCTAAATTTTCAAAAGTAATTTTCTCTTGGTCTGCAAATGGATTTCTTAAGGCCACCACAGAGGCAGTCGTTTGGCCATCTTGTGTGTTAAACCTTTAACCCGTGAATTTGTTCAAGAAAATTAAATTTTCTCATAGAAAGTGTCCATTTGCTGATCAATAGAAGACTATTTTTGAAAATTTACCCTGGAATGACTGGCTCGGTTATCGAGCCAGTCATTCCAGTGATAAATTTTCTAAAAAAATCTTCTATTGGCATGAATTTATGTATGTGTCTGGAATAAAGAACAGGAGAGATCTTTACAATAACACACCTTGGTGGTCTTATACTGGCTAGAAAGACTTTCTTATATTGGTTGTCAGCAGTCTTAATCACCAAAGCATCGCCATTGACGATTTCAACTACCTGAAGAGAAGCACAAAATATAAATTAAACGTAGCCCTAGATTAGCTTTTCAGTAATTGAGTAAATTTACTCATAGAATTTTTGTAACTGGGTTTTCAAAAATTATATTGGGTATTCTAAGCTATATTGTTACATTATTAGCAGCAGAAGTGAAATAAATTGAGTAACTGGCTATTTTGCCACTCATGAAGTTTAAATTAATTGAGTGACGGGCCATTTTTATTGAGTAAAATACTCAGAAACCCTGCTTATCTAGAGCTCTGTATTAAGTGTACAATCCCTAGAACATAATCCATATGGAGACATATGCCTCGATATTTCACAGAACTTTTAGGTTCCAGTGGAGTGCCAGTACCTTTAGCGATAAATAACACAAGCCAAAATTTACTACCCATTGTAATGCATAAACATGGTTTATTCATGGATCTGAAATTAAGTTCAGGTTAGTTCCGATCAATACAGATCGCGGAAACTACACGGGTTCCAATAAATTCAGATATAGCGAGAGGGCTGTAGACTTGTAGCCACAAATGATTAGTGGTTCACATAAAAACTGCCATGGTTATGATCTGACAAGCAATGTATATAACTAACCTGGTTTAACCATTGTAAAACAAATTCTCTATGATGCAATTTATAAGCAATATTTTGTCAAATATCTTGAACCTAAGCTGGCATTCTTAACCGCGTACAAGTATATGCTAATACATCTCTAACTTTACTCTATTTATATGCACAGAACCCAGAGAACAAGAGCAATCCTAGATTGCATACCTGTTTTTCTGTACATTCTGTTTTACTCTTGGATTTTGACGATTTTATTTCACTATCAAGATCACAGCTTGTGCTTTTAGTTTGCCTAAACACCCGTTCGTGTGCTAAAATTTGATCAAAATCAGACGAGTAGTTTCTAAGTTACAGCAGTGTACAGAGTAGGCTTGCTCGATTTCGCGATTTAATCGAAAATCGGCATTTTGAACAAAATCGCGATTTTCTACGATGCAACTGAGAAAAAATCGAAAAATCATGAAAAGAATTGAGCAGACTATAAGATTTGAAAACTCATCATTCAGCAGTAAAAGAAAATTAAAGAAAATAACGCAACAGCATTCCAGATTGTTGTATTTTGAACTGCGTGCTCTGTTGATTACTCTTAAATGTAAATCATACATTCTGAAAGCAAAGATACACTGCACTATAGGATGAGTTTACGCCATTGCTATTGTAGCTACTCAAAGCTACCGTCCTATGTATATGGATTGCGCAGTATCTCCCCGGGTATTAATATTAGCGTCTTCGCGCTGCTCGGGTAATGACCTAAACTCGTTCTACAAAGGGAGGCTATAAGCAGAAGCGGGATTTAGATTTTTACTCACGGACATTTCATGTCAAATTTTGATGAACGTTTATTAAACTATATGCAATATTTAGATGGTCCCAATTAATAATTTCACTCCCGCGATGATAGATATAAGGTATACATTAAGCATAGACGTAGGATGGTAAGAATTTGTCACATGAAATTGTGTTTTAATTTCGTGCTAGTTTTGTATCATTTATTTCAACTTTTTCTAGAAATTCCAAGTCACAGTTTTGGTGACTTGTCACGTTACCCCGGTTTATACTTTTGGGAATTTGGACCTACGATTTCATCGAAAATCGCAATTTAAAAAAATAAAATCGATCCTGATGTTTCAAAGCAAATTGCACAACCCTAGTACAGAGAGAAACAAGCAGATCTGCATGCAATAGATGCTTTCCCATAAGTGGTGAGACTAATACAGTGATCCATTTCAATCTATGACCACTGATTTCTAGCTAAGTTCAGCCCACTTTTTTTATCTATTTTGGAATTGATTTGAAACTTTGAAAGATGAATACTCATAATCCAAATTTCAAGCTAACTCTAAAGGTAAGATGCTGAATATTTTGAAATTAATTTGACTGGGGATGTTGCTGCCTATACCAGTAACAGCTCCCAGTCAAATTAGTTTCAAAATATGCAATAGGATGTTTATTAAATTGTAAAATTCATCAAATACACAAATCATACACTCGCGACAGACTTTCCTTTTTGCTGATGGAGTTATATGTTATTTTGGTTGTGACATCAGCTAACATGTGACATATTTGATTATGTGATCACATCCCTCCATTATGTCCATGTCAGACATGTGTATCTACACGCAGTTCACTAACCTTTCCCTGTATGTGTTTGTCTTTGATATCAACAGTAGGAGCAGAAGGTTGATAATCTTTCCAGACTTTCACTTTACCTTCCTTAGCTTCCCTGTGAGAAAAAAACCATCCAATTTTTACTCTCCACAACTAAGCAATAAGAGCGTCACAAATGTTGCATAATACACATGTATTAGCAATGAGGTCCTCTACTTAGCAACTATTTATACATACAGAGCGGAAATATGATGGATTTCTTAGGAATATTCTATTGACTATTTTGAAACTGTAATTGGCCATCAAATTAGTTTCAAAATCTTGAACAACTTTTATGCATAGTTCTCTTGAAATTGGTACACTGGACTCTCAATGGTCAAAACCGGATGCTGAAGTGGTCTTGTGGAATGGAAATTGACAGGGAAAGAAGACTATTTTTGAAAATTTGCCACTGAAATGACTGGCTCAGCAACCGAGCCAGTCATTTCAGTGATAAATCTTCAAACATAGTCTTCTTTATCCTGCAAGTGTACATTCAAAAGGGAAATATTTAGATTTTCTGGAGCAAATGTGACCATTAGAGGGTTAAAGGGTTAACTATTAATGATGATGAAAGGTGCAATAAACAATAAAACAGCACTGATACTGGGATACAGGAAGATTTGTAAAAATATAAAACATAACAAAAATCTGATATGACAACATGAATAGAAAGTAAACAAAATATATTCGAGATAGCCATTTATGTGAAGTCCAGAAGACATATATATAGCCATTGTGTCAGGTGTGTGCCGCACACTACCATCGACAAACAGCGGATTATCAAGGTGATGCATGGATCTGATCTGTCACACCTACTTTTCATCATCTAATGGACTGATCTCTCACTAAAGCATGACGTCATAATGAATTACATCACCAGTTAGCGGACATCACAGTCATGAGCTCCGTCATGAACATCGTAAAATATGTCAGTAGTGTATGAATTGTATGTCTTTGATGGACCTACAATTTAATAATTTGGAACTAACTTAACTGGGAGCTGTTGCTGCTATAGGTGGTGAGGCAGCAACAGCCGCCAGCCAAATTAGTGTCAAAATATTCAACAGCTTAATATTTTCAAAAACAGTCTTCTCTTGGCCTCCAAATGGACACACATTCGTTGAGCAAAATGTCAATTTTCTTCACCTTTCAAATTAAGGAGTAATTAAAATGTAGATTTTGAAATATTTATGCAGTAAAAATTATTCACGATTATTTAATTATTTAATTTTTAGTCACATAAATTCATGATTTAAACAAGAGACTCAACATACGCCCGCAGGCATACTTGTTTGAGGAATGCTAAATGTGAGCAGTTTGTCTTTGATAAATAACACTTCGTCTATCCCTAACGCACCAGCTGAAAAAAAAATTGTGAATGTAGGTTCAAAACTCTTCGAGATCTGCTCTGGACAAGAAAATTTTGGCAAACTAGCTTTTCAGGGGAGACAACTCAGGCAAATATGGTTGGAATTTGCCAAAACGAAATCATTGCACTTTGTCTATCCCTAACACATCTGCTGGGGAAAAAATTGTGAGTGTAGGTTCAAAACTCTTCGAGATGTGCTCCGGACAAGAAATCACACGGGCTGATGGACGGCGAGCGCCATCACATAATACAACACTGGCGTATAAATTTAATCACGATTTTCGATTTAATCACGTAATCACGCGAGCGTAATTAAGAGCAATAAACAATAGCTTCTTATGAAGCCAACATCTGTGTACAAAGTACATACTTTGACACCGGTCATGTCCCATTACTTGGTAGTATGGAATGCCTGGTGCAGCTATCAAGTCATTCCAGTGGGAAAATAAACGAAATCTAGGATTTCTTTTTTCACGAGAGAGTTGATACTTACCTCCCTAATACTTTTGATATTGCTAAATATTGGCTTTCACTCAATAAACACTCAGATTAAAACAGTTAGGTGCCCCTACTGGGCAGGGAGTCAGAGCGTAGTCTGGCGGATGCCAGCCCCACCACCGCGCATGCGCAGACTAGCACTTCCTCTGACTAGATTATTGGCTGACACACATGCAACTATTAAGAGCCTGAAGACCGAGCCTCTGTGGGGTGGAGAGGCCGGGTCCGTATCTAGGGAGGTAAGTATCAACTCTCTCGTGAAAAAAGAAATCCTAGATTTCGTTTATTTCACTTCAAGAGTATACTTACCTCCCTAATACTTTTGATATTGCCAGAATTCGAAAGTGAATCTGGCGGGAGGGAGGCGAGGTCAAAAGACCAGCTCATCCCTATACGCTTTTCTGCGTTTAAGGCACTTAAACTTCTGAAACTGTAAGAAAAAACAGTCAGGATTTGACTAACCATCGGATAACACCACCGATGTATGAGAGATGACCGAATGTCATATGCGCTCCCCCCCCCCCCTCCTTCCTGGGAGGAAGAGTCGACTGACCGCAATGTCCTATACGCTCTCTACGTACAAGTGCCATGTACTACAGGACAGAGACGAAAAAGCTCCATTTTCGTAACTCTCAACAATGAACCACACAAATACACAAACCATCACCATATTAATAACGGGTAATCGTGACAATACAATCAACAACGGACAACACATGAACAAGACTGACCTTGTTGAAAATGGCTGCTGACATCATCTTCCCATCGGTAAAGACTGATGCAGGCCCAAAAAAGTGGGTGTTTCCATAAATTAATTGTGATATATATAAGTAATGAGGAAATCACCTCAAAAAATATAAACCGATTTATTTTTTCAAAACCGACAAGGCGAGAGGATTAGAGGTGTCACGGAGATAATGGTCTGTAAAACTTGACTCACAGTGCCACTGAGCCACCGACATAATATCATCCACAGGGACCCCATTAAATAGGGCCGTGGATGTCACTACGCCGCGGACACTGTGAGCCTTGGCCACGTCAACCTGCTTCCCGGTGGCGGATTTATGGCAAAACTGAATGCATTCCACAATCCACCTGGAAATGGTGTCCTTAGAAGCCCTCCCATGGGGTTCAATATATGACAACCATAACGCTGACTGGTCGGTGCGCCATGCCGCCGTACGTTGTTTGTACCGGCGCAGCGCCCGGACGGGACACCATGCTTTAGAATTAGGATCATATCTAGTTAAAGCAGGCAAAATAATAGGTTGACCTGGATATTTCAACGACTGATTTTTAGCCAAGAAATTAATCCTAGGTAGCAGCTTAAGGCCTTCCCCTGAAACCACAAAACGGTCATCCTCGGCTGATAAGGCATGAATCTCACTCCTACGCCTAGCCGAGGCCGCAGCAATTAAAAACACAGTCTTCAGTGTTAATAGTTTCATAGAAATGGAACTAAGTGGTTCAAAAGGCTTATCACCTAGTACTTGAAGCACTAGCGATAAACTCCAAGACGGAATCACAGGAGGATTCCTTGGTCTTAGATTGCCCATGCCTTTAATTAATACATTCAATGTATTTACTTCATCACTTCCCCTCTTAGCCAAGCAAGGAATAACAGACATTAATGCTGACTTATAACCAGCAATAGAGTTAGGCTTGAGGCTATAGGCATCATAGAGGTGACAGAGGAAATCAGCTACTACCTGAATAGATGAATCCATTGGATCAATACATCTTTTTGAGCACCATTCTGCAAATCTGTTGATTTTATAATTATATGCTCTGGAGGTTGACCCCCTCCTGGCTTTGGCCATAAACATGGCTGCTTGCTCAGAAAAGCCCTCCTTAATTCTAGATTCCTTGACAACATCCACGCAGTCAATCTGAACATTGACGGATTGTTGTGAAGGGCCTTGCCCTGGAAGATAATATCGTCCATCAGAGGCAGAGGAACCGGATTGCAGACCAGAAGGTCCAGCAGATCCGTATACCATGATCGGCTTGGCCAATCCGGGGCGATCAGAAGCACTTGGCATTCCTCTTGTCTGATTTTCTGAAGAATTTTTGGAATCAGGATTGCTGGAGGGAATGCGTATGCATACATTCTCCCCCAGCTGATAGCTAACGCATCTGTTGCGAAAGCGCTTGGATCCGGAATCGGAGAGACGTACGTCGTCATCTTCGCATTCTTCTTCGTTGCGAACAAATCGATGTTGGGTTTCCCCCAATGATCGAACAGACGATCCGCCACACATTGATTTAGTTGCCATTCCGTGGGTAAAACACTCATCCTTCGGCTCAATGAGTCTGCTAGCAGGTTTAACCTTCCCGGAATATGAACTGCTTTCAAGGTAATCTGGTGATCCAGACACCAACAAAGCAGTTTCCATGTCATCATACAGAGACTGGGCGACTTCGTTCCGCCCTGGCGGTTTATGTAAGTCACAACTGTTGAGTTGTCTGAACGAATAAGAACAATCTTGCCCTGAACTTTCTGTAAGAAATGTTCCAGGCCCAGGACTACTGCTCTTAGCTCCAGTAGATTTATATGTTCCTGTGACTGTTCCAGATTCCAAAGCCCTGATATCGTGGATTCTTCCAGGCAAGCTCCCCAGCCCTCCATCGATGCATCTGTATACACAGTCACCTGAGGGTGGGGAGGGGTTAGCAAAACCCCCGGCAAGAGATTCTCTGTATTCAACCACCATTGCAGGTGGTGAATCAGAGGCGCCAACACTGACACATTCGAGTCCAGCGAACCTGTACTCTGGGTCCATTGAGTCATGAGAAACAACTGGATCGGCCGCCTGCGTAAGGCGGCCTGAGGAATGACTGGTTCCAACGAAACCATCAACCCCAGCATTCTCAAGTAAACCCGTGCCAGGACATGACGACTGTCGCACACTGACTGAATCAACGAGATGAGTATTTGAACTCTCTCCTGAGTAGGATAAACATATCCTGTCTCTAGATCGAAGAACATCCCCAGGTAAACAAACTTCTGGGATGGAGTCAGCTCTGATTTTGGGAAATTGACCATCCAGCCCAAGTCTGTGAGAATTTTCAAAACAATCTCCAGATTGGCGGACAAACTTTCCCGGGTGTGCGCTTTCAACAGCCAGTCGTCTATGTACGTGTGGACTGCTATGCTTCTCCTGCGGAGGTATGCTGTGATTGCAAGAACCACACGGGTGAAAACCCGAGGAGCCGTGGAAATTCCGAAGGGCAACACCCTGAATTCCCACTGTCTGCCCTGGAATGCAAATCTCAGGAAGCGACAGAAACTCCCGTGGATGGGGATGTGGAAATAAGCGTCCTTCAAATCTATTGACGCCGTCCACATCCCCCTCTCCAACCCCGCCAACACCGAGCGCACCGTTTCCATCTTGAAACTGGGCGTCTCGATGAACTTGTTCAATGGCTTGAGGTTGAGAATCGGTCTCCACCCTCCGGTGCGTTTTGTTACTAAGAACAGGGTTGAATAGAAGCCCGGACACCTCTGTGCCGGCTGAATAGCTCCTTTTTGTACGAGGGAATTTATCTCCTCCTCGAGACACAACCTTTGATCTGGATCTCTCGGAATGGGAGTCCAGACTGGCACCAGAGACAGTCGCGACGGCGGGCCTGTCATCCACTCCGGATGATACCCCACGGAAAGCCATCGCAAGACTAAACGGTCCTGAGTTAACCGTTCCCACTCTTGCATGTGGTCGGCTAGCCGGCCTCCCACCGGTCCACCTAGGGACCGCGGTGGACACAAGGCATGCAAGAGCGGCACTGTCTCCGTCACCATACACACCGGCGTGGTCCTTACCGCGGTAAGCGCCCTGTCAGGAACGATAACCACGCCCAGATCCTCGCGCGACCCGCCCCGCCCCGCGCGCACCTCGGTGCACGGGCGGCTGCCTGGCTGACGGCGGCTGAGGAGCCTGCGCCCCCCTCACTGCTGGCCGAATCGCACGCGGCCGAGGCCGGCGCTGCGACGGCGGCTGGCCTCTGACTTGGCCAGCACCACCTCGAGCCTGCAGGGGACGATACGCAGGGGCCGCGGCGCGAACGTTAGCACGACGCAGCACCTCAAACTGTTCGCGCAGCGCCCTCTGGTTATTCACCAGGGTGACCGTCTCCTGGAGGTGGCGACATCCCTCACCTCCAAAAAGACCAGGACCCGTCATAGGCGTACGGAGTAGCCTATTATACAGGTCCTGAGACGGGCACAGATTGTCCAGGGCAAATGTGCGTCTTGCCCGGACACTCCTGGTCACCGCCCGCGTCATACAGTCCAGCGCCAGGTTAATACCATCCTGGATGGTTCGCTGGACCGCGAGCGGGCCTGGCTGGCGCGATGCGGATGCCGTTACTACCCCCTGTAACAGCTGGGAGACGTGGGACAGAGCGGCAATCGAAGCCCTCCCACTCTCCTCCGCATCACGCAACGCGGTATTCGCCGAACGCAACGCGTTCGCGCACAAGACCCCCGCGTCAGAACGGGAGCCTGGCCGCGTATCCTCACCCAAAGCCGCGCGGTCATCCACGCTGGGCTTGGGTACCACACCGTACCGCTGGTAGTCCAGGGGCACGATGCGACAACGCCTGGCCACCTCGCGAGGGGCCTTCGCGAGACGTCCACTCGTGTTAATGGACGACTCCGCCGCCTTGAACATGTCAACGACATGCTCCGCCAGCGGCAGAGAAGGCATAGCGTTAGCAGTTGGTTTCCCAGCTAACCACGGCGTGTGAACACGGTGGCTAGCCGACTGCTCCACGGGCAGATCAGGCCTAACGCTCACCAACCACTGGCAAGCGTCATACCAATCCTCCTCCGTGGCTAACTGCGAGCGCTCTACAAGACGGGGTCCTTCGTCTTCCTCCTGAGCGCAAGCAGTAGAGCTTGACGGCGGGTACGCTGATACACCTGGCAAGCCAGGGAAAACATGCGGGCCTGACAGCACCGGCATGAGAATATCACTGGTTTGACCAGGAGCAGGCACCGCGGTAGAGCGCGGGGTATATATAGCCCCACCACGGGCCCGGCCAGCACCAGCTACACGCTCGGCAAGCCGAGGTATGCGGTACCGCTGGCCATCAGCAGCGCCCTGGGCCACCATCTGAACCGCGGACCTTACTCCAGGGTGAGTAATACCGTGGAAAAAAGCGCCTGTATTCCCCGCGAGGGGTGCACAAACGTCTTCATCCATGTCCACGTCGTCAGACGGCGACCCTAGCAGGTAATCCTCATCACCCTGGTCAGAAAGATTAGACCCCGGGTCAGCAAAGAGAGCTAACCCGGGCTGACCAGGAACGGTGCCATAGGAGGTACTGGCCACCGCGGCGTGCGGATACCCCTGGACTGATAAGCAGCCCGCGGGTTCCAGCGACAACCGTCCACGGTCCCCTATCGGCGCGGCAATAAGCCTGCTGCCAGGGTCGTGGAACGCCCCCTCTAATGGGGCCACCTCTGAATCGTCGGACAACGGAAGCGGACTAAGGAAAATCGATCCAGAGGCGGGGATTACCTGCTCCGAAGCCGATGACGAGGACAATAAAGGATCTGGTCCAGGAAGCATGCCACGAAGCAACCCTGGAACCAAATCTTTTATTGTCCTCTTCATCTCTCCCAACATCTCGGTCCGGAAGGTCTCCATATCCACCGCGGACGAGACCTTCCCCTTACCCTTCCTACTTACAACCTCTCGTTTCCGCTTCTTCTTCTTCTCCTCCTCTACCACCTTGTCCGTCGCCTGTAAGCAGCACAAGAATTCGGACATTAACTCGCCCCCCCAGTGCTTACATATGTCACAATTAATCAAGGGACCACAAGGGCTACATCGATAACACAGATGCGGCCAGAACTTTACATGCATAAAACGTCCACAGGACGCGCAACCCGGTCCCTGAAACAGGCCAAAGGACAAGGAGTATGAGCAACTAGTTAAGCTTAGAAACTGAATCCAACTCAAAGAGAAGGAAAACGATCATAAAGATCAATATACATCAGAAACCAGCATAGCGCTTGAATTGCTGATAAATACATAGCCAGGCTGATTATGACGTCATTAATCCCGTGACAGGAAAAAATCGATCCCAACAAAACATCCAAGTGCAAGGACGAATTGTATGCTGAATGGATAAGTTGACTACACAACCATCAGATACATATAGATAACTCTTTTCTGGCAAAAATGTTAATTATCTCCCTTTGTTTGTTTACAATAATTAACATCACCACATTATCAATAACTAGATACCTGACACTTTGTATAGACAAACCATCCAACGTGACGAACCGGAAACTCCACCATCTGCACACCTCTTAACTCTCTCCACCTCATGGGAAAGGAATTGGATCAAGAGGGCAAAGTGAGAAGACCTTTATACCAGGCCTCCAACTCACTGGACATAATCTTTCATTTGGTTAGATAACCTAACAGTGTTAGTAGGAAATGGAACCATGGTGGAGAGAAAACTAATTCTCTGGTACTGTGACGTCACCACCTAGCGTCATACAGACCTGTGGACATAAACAGAAAGAGAAATTAGTCCTAGGTAGCACCAAGTTGATATAACCCAACCAACCAAGGCGCTTATCACGGTAAACGCGAGTCCCGGAAACACAATACACCGGGAAGAAAACTCGCTAATTTTACTAGAAGTCACCTGATTTAAAGGTCCTCCGTCCTCCTGTGGCGACGTATTCCTATCCGCCATCCAAAAAAGTGACTAACACTCCAAACAAACACCACTTAAACAGTTTAAGAGAGCGAAAAAGCTATTGAACAAAAAAACATGTGTGATCTCTTTGCCAATAATCTAGCAAAGAGGAAGTGCTAGTCTGCGCATGCGCGGTGGTGGGGCTGGCATCCGCCAGACTACGCTCTGACTCCCTGCCCAGTAGGGGCACCTAACTGTTTTAATCTGAGTGTTTATTGAGTGAAAGCCAATATTTAGCAATATCAAAAGTATTAGGGAGGTAAGTATACTCTTGAAGTGAAATTATAAAAACTGCCACATCTTGGCCTGCTAATGGACATTTTGCAATACATGCACCGGTGCAAAAGCCTGTTTTGGCCGGCTTGAACATTAAACAGGCTAAGGCAGGTAGGACTGTATGTTTATTGCGTGTGTAGAGAAGACATCATTTAAGTTATTATGCCATTTCATGCCTCGCTATTAATCTCTTACTTTTCCAAAGAACGTAGTTTTTCAGGTCCTTGAGAGACGACGCCCATACTCCAATCTACACAGCGAGCAAAACCTTGTGCCAGCAAGAGTTCTGTTATATTGCCATTCTGCAACAGAAATAATTACACACATTCATAAAAACTCAAGTCATCACGATTAGGGAACAAATAATCCTGAAATAGAATAATCTTTTTCTCAGATGTTGAGAAAGGGTAGATTCTGGAAAATAACAAGTGTGGGCCTTATAGGCTTGTTTTATGCACACGAAGATGCAGTATCACATACGACAGCGACACGGGTGCATTTTCACCAATACTGTTCATCGCCACCAATGACCAGATACTGAAGAATACATCAAACTGAAGTCTGTATATATATATCAGGGCTTCAAAAATGTCCATATTGTCCGGACATGTCCGAAGATTGTCTTCGATGACCGGTAAATGGGATGTCAAGTCGGACAGCAATGTATGTATTTTATTAAATCTTTGCGAATAAAAAACCCCCAGCAAATGTATCTAATAGAAGTCGCATCCAAATTTCAGCAGTTTGTGTAAATAAAAAAAATGTTGTGAGCTAAATAAAGTATAAATGTTAAATAAAACGAGCTTTGAAACGAAATTTTGCAATAACTTCGTGGAAATACCATCCAAATTACGTCACTTCCCTGTATGAGACAACTATCAACGGAAAAAGTGATTTTAACGGGTACCAAATATGCGGATCGGATTGAATGTAGTACATTCCGAGTTCCCGAGTCCAGCATTTTAGGTCCGTAAAATGAAGACTTCCGCAATAGGACGAGTTTACGCCGTCACATCTCGTAGCTACTCGGAGCTCCTTCCTACATATGTGGATTGAGCTGGTCTCTACCCGGGTACTAATATTAGCATCATTACGCTACTCGAGTAACGACCCAAACTAGTCATACAAAGGGAGACAATAAGCGGTAGCTGATAAATCCCGGAAATTCTATTCTATCTCAACGACATTTTATGTCAAAATTTGGATTAATTTTGATGAAGTAAACTGTTTATTAAAGTATGCACAATATTTAGGCCTTCCCAATTAATAATTTCACTTCCGCGATGATGGATGTAAGGTATACATTAAGCATAGACGTAAGATGGTAAAATTTTCGTGCTATTTTTTGTATCATCTGTGAAATATACCTAATAGAAGTTGGCCCCCCCCCCACCCCCCTACTCGGAGCTTTCGATTTAGAAAATATACAGCGCTTGTCCTATTAGAAGCTGCAGTATTACATCATGCATTTTCTCTGCCATTAAAAAGCCCATTTTCACTCAAAATAGTGGCCCTATAAAGATGAATTCTTCAAAAGGCACATCTGCGTATCACAACTGAGGCATACACCAAATTTCATTAAAATATACTTGAAGGGGTTCTGTATAATATGCTGTTTATGAGATATTGTGAACAGACAGACTCAGTGATTCCTATAAGGCTTCCGCACCGGATAAATCTGCAAGCGGCAGCAAATAAGACATAAGCTAAGTTAATGATAGCCATATTGAAAAGTAGAAAAACATTATTTATTATTCAAAAATTTCAAATCACCTGACATGAGATGCCTCTGACCAGGGATGGGGTCAATTCCATTTTATCAATTCCAATCCCACCTCAACTCATTTTATCAATTCCAATTCCGTTTCCACATTAACTCATTTTATCAATTCCAATTCCACCCAGACAAGTTCAATTCCAATTACATACCAATATTTACGTGAGATCAACATTGTTACATTTTAACCCTTTAATGCCCAAGATAAACTAGATTTATCCATTTGGAGGATAAGAGAAGACTATTTTTTTTTAATTTAACAATGCAATGACTGGCTCAGTTATGGAATCAGTCATATAACTGCTAAATTTTGAAAAATATTCTCTTAGCATACATATGATCCTTCCTCAAGACCAGTGCAGAACGCATTTTTGGCTGTCTTCTCCGTTAATATTTAAAACAATTAGAATAAAAATTGTTGTTGCCAATAGGTAGTTATATCTTTCAGTCAAATTATTGTCCAAAGTCAACATTCAGCAGATCTCATTTTTAGTTCATTTGACTTAATAATAGCTTAATGCTGAGTTTTTCCTGATGAATTGGACTGAAAGGTTAATGACATGTCTAATTATTGTAGATACATGTAAACCTTGCTATATAAATGTTTGCATTAAAAAGCATTAGAACGCAATGTATATAGTACAGTACTGAGTGAGAGTACTTAGCACATGTATGTAGTTTGAATAACACATCTAGTCCAGGTGTCTGTAGGGTGCGCGGTTTTGCATATAGCCATATCGGTAACGGTATGACTTTTCATATCGGTTTTAACCAAATATCGGTTTTATGGGTTGTGATCTGGGCAGTGGATGGGTTGAGTGATACCTAATAATTCATATAATCCTTTTAAACTATTTAATAAACTGAAAATTTTGTTGTCATGTATTTTTCAGCAATCGTTGACAGCTAATCGAGAGTGATACGTGTGCGCATGCATGCTGTAATATTTTGCTATATAGTCCACTTCAGATAATAGGTGTAATAGCGAATACATTTTCTCCATCTTAACTGCGTCCATCAGGCAAAATGTTAAATGTATTCATCATTTCGATACACAGATACCACATATTTTCTGACACAAACTTTGTTTGCGTTATATTTGTTCCACATCAAATATCCCTAGTTAAAAAATCCCGACATAACGGGAGTTGCACAATAATGATTGAGGGCATAATCCACTGAACTATATATATATTGACTGGACTGGACTGACTCGAATTGGAGAATATTTGAGAAACAAAATAAAATGTATTTATTTCTTGATGTAAACAGGTATGAATCAAACACAATGCGAAAGAGTACACAGTAATTAATTTTCTAATAAAATATATAACACACATGTATATGTGTGGTAAGCACTAAAGTTTACACAGTAGCACTGGATAAATCACCAACTTTCAGCCAAAAACTGCTTCTAGTGAGTTGAGAGATGTCTATTTGCAGATCGAGACTATTTTTGAAAATTTACCACTGGAATGGCTGGCTTGATAATTGAGCCAGTCATTCCAGTGGTAAATTTTCCCAGATATTTCTTCTCTTGATCTGAAAATGGATATTAAATTTACTTGAACAAAGTTACGTGTTACAGGGTTAATAATGGCTCATATTGCATGATAGAAATGACAATTGATTGACACGATCTGGCTTAAGGCTCTCTTTGGGGTTACTATCTCTCCAGATTTACTAAACAAGCGTTCGGATGGGCAACTTGTTGCCGTTACACAAAGATATTTCCGAGCCAATTTTGCTAGGTTTGGGAAGCTTTTCACATGTAGATTCCACCAATTTAAGACATTTGAGTCCTCATCAGGCTCAAAGCTGCCGGGGTAAGTTAAAATCTCATTCTCGATCGGACTTGCCTTGCTTGAGCTCACATCAATGGATTTTGCTTTACTAAATAGGCTTGATAGAGGGTTTTTTTGTAGGTGTCTTTGGTCAGGAGTTGTTTTCACAAGATCAATAGGCGAGTCTGTCTGGTCCACAGTTCGTTTCTTTACATCACTAACATCACATTCAGAGAGATATTTACATTTGAATTTTGGGTCTAGGAAGCTACTCATTGACAGAAGGGCGCTTATACTATCACCTTGGCTATTATATCTGTTTTCCATATCACCCTTTATTACATCTTTGATGTGGGATGTTAGAGAATGTTGGTCCTTCGATGTTTCTAGGATTTCTGTAGCCAACACCTTTACCAGTGGTTTTAGCGCAGAAACACTAACATACGGTTCTTGCGACAGAATGTGTGTAAAGTCACCCACCATCTGCAAAGCAGCTGAAACAGCTATAAGAACCTGGGTGTCCTGCCAAGATAGAGCAAGATGCGCCGTCTTTCTGTCATTGCTCAGGACGCGACATAGTGCAGGCTCCTGTTCTACAATCCTTTTAACCATGGCGAATTTGGAACCCCCATCGAGTCTGGCAATCCTATAATAGAAATAAAGATTTATAAGATATTTATAAAGTACGTGCACGCAGCATTGCAGCAGTTAAGTTAATCAAATGACATTTTGTATATTTTGAAATAAATCTGAATGGCAGGAGCTTCTCCCCTTAAAGCATCCAATCCCCCTAATCACAGGGGGATTAATCACCTAATCCAATCACATTTATTTCAACATATACAACAGCATCAAACAGCAATCAATCCATTTTATCGCATTTAAAATTCAGGGTTCAATGGGTTAGGCGGACGCAATCTAGATTTACTCTTGCCAACATAAAGGCGGCTGTGGTAGTGAATACAGATATTAGGTCAAACATCTCATCTAACGTTGGTCTATAAATTGATTAAAGAACCATGCCAAATTAGAGGCGCTCAATTAATGAGTACAGTTCACAGGTCTACAAACTATTTTCTTAGCATGCTGTTCGGCGGCTCGTCTCATCTAAGACTGGCTGACATATAATACCATTTAACGCTCATATCAGCCAAATACAGCGTTAGCTGTAGTCTTGAGAAAGGTATATTTCCCAACCAAGCGAAGACTATATTTGAAAATTTACCACTGGAATGACTGGCCAGATAACCAGGCCAGTCATTCCAGTGGTACATTTTCAAAAATAGTCTCTTGGCCTGCAAATGGACATTCAAAAAGCAAATATTTAAATTTTCAGGAATAAATTTAGGCACCAAAGGGTTAAAAGAGTGGCATAAATTATCTTACCGTAATCAGCTAATGCTGTGGAAGTTTCAATGACTCCTGCGCTTCCTTCAACTGGCGTCGCTTTTACCAGCTCATCGAGAATGTGGATACAATTGTCCGACAACGTCCTAACGCACGGGTTATACTCTGATCAGTGAGCGATTTGTATATCGCCAGGTGCAGGTTATGTCCAAAACAACTTAAATTACTCCATTCTAAGTCACGCAGTGCCTTTTTTATATTAGCGCCATTGTCCGTTGTCATGCTAACAAATTTGCTCGAGTCTAAACCCCAGTTAGCTAAGCAGTCTTTCAAGGTCTCACCAATATTGTCGGCAGTATGATCATCAGGGAGTGTTTCTTGAATTAGAGATTGTAATTTCCAGTCAGCATCTATGAAATGAATGGTTAGTCCCAAATATGGAACCATTCCCTCCGATGACCATAGGTCACACGTACCTGAGTAATAATCGGCAGTTTTCACATCTGTCAATACACGATAGCGAATTTCATTATATAACTCCGGAATGGTGGTTTCTGTGAAATATTTACGCCCAGGTAACTGATACCGGCTATCAAACTGAGCAATCATTCCCTTGAAAGACTGTTGTCAACGGTATAAATAGGCACCATAGCCCCGGCAATATACTTAGTTACACCTTTGGTTAACTGTCGGAAACGGGTGCTTGATTTTTCGTACAACTGCCCTTTCTGTAGTGTCTGTGTTATCTTAGGCTGCTTTGCCGGCCGATCACTACTTTCACCTGCGCTGTCATCTCGTTTACGCTTGGTTGGCTGTAACTGCGAATACGCTAATGGATGGTGTTTACGAAGGTGAAACGTCAGATTTGACGTAATTCCCACCACTAGCTGACACAGTTACACGGCACAGTTTGCAAGTTGGTTTCGTCTCATTAACTGCTTTACCATTTTCATCTGACACAAATCCATAGTGAGACCATATGGGCGATGCCGCTTTCGCCTTTGGAATTAACTCCATTTTATGGCCTAACCAGTAACCACTACCACAAACTTGTACAAAAAACTTTGAAAATACTTATAATTGATAAAAGCAATATGTAATAATCAAGAAAATTTGAAATTGATAACAACTACAAAAATTTTCCTTCTTTTATACTATATAGACCAAATTAACTCAAGGAGGGTATGGGCTCGCTGTTTAGCTAAGTGTGATTATTATTAATCCGTATATAATACGCTGGTTAACTGACAATGTTTATACACAATTGACTGTATATCACCGTGTCGGTGTACGATCACTGAACCCACTAAAACGACCATTCATTTCGGCACGGAAAATAATCAATCACCGAGATCAAAGGTCAATAGCTTACCGACGTCATTACATAAAGTATGTTCAATAATAAAAAGACAAATTATTATTCTCAATTTGATTGGCTAATTTCTGGCATATGACCGTATGGACCAATGAGACTGGAATTAGCAGAGGGAAGAGCAAGAACGCTACTTCTTGCAAATGGCCGATGGAGGAAAATATGTGTTTATACATTGACGCTTTTAATGCCAGCCCCGGGTTAGTATTTGTACGAAAAAACCGATAATTTTGTCATATTCGGTTTGACGATATTTATTCCTCATAGGCAGTTTTTAAACCGTCAGTGTATGATATCGGTTTTTAATATGGTATCGGTATATCGCGTAGCCCTGGTGTCTGTTTTAAAAGCTGAGTCATTTCACAGAGGGGGTTGTTCAATGATTCCTTTGTCATGTAGTATGGTATAATTACAGGGCAATTATCTTGTAATGTACTTCTTTCTTCACCCATTTCATTCCATGCAGATGCTTTATTACTTTACTGAACACTAGTGCTAACTGGTGCTAACATCTTGCCGAATAAATTTAACACAATTTGGTTATCTTGATTCTAGCTTATATATTTGAAATTAGTTTAACTAATTTGCATGATTTTAAACATGGCATGATTTCATAGAGATGATAACCTGTTTCCAGGGAATGCGGAATGAAATAAGTTCAAGATCAGTGGCTTTGATTGAATAAAGGAGGTACAAAGCTCACATAGGATAAAAAGGTTAATTGGTCGCTGGTCAGGGAGAATTCACTGAATTCAATAATGTATTAAAGTTTATAGCATTTATCAGATATTTATTTTGTCAATTCAGAGATTATTTTTGAAAATTTCCCACTAGAATTACTGGCTCAGTTATCCAGATAGCCACTCTAAAAAAATAGTCTTCCATTGGGCTGCCACTGGACATTTCTCAAACTCATTGCAGAAGGTGTTTTGGCCGGCATAGGTGTTAAAGGTTAAGGGCTAACTTGCTCATCACTGAATTATCAGTATCTCAAATTCTAGTTTTCAAACCAAAGATATAACTAAGTTGTTAAGATTAATTTTAACAGAAACTGTTGCAGCCATAGAAGACAAAAGTATTCAGTCAAATTAATTTTACAATATTCAATAAAGCATCTAATAACAGCTGGCATAATAAATATCATCAACCTGCATATAGAATGAAATGTGGTAAATGGTATCATATAGATCATTTAAGATGAAATGCATTAAGGGCATATAAACAACAGTGTATAATTTATACATATGACATGTACATTATATAGTCAACAATGTTCAGTAAATCTATGACAAATATGACTGGAATTGATTGAAATTGAATTGGAATTTATCAATTCCGGTCAATTCAAATTATCAATTCCAAATCCAATTCCAAATCCAATGTCTAAAAATTTATCAATACCAATTCCGGAGTCCTCAGTTTTATCAATTCCAATTCTGGAATTGAATTCGAATTGACTGATCAATTCCAATCGGAATTGACCCCAACCCTACCTCTGACCAATACAACCTTCATCAGATGGAAGTTTTCTTGAGGCAGAGAAATAGATCAGAAATACCAGAAATATTTTAACTACATGTATGCGTCAGAAGCAAGGTTTTTGACAAATATTAGTTTGCCAGGAGAGTTTAACTTTGGCAAATGTTGAGTGTTTTCTCTGCAATATAATCTCAAATGAGTTCCTGTATGCGTATTCAATTTGACCAGAATCCAGCGAGGGGGGGGGGGGGGGAATCTAAAATTATGTCCTGTAAAGCAATCTTGCTGGACACAAGCATGGATACATAGATTATGCTTAACCATTTAACCCTCGAATCTGTTCAAGAAAATTCAAATTTTCTCACTGAAAATGTCCATTTGCAGACCAAGAGGACTATTTTTGAAAATTTACCACTGAAATGACTGCCTCAGCTATCGAGCCAGTATTTCCAATTGCAAATTTTCAAAAATATTCTTCTCTTGGTCTGCAAATAGGCATTTCTCAAGACCACTGCAGAAGGTGTTTTTAGCTGATATGAGTGTTAAAGGGTTAATTCGTGTTCCACATTAGGAATGTTAGATAGGAAACGAATAACTCACTGGATGCATGACTGTTCCTAACAAGTTCTGGTTAGACACACCCTCCAGAATAATCTGAACTTCACGCTGGAGCAGACGAGATTCTGTAAAATAGCGGGCTTCCTGCGCAAATGCATCTGGAATTTGTTGATCGCCTTCCACCTTAAACATGGGACACTGAAAGAGAAGCACAAGATCAGATTAGCAATGAGATGATTGGATTACCAATGAGATGATAATAGTCACACTGTGTTCATTCTAGAATCTAAAAAATGCTGGGGTGGCAGGGTGAGGGAATTAAATAAGGGGTGGTTAAAAACTTGAGGGACAGACGCTAACCTAGACTAAACTGCAATGATTCAAATGGCCTTATAAATTTTTAATGCAGAATAGCCTTGCTTTTGGAAATTAAACCATTTCAGAATGCTTTGGCAAATATGCAAATTATGAAAATCTATTTTTCAATTAATTACATTATATAATATACAACCTGAAAAAAGCCGATTTTGTTCATGCAAGACATTTTGAAACATTATCCGTTTCAAACTCAAACCTGGAATTTTGCTCCAGATCAAGTACAATACATATGGATCCTTCCACACAAGACCCAATGTGTCTCCAGAATACTGAATCAATCAGTCAACGTATTTCCAAAACATTGAATCAATCGGTCAAAGTTAGAAAGAGTTACATGTACAGTACGACTCTAAAATAAATTAGGATGTTTCCAAAACAGAAACAAACATGACGATAGTTACATGTAATACAATTTTGAACACGATGGAAGAAATGTTCTGCTTAATATTTTGAGTATAGGCGACAATGTCCTCCAATCCAATTATGATTCAAATATTCAACAGTACAATTTAATTTATTTTGGAAACATTCCATGTTATTTCCGAGTTGTACTGTACATGTGTCTAATAGAAAAGGCATCTCAGAAAAATTGTCTGCCTAGTATCACACAGCTTAAATTTTTAAGGGAGATAACTATGACAGGTGAGCGACTTTGACATAGTATCAATAGTAGCAACATCCTTAATCTTACAATGCAAACGAAAAAATTGACACAGCTGAGCCACAGCCGCCTCTGCTCATCACCGCTCTGGACATGCTGCAAGCCAGAAACGATTTCTAAAATGGTGGATAAACCGGATCTGTCAGCAAATTCCTACCTTAATTCCGGAGAGCATGACAGTGACATAGTGGAATGAAGGTAAAAGAAAGGCTCTAACTGTACAACCATCTCGCACATGCTCAATAATCGCTGAAAGCAACAACAAAGATTTTAACCACTTTAATTGTTAACAAGGAGTTACAAGGCAAGAGAAGACAGATTAGGAAAATCTGACCAGTTGATGCCAAAATCTATCTGTGTTCTTTGGACAGTCAAGGAGACCACTGGTCAGAACTAAGGGCCAAGTTTATGTTTGATACCTTTAATAGAACTTGATCTAACATCCTAAGACATAACATAATGCACTTAACCCTTTAATCCTTGAATTTATTCAAGAACATTTAAATTTTCTCAAAGAAAATGCCTATTTGCAGACCAAGAAGACTATTTTTGAAAATTTACCATTGGAATGACTGGCTCGGTATTGAGCTAGTCATTCCACCGGTAAATTTTCAAAAAGTCTTCTTTTGGTTTGCAAATGGACATTTCGCAAGACCACTGCAGAAGCCTTTTTTTGGCTGATATGGGTGTTAAAGGGTTAATGGATGGATCCAATTTAGCTTTGCTTCAGCCATCATTAGCTAAGCTCTGCTAAGCTATGCTTTGCCCGTGTTGAGATCGATTTATATACTTCGAACCCTCACCTCCCAGAAACACATTTTCAAGTTAACTAGACAGGCAAACTGTTGAATAGTTTGAAACTAATTTGACTGGATGCTGCTGCCTATGACAGCAACAGTGCCCCTGTCATATTAGTTTCAAAATACTCAACAGACTGTTTATTAAATAGTAGAGACATATAGTTCGCACAATTGATGGACTATTCAAAATTCCTGACTAACTTAGCTACGGCATTCATTACATATTTCCTTATACATGTGACGTTATTGATTATGATGTCATACTTGAGTAACAGATTGGGTTCATCTATTGGATCACCATGACATTGATCCTTTGGCACCAAAATCACTATCATTCTCCAGATCTCTGGAGGGGAATCTCCCATCAAAGTTTGGTGAAAATCGCTTTAGTAGGACATGAGTTATGATCAAAATGATGTCATTGCTTGGGCCCTATTGGGTCACCATGATCAGGACTCTTGACCTTTATATAACGGACCTTTCCAGTGTTAGCAATGACCCGCTAATCCCTAGTTAAGCTCCACCAACACCTCGCTCGTGTTGGAATCGATCAAGCACGGCTAGAAATTAACTTTTTTCATGGTGATCCATACGGATCAGTACAGTTAGGCTTGTGCAATTACGTGATTAAATCAAAAATCGTGATTATGTTTTAAATCGTGAATTTATATGATTAAAACTTAAACAATCGAATAATCTCGAATATTTTCTATTGCATAGAATATTTCGAAACCTAACTTTCAATTACCTTTTAATGCGATCGGTCATGAAAAATGACATTGAAAAAGGACTTTTCTAAACACCATTGCAGTTTTCATCATTGATATTCTTTTGTTGCTATGTCTTAGTAGTTTGTATCCAAGCTGATTAATCGAGTAATCAGGATTATTTTTTATTAATCGATCACGATCACTCAACGCAATAATCGCACATGCCTAAGTACAGTACATTAGAAAAGTTACTGATCTGTGACAATTTCTACTGATCCGTATGGTAACCATAGTATGAACACATTTTTGCTGCATATATGATTATTTGACAAATTTGCGTAAATCAGTTTCCATTGATAAATAAACATTTAGCGGTATTAACGGTTAAAAGCAGTGATGAAAATTAGCACGAGTTCGCCCAGTCGCCAATGGCGACTAGATTTTGGTCTGGGCCCCTAAAAGTTAATATTCACTCGGCCAATGGCGAGCGGAAATTGTCTCAAGCTATATTTTATTGTTTTAGTTTAAACTCACCCATTGAAAACTATTTTCTCATACAAAAGAATCAAAGAAAAGTGGAAGTGTTAAATAAATAAATCATAATTCGCGTTATTTTCAACAACGGCTACCTAATAACCTTTTATATTCAACAACGGCTACCATATGCGTCTATCATTCCATGTTACGGATTTACATTGACGCGTCAAGTATTGGTAACATATGTTGCACAGTAGCACTGTTCGGCTCGCGCTCGGAACATTCACTAAATGTGATCTATTTATAACTCTAGCTATTCTTATTAACTGTTGGCCAGCTCACTTATAATTTATGCGGGTACATCATATGCTGGATATACATAGTCGACCAATCAAATTAGGAGAAATAAACACACCTTATGATGCAACCGCGGAGATAATTTAATTGGTTCGAGGACAACACGCTCTGGTGTACCTTTCGACATTAAGGGAATGTTATTGCATTTAATTATAATTATAATTCTAACGACCAAATTCGGCACGGTCGGCAGTTTTGCAATTGACTTCATATGTTCGCAGTTTTAGAAGATGGGCATTCTTGAATGACGATCGATCGTCCATACATTGCATTCTTGTATTGATTGCTGTTATATATTTAATGTCACAAGTAGGAGGAGCAATGTTAACTTTAGTGGAAATAAAATTACTAATTTATGAGACAGAAAATGTACTGATCCACTCGGATCAGTTGTCACTATACCGTGGTAATACGGCACTGATATGGACAACAAAAATGCCTACGGCTCATTGGTTAAATTCAAGCCCTGATCGATTCCCGAATGCGCTGACAATCAATTCCAGAAAACTATACATCGAGCCAGTCATTCCAGTAATATATGTTCAAAACTCCTCTTGACCCGAGATTCAATAAATAAATTGTCAATTCTCTTAACAAGTCTTGACCATTAAAGGGTTAAAGGTGTTTGTTACCCCTTTAATGGTCAAATTTGGTCAAGAAAAGCTAAACATTTGTTTATTGAGTGTCCATTTGCAAGCCAAGAGAAGAGTATTTTTTGGAAATTTATCACTGGAATGACTGGCTCGTTTATCGAGCCTCTCATTCCAGTGATAAATAAACAAAAATACTCTTCTCTGGCCCCGCAAATGGACATTCCTCAAGACCAGTGCAGAGGTCAGTTTTGGCCATCTTGACTATTAGAGGGTTAAAACACCCTGTTCAAGGCATCTATGTTGTAGTGCTTGAAGCCAGGAACAGAATAATCAGGTCAGTAACTAGTTACCGGATACGACTGCAGCATCTGTACCTACATATTATACAAATCACCAACCAACAGGATTATGAAAACCTACCTTCAACTGGCTTGCCATGGAACGAGTCAACAAAGTTACGTGGATTATCAAGCATCCAGATGATTTCTCGTACGTGGTCAATGGCACCTTCTGACCACTTGCCACGTCCAGCTGCTTTGGCCGCCTCCTCCAACTGGATCAGTCTCTGCTGTGCCTCGCTGAAGCAATAGATGGTTGTTGTTTCATGAAAATATGTCCTAGGTTTTCAAACACTTTTGTTAAATTTAAGCGTTTTAAAATCAAAATGACGTAACCCTTTAACCCTTACCAATCGTGTCAAAATTTTTAATTTTCAAATCAAATTAAAAGATTAACAGGTGTTAATTTTTCAGCAAATTTGGTCGGAGATGGTGTTGTCGAAGACAGCAACATCTTTCACCAAAATTGTTGAAAACTGAACACAAGGTTCTTTGATATTGACACAGTAAAAGATAGAATATTGACATCAGAGTGGTAAGGGTTAACACTCATATCACCCCAAAACAGCTTCTGCAGTGGTCTTGAGAAATATCCATTTGCAGACAAAGAGGAGACTATTTTTGAAAATTTACCACTGGAATGACTGGCTCGATAATCAAAAATAGTCATCTCGTGGTCTGCAAATGGATATTTTCTATGAGAAAATTGAAATTTTTCTTGAACAAATTCAAGGGTCAAAGGGTTAAAAAAAAAGAAAATCTGAATTCTGTAAGTACATATACATTAACCCTTTGAACTCTGACCTCACAAAATCTCAATTTCAAGGTCGCTATACAGGTGAGTGATGGACCCACCCATTCACCCATTCACCAAATGCTAGTAAAATTGAGATCTAGTTAATAGAAAGCAGGACTGGCTAAATATTTGGTTAATGATTAAAATCATACTATTATACATAATTTCTACGTAGAGAATCATTAAAATTAATGCATATGATCATGTCGATAGTCACTTACAGGACTGGCGGTATGATCAGCGAACGAAAAGAAGAAGAAGAAGATTAAAATTAATTTTGAAGAAAATCTTAAGATACATATTTATGTAACTAATACTCATATTATGTTTTTAATTTGACAAAGTAAACCCTGATATCCTAATACTTAATGTCAGGCAGCAACAGCTTCCAGGCAAATTATTTTCAAAATATTCAACATGATCTTGTATCTGGTATGTAGCATTGAAAGGTGTACCTGGTGGTGATGGATTGTAGACATAGGAAAACATTGGCTAAAATAATTCAGCTAAATTGGCTAACAAGTCGGGCATTGGCAAATCAATTGGCTAAGAATTTCTGAAAGCCAGGTCTGCCCCCGAGTCAGGTAAGCTATGGAACATTTTGAAACCAATATGTTAGGAAATTGTTGCTGACATAAGCAGCAATAACTTTCAGTTAAATTCGTTTCAAAATAACATAATTTTTATTAAATCATAAAGGAATTTGATGAATTGGCCTTTCTGGTTCAAAGCTTTAAGCAATTTAAACCTTTCATGGTGAAGCCAGTAGGCCAGTCATTCCAGTGATAAATTTTTAAAAACTGTATTCTCTTGGCCTGTAAATGGGCATTCAATAGGCAAATACTTTGATTCCATTGACCAAATTTATCCATTAAAGAGCTAAGGGTCGATATGTACCCTGGCATTACTGTTGTACGTGTATAAACAAACCTACATCTAATATTAATAATAATTCATCAATAACGAGTTATTGCTAAAAAACGAATGAATTACCAAAGTTTGTACTTTTCAAGAGGGATAACTCTGATAAATACTGCAGAAAACTAACAGTACTAATAGACAGTTGACTTCACCCTAACTACATGTAACTACATGTATATTAAGATATGTTCTGCATTTGGTTTAAATAGATTTATTCAAACAAGTCATTGCACAGAAATGATTTTATAATTTTAAGCTTTCAACGGCAGTAAGTTTGGCAAATAGTGACACACAAATATCGACAAAAGTAACGAAACATGTTAGAACTTGACCTCTTGAGTTACTAGTCTTATATCATATACTGAACTTTGGGTGAAATCTATTTCTAAAGGCTAACACAAGCTACTGCACAGAAACCAATGGGCCTTTCTATTTTTAGCTATTCCCCACCCATCTGTAGCTAAGCTCCACCCACACCTCGCTCGTGTTGGGATTGATCGATATCTGAACTCCCCGACTATTAATTTCTAGAAAACTATACAGTAAGTTATTGAATAGCAACAGCGTCCAGTCAAATTAGTTTCAAAATATTCAACAGCATGTTTATTAAATACTAGAGACATACAATTCGTACGTGTCGGACTATTAAGAGTTAAAGACGGGCCAAATAGAACCATAATTTATCTGGTATCGCATCTCAATTTGCTACTCATATTTAGTCATTTGCTATCTCTTCTGCAACATGCATAGCTATATCTGTTACACAAAATTTGCATGGAATTACAATTTATTATTGATTTTCTTAAGTTCTATTATTAACCCTTTCCACGACACATTCTTTACTATGTACATGTATAGCATATTCTGTTGAATATTTTGAAATTAATATGACTAGAAGCCAATGCTTCCTTAGGCAGCAATGGCTTTAAGTCATATTAATTTCAAAATATTCAACAGCATTCCTGTTTGTTTGCTCCGAGATTGAGACACAGGGGATTTATCAGTGAAAGAGTTAATTACTATACGCGTAGCAATATATGCTATGCAAATATTAAATTCTAAATTATGCCCTGGGGAATGAACTTATATTATAAATGACAACATTCTTACGATATGGCGATACCCCCCCACCCCTCCCACCCAGGCACCCACCACCAATATTTCAAGCAGATAATTACTGATTTTCCTTGGCCATTAACCATTCAACTCTCAAAACTTCTTCAAGAAATCTTCTCGCCAAAAATGTCCATTTGCAGGTCAAGAGAACTTTTTCAATTTACCACTGAAGTGATAAATCTTCAAAAATAATCTACTATTGGTCCACAAATGTACATTTCTCAAGACTACTGCAAAAGCTGTTTTAGCTGACTTGAGGGTTACAGTGTATCATTTACATGCAAGTCCCTTATTGCATGCGTAACTGAAACTTTATAAATCTTAACTTTAAATGAATATGTCTAGCTTCAATCACACAAGTCATACATCAAGTTTATAAACATATATGGACGGACAGTACGGTAGACTTACTCTCCGGGCTTGATTCCACCTCTGCGGACCTCGACTAGGCCTTCAGCAATGATTAACTCTGTCATGTTCTCACCCGTCGTATCTGCAATGAAATGTGACTGAATGTAGAAATATCAGTGCTCCATAAAGAGTCCACATTTAACAATTTATTTACAAGAAATGTCCATTTGGGGACCAAGAATATTTTTTAATATCTAGCACTGAAATGACTTCGTTCGATAACTGAGTCAGTTGTTCCTCTGGTGGAATTTCAAAAACAGCCTTCTCATATTTTCCAAGTCGACATTTCTAACTAAGAAAAAATTTAAATTTTCCTGAACAACTTTGAGGATTAAGGGGTTAAATATAACAGACTCATTACTGATTGCATGCAACAAGGGAGATAACTCTAATGATTTAAACGAAAGACCAGTTGTGGTCATATGTTCACTGACTTTCTATATGTAAATTAAAGTAACACCATTGACATGAAGTACAAGATTCAGATACGTAACCATGGTGAATATGAACAAATTCTGGTGTAACAGAATCCTCAAATGCCGTTTTGTTAAGTTAGTCAATATTCATTCACTAGATATGGAACGCTTTCTAAATGCAGAATTTTTAAAGTTACAAATAACAGGCCTGTTCTGGAAAGCACACTTTGGATGCGTTTTAAAGTTTCAGGGGAGGCAACTCCGGCAAATATGAATGGATTCTACTGTGACCCAATCCTAAGAGAGATCTTGTCGCAAGGTACATGTATTATTATAGCAAATTTAATGCAAATCCAGATCATTACCTGAATTATGATGAACATAATATCATACATGTCTATTTATTATCCTGAATTATGATTAACATAATATCATACGTGTCTATTTAGACTTAGGTTCCACTCACACACATGTAAAAGCAGGCCTCGCCACGAGAGGCCAGTGATTGCTCTCCTCTCGCCTCCACTCACCTAAAATTAATTTTAGGTGAGTATCTCATTGCTCGCCTCCATTGCTTACTTACTAACAATGGCAGCATATAGGTGAGTACTGGCACAACTCACCTCACTTGCTTAAATTTAAATTCAGGAGAGCAAATTATTGCTCCCCTTCAAAATCCTCCTTAAAATAATTCCCCGATTTTGGAGAGAATATCTCGTGTCATTGTCATGTCTGTTTGTTTAACTATTTATTGTAATAATGCACACACATTTTGAAAATAAACAGGTGGCATATTATTGAAATCGCCAGTGGGTGGGTGTGTGCGCGTGCGATTACCAGTACATACCTTTACCGAGGTAGATACAACCATATTCCCTTTCAGTCCCAGGTGCTTTATATTCCACTGTGAACACTACTTCCTTGCCGATAAGCTTTTTCCGCAAAAACTCTCGTGCCTCCCAGGCAAATGCCTATTAAAAAAGAGGTAATTTAAGGACAAATAAAGTAATTTATTGTAAAGGAAATTACGTCAGTGCCAGTGGCAGGCCAAAGGTTCACATAATTCTAGGAATTGATATGATAGAAATACCATGTACTAATGGCGAGGTAAATTGTTGGAGTAAGATTTTTATTTTCCTTTCTAAATTAATATGCAATATCTCATTTCAATACAGCTCATAATTAACCTAGCATGTTTCCAAAACAAAATAAAGCATACGGTTGAATATTTTGGACTTAAATTGATTGGAAGCCATCGCTGCCTAACACGCCTAGGCAAAATTGCAGTAATTAACACCTTTGTGTTTTAGAAACCTGTAAACTCATTTATGAGTTGTACTGTGTATGATCAGCTATTATTTCAGTAAAAGTGACAATTAATATAAGAAATTAAAATATGATGCCAATTTTCATAAAACTGTCATAATTCTTCATATAATCACACAACTTCAATGTACAAACAAAATCTGTCCATAAAAATCACCAAACAGTGCTAGCCCTATTAATACAAGTCAGTTGTATATTGGAAAAGCATGTGCATACAAGTACATGTATCAGGGATTGTACACCTTTCTACGTTTGAAATTCCATCACTTTTCCATGACCAAAATTAACAAATTCCATGACTTCCAAGAAGTAATATCTAGAAGATTTGTGTTTATTGTAGACCTTTTCTAAGCCATCAACAACTTTCAGTCAAATTGTTTTCAAAATATTCAGCAAAATAAGTTTTTGCTCATTGAAATTATTGTCTGGTCGGCTGCAGCAACGAGACAGTTAACCCTTTAATGACTAAATTTGTTTTAAAAAATCAGGATATTTACTTATTGAATGTCCATTTGCTGGCCAAGACAAGACTTTTTGAAAGTTTATCACTGGAATGACTGGCTCGGTTATCCGTCTTCTCTTGGCCTGCAAATGGACATTTCTCAAGACCATTTCAAAGGCTGGTTTTGGCCGGCTTCGTCGTGAAAGGGTTAAACATTGTTTCTGAGATGTCACCGAAGAAATAACCCAATTCACGAGCAAAGATATTTACCTCATCCTTGGTCTCTTGTGATCCCTGAAAATTTGGGTTTGCTCTTCGAGCCAGTCTGGGAGCTGTGACATTGGACAAACATAGTGTCCGTTCAGGCGGTGGTCCACCTCGAGGTTGACCACGGATGACAACTGCATCGCCTGACAGAATCTACAATAAACAAGAATATATATATGGGAATAAGTGTATGACAGTATACCTGGCCCAAGACAGCAGCCAATAATTTAATATAGTGGAGTGGCTTGGGGGAATGATCGTGACCTGCGGGAACAAAGAACCAAATTTGGCACAGATGTACTTGAGGGAAATACGAAACTTTTTGGCGGGGGGGGGGGGGCTGCCAAATTTCAAAGGTCATGGTCATGCCGAGGTCAAGGTCAAATTATGTTGGTTTTTTCACATTTTCCCAAAGGAATGAGCGTGACACACTGTAATAAAGCAACAAATAAGGGCACAGATGTACTAGAGGACAACACAAACATTTTTAGAGTGGGCTGCCGAAGTCTAAACATCAAGGTCACACACAGCTCAAGGTCAAATTATGTGGGGGTTTTCATATTTACTCAATGGAATGACCGTGACACACTATAACAAAGCACCAAATTTGGCACAGATGTATTAGAGGACAATACAAACATTTTTAGAGTGGGCTGCCAAAGTCTAAATGTCAAGGTTATGCAGAGGTCAAGGTCAAAGGTGAAATTATGTGGGATTTTTTATATTTCTTCCCAGGGAATGTGTGTATCATGCTGCAAAAAGCACAGGTTTTGACACAGATGTACCATAGTACAATGCATAACTTTTCAGATGGGTCTGCTAAGTTTTAATGGTCAGGGTCACGTCTAGGGGCAAGGTCAAAGATCAAATTGTGTGTTGTTTTAATATTTTACATAGAATTACTATGACATGCTGTATCAAAGCCAGTTTTTTGTACTGATGTACCTTAGTCAGTGCTGTTCCTGGGTTCATTGTTCAAAAGGATAATTTGAGGTCTTGGCCCCTCCCATTATAAATAAATGTGGGAAATGTTAATTTAAATGGTACATTTGTATTCTGAGGTTGGAAACTGTGCACAACACGGTTTAGCATAATGCAAATCTCTCTAGAGGGGTTGCCAAATTAAGGTCAATGTCAAAATGTAAAATTGTGGTGGGGTCTTATTACCAAAATAGAAACATAAACGTGCTGTCTAAACCAACAGTTTTATGTTCAATTGTGTAATTCCAATCATGGCAATTACACCGAGAATACATGCGTGATTTCAAAGTCAGTCGATCAAAGTCAAATTGTCTCACAACTGCCATGACAAAGGCACAATGCTGTGCGTGCGAGACCTGCATTCATGCACTTGCAATTCTTTGAACAATTAGGCATTGCCTTGCATCCACACTTGATTAATTCTCTGCAGCTAACAGCGGCAGCTGGTAGAGTTGTCCACAATGGGCACCACCCAGTGTCTCCTTTGGTCAACCCAAAGCCTTCAGGAGTAGGTGCAGGTATCTTTGGATTCAAACTTCCTCTCCAAATACTGGCTTGGTATAAACATCGATTAACATGTTGGAGCAGCGCATTTTGAGTGGGAGGAAGCTTCTCCATCATCTTCACTCTCCTTGTGAATCAACATGTAGAGTAGTGTTATCATACATGATACAGGTAAATCTTTCTATTATTCTGAATACTGGAGATGTAATGTCTAGTGGAACAAATGCAGACAGTGGTGTCATGATGAATGCTTCTGTGGCAGTGGGATATGCTTTCCATGTCTTCCAAACAGTTTTCTTGGCTTTACCGCTAAACTGTGATGTTGTATCAGAACCAGAGAAGGCATGGAAAAATTGTAGAGCACGAGCTTTGTCCTCACCAAGTTCCTGGTAGATTGAATTAACATCATAATATCGGTACTGCTTTCCGGTACCAAAGCCAACCCATAGCTGCATATCTGGATGACACTATAAGATCATGGAAAACTCCCACCAGAATCACAATCACATCAGTATCCACAGTTCTAATAATGATTCAAAAAAGCATCCGCTTTTGTTTCTACGCGAATTCTTAATACTTACCAGATGTACTAGTATGATGTCTATTATCTAGTCTAGCTCAAAATAAACAATTAAAACTCTGCACTCTCCTGGTCCTGCTCATACTGTGTCGTGGAATTACCATAGCCGCAAGAACCGAGTCAATTCCCAATCACAGTCAGATTCGTCTTATGTTTGCCTTGACAAACAGCGAAAGCAGCTCAGCCTCACCTCAGCGGGGCGGCTGAGACTGGGCCATAGTACATCTGGTAAGTATTAAGAATTCTCATAGAAACAAAAGCGGATGCTTTTTTTATTCTACTTCGAATAATACTTACCAGATGTATTATTATGATAAACTCCGGATTTCGACAGCCAAGAAATACCAGTGGGAGGAGGCGAGGCTCGAACCAGCACTTATCTACCATCCAACAGAGAAGGTTGTGAAGAGACTAGAACCCTGGCATATGCTTGGATTCCGCTATCCGACTCATAGAGTGCTAGACTTCCATGTTCTAGACCACGCTCCCCCCCCCCCTCATTTGTCCGCACAAATTCCAGAGGGCTGTCAAAACGGGGAGCAACACCCACCAGACCTGTGGCAGGCCCAAGTGCAAAGAAGCTACTACAACTTCTAATTTTGAAAAAACTATCAGTATATCGAATAGGCTTTCAAATTGGAATGAGTCTAATGTCTGTTGAAAGAACAAGATATTCTTGGCCAGACTATTTACTTATTCAGTCTGGTAAATCGACTGTAAGTAAACTAATATTAGTCACTTAATTAATGTAAACACTCATCATTTTGAGTGCTTGGTCTTTTCTTGGTCATCACAGGAGCTCGGCCCAATCCATGGTCATCCTCGGATCATGTGCATAGCCATTGATCAGTGCATGTGGAAGAACCTTGTGATATGTGCGAAATAGTGGTCGGATGTGGCTTTAGTTAAGATTCGATAAATTGGCGACGGTTACCGGATTAAGTGCGCTGGAGATATCGCGAAGGTAGAACTCAGCGAATGACGACTCAGTACGTTTCTTATACATTTTCAGACATCTGACAGGACACCAAGCAGAAGAGTTTGGGTCATGTCTAATTAAACTTGGCAAATTGATCGGCTGTCCTGGATATTTAAGTGACTGATTCTTTGCCAGGAAACAAAGATGTGGAAGTAGTCTTAAACCTTCACCTGTGACGACAAAACGGTCTTGTTCGGCAGAAAGCCCATGTATTTTGCTTCTCCTTCTCGCTGACGCTGCTGCAACCAAGAAAACTGACTTAATAGTTAACAGTTTAATATTTATAGATCTAATTGGTTCAAAGGGAGCATGCCCTAAAACCTGTAGAACAAGAGATAGATTCCAGGCTGGGATAGGAATTGGCTGTCTAGGTCGCAAATTGCTCATTCCTTTAATAGCTTCATTTAAAGTGTCATTCTCCACTCCTTCAATGGCCACACTGGGAACGACTGAAGCTAATGCACTTATATGCTGCTAGGGTTGAAGGTACAAGTTTGTCAACTTCGTATAAATGACAGATAAAATCTGCTACGTGTTGAACAGATGCAGCAAAGGGATCAATATCTCTTCCCTTACACCACTCTGCACATTTGATGATTCTATAATTATATGTTCTTGTGGTTGACCCTCTTCTGGCTGAAGCGGCAAACTTCGCGGCTTGCTCAGAAAAGAATTGCACGCTGCTCGATAACATCCATGCAGTCAATTTGAACATTTCCGGTCTGTCATGGAGATACAGACCCTTGTTCTGAGAGATTAGATCTCTTCTGTCTGGAAGAGGGATTGGATTGCAGACCAGCAGATCCGTAAACCATGATCGGCCTGGCCAATGAGGGGCGATCAGAAGTACTTGGCACATACCTTCTCTTATCTTTGCCAGAACTTTTGGGATGAGAATCGTAGGATACGCATACGCGCACATTCCCTTCCAACTTATTGCCAGTGCGTCTACTGCTAAGGCTAGCGGGTCCGGGATCGGTGACACGTATGTGACCATCTTTGCATTTTCTTTCATCGCAAATAGATCCACATTTGGCTTGCCCCAATGTTTGAATAGAACCTCCGCTACCGATTGGTTGAGCTGCCATTCCGTCGGACGACAAACCGTCGTTCGACTGAGAGCATCCGCTAGGATGTTCAATCTTCCTGGAATGTGTGCTGCCCGAAGAATAATATTCCTCTCTCTCAGAAGGTTCCAAATCATCATACACAACTCTGGTGATCTTGTCACGCCCTGGCGGTTCAAATAAGATACCACTGTTGAGTTGTCTGTCCTGACTAGGACAATCGTGTCTCGGATTAAGCCCTCAAACATTCGAAGAGCCAATGTCACCGCTAATAATTCGAGAACATTGATATGTGTCTGCGCATTGGTCCGATCCCATTCCCCTGACTGATCATCCAATACCGCTCCCCAAGCCGTCGTCGACACATCTGTGAAGATGGACGTCTGCGGTTGAGGTTGCAGAGGAACACCTCGCAGATTCTGTTCTGATAAGCACCACTGAAGGTGGAATATCAATGGTTCTTTTACTGGAATGCTCAGAGATAACGGATCCGTTTTCTGAGACCAGAATGACATTAGATACATCTGAATCGGCCTGCGCCTGAGTGCCGCATAAGGAACCACTTTCTCTAGAGAAACTAGTAAACCCAGTATTCTGAGAAATTGGCGCGCCATCAGAAACGCTCCTAGAGAAACTGACTCCCGCAATCTTTACTCTGCACTCCGCCGGAAAAGCTACGCCGTCCCTGAGATTGAAAAAAATTCCCAGATAAACAAACTCCTGGGATGGAGTCAATTCTGATTTCTCTAGATTCACAATCCATCCTAATTCCTTTAGTAAGGTTAGGACTACCTGAAGATTGTTGCGCAGAGTGACTGGATTCCCTGCCTTCAGCAGCCAGTCGTCTATGTAAGTGTGACCAGCTATGTTTCTCCTGCGAAGATAAGAAGTCATGGCGAGAACCACTTTGGTGAAGACCCTCAGAGCTGTGGTCAGACTGAACGGAAGCGCATTGAATTCTCAGACATTGACTTGAATGCAAAGCGAAGGTATTTCTGAAAAGGAATTGACATTGGAATATGAAAATATTCATCCTTCAGATCTATCGATACTGCCCACATGCCTTTTCTCAGCCCTGTCATCATCGCTGCTACAGTCTTCATCTGAAACTTTGGAGAAAGAATAAATTTGTTCAACGGTTTGAACGGTACATTTCGGAACGAGGAACATCATCGAATAGAAGCCTAGGGAGGACTGATTGCGGACTAGATAAATCACGTTCTTCTGCTGAAGATCTTTGATTTCTGAGCAAATGGCATCTAGATGATCGGATTCCCTTGGAACGGGAGTCCAAACTGGAGTCGATGCTAACGGAACTAACGATTGACGTATGAGCCAGCTCGGTTCGTAGCCGTTTCTTAACCACTGACAGACTAAACAATCTTGCACGACCTGTTCCCACTGGTTTGAGAACAGCTGAAGTCCGCCTCCGACGGTAGGAATCTGCACACAGCTGGCGGTCGATATTGCAAGATAAGACGCTAATTCGCTTAGGTGAAGGTTCCCGACTCCCTTCGTTCCCGACGTCACCGGAACGGATCCCGCCGGAAATCCGTCAGGACCGCCCTCCACGGCAGCCCCGCGGTTTCTTGGAATATGACGGTCTGGGACCTCCGCCACGGCTATCCTTGCGATAACCGCTGCGACCCGAACCGCCACCCGAACCGCCACCCGAACCGCCACCCGAACCGCCACCCTTCCTGTCCTCCTCATACGGCCTCTTATTAGGGGACTTGTATGAGGATGAACGGCCAGGTCCCTGTGATCCAGATGCCCGATGGGCATCACGGCTAGACGGTCAAAAGGGCGATCTCTGGCACTGTCTCTGTTGCTCATCCCGATGCTGCTTATAGGACGGCTGAGTCCTCTTCCTCGACTTCCACGACTTGCAGACTACTTCCTGCTCTGCGACCATTGACGCAACCTTGGATAAAGCTTGTCGTACCGAGCCACCGAACAAGCCTGGACCAATGAAAGGCGCAGAAGATAACGCAGCCCTCATCTCCGGTCCTGGTTCTACACAATCGAGACTCATTCTCCTCACTCTGCCAATGATCTGGTGATCACCCTGGCCAGGCAATCTAGGGACAAGCGCATGGTGTCCCGGACAACCCCGGGAGCAGCCTCTGGCGCTTCCCCACCTTCCGCCACGCAGGTCAGCATTCCCTGCAGGACGGTACAGCCGTGCGAGAGTGCAGCCATAGCTGCCCTCACCGCATCCTCAATGAGCGTTAACTCATTAAAAGGATCCTTATTAGCCTGGGAAACTAAGGGACGATAGCGACCCTTCGATTTACCAGCCAACGACCTATTCAATGCCTCTCTCTCCCCGATGGAAAGCCGTGGAACCCAGGCATATTGATGATAGGCCTGCTCTGGAAAGCGGACCCTACTCCTTATCCCCTATGGGGCCTTGGGCAATGAATAGTCTGGCTGAACCAGACGATACGCCGCAACTTCTAACATGTCAGAAGTCTGCGTGTCCAAGGGGAGCGTCGGCATGGCCGACGAGCCACTTGACAGCGCACTAGCCGCTCGCTCCGACATACGCTCCATCGCACTGAGATCCTTGATCCGAGACGGTAAGACATCCAGCCAAGGACCTGCACCCATTCAGCTTCGGTGCAGAATGAGGATTCGTCCATCAATGGACTACCATTCTCATCTTCCTTCTCACCCTTAGATGAAAAGGCCACCGACGAGCCATGCTGAGAACCATGGACCTCACTCCTTCCAACATGAAGTGAGTCCATAGCCCGACTACTTGCGGCACCAGTATCCAGCGAATTGTCACCATTGACTCCAGCATGGGAGCCGGGACCACAGCCGCTTTTACCCCGGCAGACAACGGAACTCCAAGAGGAGCCGCACCTACCGCCGCTGGAATGCCGACGGGAACCGAAAAACACGGCTCCATAAGCAGAGATCTTCCTCCTCCGCCGTCAGCGCTTGAGCCAAGACCGGAGGAAGGACAGGTGCTCATCCCTCCACAAAACTGGCCGGACTACTGATAGGTTGCCGTGCACCAGCTTGCATCACCGGGACCCTGGACTGGAAGGACTCAAATATCGCCTTGAACTGGGCCGCCCATACACTAGGCTTGCACGATATTGTCCTAGGATGTATCGCGATATATCGTAGTGAAAAAATTGTGATGTTGGTTTGGAAATAAATTTAACAGCTTGCCGTCATAGACACCTAAGCTACAAATAGACCGAATACAGCATGGCAGTAAAATTTGGGCAATATTTCGATTTTTTTTCAAAATCACATCGTAAAAAATCGTGGCTGAAAAAGAGATTGCGATTTTCGATAATATCGGACAATCATCGCTGAGTCCATACGCTCTTCAAGACCTTTTACTGATGCCTGATCCAGCTTGGCCGCCTTATCCATCGCGATCCTCTCCAAACGCGCACGTCGATCACGATCGAACTCCGCCACCAACTCCGACGACCACTTCGCACACACATCACAAGGACTTCCCACCTTGCACTTCGCGCAAGCCACACAGTGATGACCCGAGTACTTGTGCTTCATGAACCGATTACACTTCTGACACAGCGTGTCCTGGTTCTTCACTTTCTGTGAACACAGTAAGAATTAAAATGTTGCACATGACATATGATGACGAGCAACACGCACAATTGACTTGATTGTAACTTAGAAACATTAACTTTCTCTTAGATTAATGATAATCAAGTGATAATACTCCGCCTTGTGGCAACCCTTGTCTCAGCAATACATTCTGTCCAGATTGTCCATCCACCAGCACCCTAGCTCTGCGATTGTGTAGGTATGACTTGGTCCATCGGAACATGTTGCCACCGATGCCTGTGCGCCGGAGCTTCACGAGGAGGCCATTCCTTCCACACCTTGTCAAATGCCTTCTGCAGATATTATCACCAACTCTGTTCATACTCTTCATTAATGACATTGTAGCAGAGCTGCCCAATGGGATCCAAGCAGCCCTCTATGCAGATAACCCCGTACTCTGGTGCACCGAGGAGTACACAACGACTGCCACGTACAGAATGCAGCTCGCCTTGGACAGAATTACAGCTTGGGCCAATCGCTGGTGTATTACCATCAACAAAGAAAAATCATCAGCCATGCTATTCTCACTGTCAACCAAAACCAAGGTTGGCAATCTGACACTGGGCGGTACTCCACTCGAGTATGAGGACCAGCAGACATACCTGGGAGTCAACTATGACAGAAGATTAACATGGAAGGAGCACATCCAGAATGCAGAGGCAAAGGCCAGAAGAAAGCTAAACATCATGAGGAAGCTGGCAGGAACAAAGTGGGGTGCCAATGAAAGGATCCTCAAGACCATCTACCTAGGTGCCGTACGACCACACCTTGAGCATGGATCCAGCTCATGGATGAAAGCAGCTAAATCTCATCAACAGAACCTCGACAGAGTACAAAACCAGGCACTGCGCATCATCACTGGTGGAATGAGATCAACGCCAATAGAAAAAATGGAGCAGACAGCAGGCATCCCCCCACTTAGCAAAGGAAGGGAATGCAAAGCACTGATCCAAGCTGCAAAGTTCAAATCGTTCAACAACCACCCGATGATCAGGCAAGACTTAAAAGATCAAGTTTTGTGAAAGCGACAAAAGCACTTCAAAGGAAACACCAAGAAATGTTGCCAGCACAAATAGAAGACCCAAACCACACACTTGATCCTCCACCCTGGGAAAACAAACTAGAGAGCATAGCTATTCGCACCACAGTACCTCATCTCACAACCAAAGATGAACACAGTGATGTGAGCAAGAAGGCCCTGACCCTAGCCATGCTGGAAGAAATGTACCCTCGGGAGACATGGATAAGGATCTACACAGATGGATCAGCCAAAGATGCAATTAGGAGCGGAGGTGCTGGACTGCACATACAGTATCCAAACGGACAACATGAGTCAGCTGCAATACCGACAGGCAAACACTGCACAAACTACAGAGCTGAAGTCGAAACACTGGTTCATGCAGCTAATACCATCAGCAGAACAGCAGACCGTATTGCACAGATTGTCTTTTTATCTGATGCCCGCTCCGTCCTTGAGGCTATCACCAAAGGTAAGCTGCCACAACTTGAAGCAGCACTACAAACCATCAAATGCTTTCGGATAGCATTGCAGTGGATCCCCTCACACTGTGGAGTCCAAGGAAATGAGGAAGCAGACAAGATGGCAAAGGTGGGTACAGAAGAGAATCAGACAGAAAACATGGTTACCCATACAGAGATGAAGACTATCATCAAGTCACTCTATAGAACACCTCAATCAGAAGATGCCTACCATCATCTCTCGAGGCCAGAGCAAGTGACCATTTTTCATCTCAGAACTGGACACAACAGACTAAACAAACACATGTACAGGCGGTTCCACCTTACGACATCGCCCGCTTGTCCTTGTGGAGAAGCAGAACAGACCACAGAGCACATACTTCAATGTTGCAGTACGTATCAGCTGCTGAGAGAAGAGATCTGGCCTTTGTCAACCTCTTTTCTTGAAAAGCTGTTGGGCCTGTGAAAGAACTGCAGAAAACCACAGATTTCATCTTGAGAACAGCTCTCCAACTGTGATACCAGCGATCGAAAAGAAGAAGAAGATGATAATCAAGTCTTTAGGCAGGAAATATTTGAAACTTTTTTAAGTCAAAATTTTATAAACACGACTTGGTAATTAACTAACGTTAAAATAGCCAAGAAATAAACACTGATCGCTACAAACACCCTCGTCAATGAAGCGAGAGCTAAAGATCGGCATAAAAAAGAGTGCATAGACACGCCAAGCCAAAACAAAACATTAATTATGGGCGCCGCCATCTTGGCTAAGGGCGCATCCATTTTGGAAGGAACTGAGTCGCAAGAGAAATTAACCGAGTATCCGGATAAGATTAAACAGTTAACGAGTACCGGAGCGACTCCAACAATGGCTACCATTTTAAAATGTGCCAATTTAAGGAAATTTTAATCAGTCATTACGGCACGAATGTATAAATTCTAGATTGATACAACCTGCCCCTGTGATGACTTTCCCTTTCCTTCCATGAAGCCAGCCTTGAATAACGTTAAACACGCTTAAATCCGCTAAAATTGCACAATTTAGAGCTCAGAAAAACATACGACTTTCAGTCAGCAAAATAGACGAATCTGACTGTGATTGGGAATTGACTCGGTACCTGCGGCTATGGTAATTCCCGGACACAGTATGGGCAGAACCAGGAGAGTGTGGAGTTTTTAATTGTTTATTTTGAGCTAGACTAGATAATAGACATTACCATAATAGTACATCTGGTAAGTATTATTCGAAGTAGAAAAAAGTTGCACCCTCCTTAAGAGCATCAATCAAATGGAGGCATATTCTACTATCTGCCTCTTCCTGATGACTCTCTACCATTGTGATATTGAGGTGATTTGACTGCACTGTCGGGCCAGAAGTAATGAATACCAGTTTGTTATGTGGATATTCATGATTCACTACATCTTCTGTCAGCAGAGCAAATAGCTCTTCCTTGTTTCTAGGATCCTGAAAGAAACCAGCAAAACAAGGTGGTAACCTACCATTGCAGGACACCTTTCTCCGAACCCATTTACCTCGTTTTTCTCTGTCACAGTTATAAGTGTCCAAAACTATATCAATTCTGGAACAGTTTGTAAGTTGTCTCTCTGTCCATGGGATGAAAACTTTGTCACTATATTCACCGAAAGTAGATGCACTTTCCTGTGCCAAGGCATGTACTATGGCAGCACCATCAAATGCTTTGGCATCAAAGTGAGATGGTGTTTCTGCTTGGACAGCTGGATCAATGCAATGCAGTAGCTCTGCTTTGTTGCTTGGTAGACAGAGTCTTCCATGTAGAGACAATGCTGGTGGTCATGGGTGATTTTCATGTGTGAAGAATTCATCCAGCTTTGTGCTGCGGACTTGTGCAGCGATGAATAGCTGACTGAATAGATTGCAGTCATTTTTTATTTCTTGGAATTGTTGTTTTGCCTTTGAGTTCCCGCTAGTGTCGTGAGGACTCTTAAAGAGCAGAAGATGATTCTTTCTTATGGCCCTATGGATTGATTCTTTCCTTTCAACAAGCACATCCTTGACATAGTTTGAATATTGCTCATTACCCAATGTCTCCATCGTGTGCAATGCCTGTAAAACTGTGTCATCCATAAAATCGTATGTGTCCAGAGTCACGAGTTCATTTGACTTATCCATAAATGGGTTACCCATTGCCAATATGGTGTTGCACATATTGTTAACCTGATTCTGGAATGTTTCTTGTGTTGAATGCCCCTGTTCATGGCTGGTGGATGGTTGATCAGTCACGTGATACAGTTCATCAAATTCTGTGACGATCCTAGCCTGTTCAGGTCCTGCAACTCCTGCTATCATCCATTATTTTAGAGCAGCAGAATTTTCAGTCAGGCCAATGGCACCACCGGATCCTTTCACTCTTTCATTATTTATGTGCTTGGTCGAGAGGCATGCTCGAGAACTTTCGCTTACCCTTCGTGAACAGCCAATTAGCCTCAAACTCATTTCGTATTTCTTGTGGGAGAGCCTTCATATCGCTGATGTGAACTGGTAGCCATCTGGCATAATTTGTGTGGTCAAGCACAAAAAGCCATGGTGCTAGTCCTTCAAGCACTTGCATATATAGGGAAGTTTCTTTCTCCGTGCGATCGAACAAAAACTAGCACCAACAGTTCAAGATGCAAGACTTTATCACAGAACTCAAAGGTTGGGATGTTACGTATCATTTCAAATCTTTAATGGTATGTTACAGCATATTGCGGCCATTCCATGAAAAAATCTGTAACCTCCACAGAGTTTGACCGTTGACCTTGACTGTATTGTAACCGTGACTTTCAATATTTGGCAACTACCTCTAATTTTTTTATATTATACTAAAATACTATACTATGCCAAAATGATGCTTTATTACATCATCTCACAGCCATTCCCTGGTAAAAGATTAAAAAATTCCACATAATTTTATGTTTGACCTTGACCCCCAGCATGGCTTTGACCTTTAAAAATTGGCATCCCTCTCTAAGAGTGTTTCTTATTATCCTAAAGTACTTCTGTGCCATGATTGGTGCTTTGTTACATAATATCACAGTCATTCCCTGAGAAAATATGAAAAACCCATAAGCTGACCTTTGACCTTGACCTCAGCATGACCTTGACCTTTAAAATTTGGCAGTCCCCTCTAAAATGTTCCGTATTAACCTAAACTACATCTGTGCCAAATTTGGTGCTTTGTTCCAGCAGGTCACGATATCACTTAAATTTGGACTTAAGCCACTCCACTAATAGGAAATAACTCTGGACCTGCTGAATATTTTGAAAACAATTTGACTGAAAGTTGTGTATCTTAGCCACCAACAGCTTGTTTGCTATTCTGTAAATATTTAACATACAATATAGGCATTGTAGCCATGTAGGTCTAATTGTATTTGTATTTTGCAAAAAATCAAGTCTGTTAGCAATATTTCCTGTTATATCCATCCTCTCATATGTAGGGGACAGTCGCTACCCATCTCACCCAAGTTGCATATGCCACATTCTTGAATATTTTGAAAATAAAGTTGCTAAAAACGGTTGATGTTCGATATAATATTTAGACAATTTAATTTTAAAATACAACTTACAGCATGCAGTATGGGCACAGTTAGCTTTAATACTCATATATTTAACATGCTGGTCTCTTTCCAATGAATAGTCCACTGATAGTCTGATATAAGGCGATTATAACGCGTCCGGTGAAATTTATTATCTTTTACCACAGGTGTTAACTATAAGGTTCTAGCGTACGGTAACGCTACCCAGCGGTCAATCCATGGACTGTAAAAATAATACACAAACAATGACGGGCGGTCGCAGGCGGTAATTAGTAGCTCTCCAGGGGATAAATCCATAAAACCGTGATACTATTACAATAGTTGTGCAGACATGGTTAGTTCTCATTAATTTGTTTGATCAGCTTTTCATAGTACCCTACTTTACTGATCGGTATACTTTGACCAGAAAAAGGACTCACGCCGTTAGCGCTTGAAAATCAGAGTAACTGCGTAACTACTAAGAGTACAGACTTCTAATTACTACAAATGTTTTTTGCACTTGCAGTACGACCAAATGTTGCGACTCAAAACAACATATGCTGGTTAGAGAACTTGGAACTAGAATTAGCCAGGTAAATTTGAAACCATGTCTTCAAAGTGTAATCCGCCGCATGTGCTGGTGTGTGTGTGTGTGTGTGTGTGTGTGTGTGTGTGTGCGCATCTTGCATTCCCCTGGGTCTGTTATTAACGCTCCCGTAGCAATGGCTTTGCAATAGTCAGAGAGTGGATTACTAAAAACCAGCATGGCCATAGTCAGTTCAGCCAAGGCATACTAGAATCCAGGCCGTGTTACCGACGCATTATTTTGTTACACCGGTACACACACCGTACTGGGTACTCAAGATTGTTATTTACTCAATGGTGTACAACACATGGTTTCAAATAAGTATTTAGCCAACCTGTTTTACAATTCCATGTTGAACAGCTAGTGGAGTCGCAGTCATTGTATTTTTTTTTTTTGTAGATCAAGAGAAGACCGGTGAATCACGTGACTTTCCCGGATGTAGATCACGGAAATATGAAACGTATGTTCTTTTTGTAAATTCAGTAGTGTATTTTACGTCACATAATTGCCGTTTATTTCTGAAAAATATTTTCAGCTATTAACTCATCCGTGTATCCCCGGTTTATCAGCTACAAACAAGTAATTTTACAGTAAAAGTATGCAATCTTTATGTAAACATCAACGTATGCAGCAACGTGTCGATCACTTTTCAGTAGTGTAGAGCAGACCATTGGCGTAGGGGTAAAATACTGAGCTGATATTTTGGTAATCTAAGTAGGCAATCCAGCCTTGCGTTCCATAGGGAACACATAACAAACGCCACATGTACTGGATCTCATACTAACTAATAATGCGGATATAATAGACACAATAGTAATAAGTTATCTCGTCGAAATGTTTATTTAGCCTGGTTTTGAAAATATCTATGTTTTGGGCTAGCACACTGTTTTCAGGTAGCGATTTCCAATGTGAGATTACTCGTTGTGAGAAGAAATGTGTTCTAGTATTGTTGCGACAAATATTGGTTTGAATCGTGAATTTGACGCGTTGTCATGTGTGCCATATGATTATTAGTGAAGAATTGATCTGCGTCTGTATTGTACATCCCATGTATACTTTTCGTATGATTCAATCAGACCCCCACCCCTGAATCTTCTATATTTCATTGACATGAGCCTAAGTGGCCTTAATCTGTCTCTGTAGTTTAGGTGTTTGAGGGTAGGGATAAGTTTTGTTGCTCTAAGCTGAACCCTTTCTATTGTTCTTGAATGCCTTAATAAGTGAGGTGACCAAACTGAGTTGCAATATTCTAGAATGGGCCTGACCAAAGACTTATAAAGTAAGATGAAGTTGTTTTAATCCATGTGGGAAAAGGTTCACTTAATACTGGCTAGTGTACTGTTTGCTTTTATTACGATTTTGTTAATGTGTGAATCAAAAGAAAGTTTGTTGTCTATGTAGATTCCTAGGTCACTTTCGACAACTGACTGTCAACCATGCAGTAGTGCGTTTTTAGATTATTAGTGCGAAAATGGATAACCTTTGTTTTGTCATTATTGAATGTAAGTTGCCAGGTTTGGGACCACTCACAGACATTGCTTAAATCGGTTTGCATATTTGTGGTTAGTGGATTTCCTAGTAGTTTTGTATCATCTGCGAACATTTTGCAAGTACATTTGACTAAGTTTGGTAAGTCATTTATGAAAGTTAAAAGCAATGCAGGACTAAGTATGCTACCATGAGGTACCCCACTAGTTAGGTCTGCCCAGTCTGAATTTTCTGAATTAATAGTAATGCATTGTTTTCTGTTTGAAAGAAAGTTTTTTACCCATTTAATTATTTTGCCTTCTATACTGTATGCACTAAGTTTCTTTACGAGTCTTGTGTGTAGAACTGTGTCAAATGCGTTCCTAAAGTCCAAGTATATTGTGTCGACAGGTTCGTTGTTGTCTAGGCTAGCTGTAATCATTTCTAAAAATTCTAATAATTGTGTTTTACACAACCTACTAGATCGGAAGCCATGCTGGCATTTTGTTAGTAGATTGTTTGATTCCATGCGCCATAATTGCATCCCGTATGAATGATTCCAGCACTTTACATATTATAGGTGTGAGGCTGATGGGTCTGCAGTTCTCTACGCCTTGTTTGGATCCTTTCTTATGTATCGCTGTTAATGTTGCCATTTTCCAAATGTTTGGTAATATACTTTCTTTTGTTGACTTGTGAAATAAGATGCTCAGTGGTAAGGATATTTCCCTGGCTGTTTCAGTTAATAATCGGGCAGGAATTTGATCTGGCCCAGAACTCTTGTTGGATTCAAGGACTTTGTTGGTTTTTTCTACGTCAGATTTTGTGATTTTCAAATTTCTTAAGCTAGATTTAGTGATTGATATTGGAATTTCTGGAATATTGTCTAAGTTTTCCAATGTGAAAACACTAGCAAAGTATTTTTTTTTAATTGGTCCTGATCCCAACATGATTTATAATAAGGAAAAATTAGTTACCTCTCTCAAACAATTTCTACATCATGGAGAGGTAACTAATTTTTCCGTATTATAGTAGTAAAGTAGTTGTTTAGTAGGGCTACCTTTTCACTATCTTTGGTAATTATTTTGTTGTTTACCTTAAGGCTTCCAACTGTTTCCTTCAATGTCGTTTTCTTTTTTACGTAGTTCCAAAAAGCTTTGGCGTTTTTGCAGATTCAGATGCAATCCAGCGTTCAAAGAACTTCCTAGATTGTCTGATTTCAGATGTTGTTAAATTTCTTACATATTTGTAATGCTCAAAATCGTTTGGTTTGGGTTTTTTTAATTTCTTGTATGCCTTTGCCTATTGTTTAACAGATTTAATTGTTTCATAATTTAGCCAGACGTTTTTCCTTATTGTTCCAGTCGAAGAGGGGACATGTATAATTATATTGTCAGTCATTGTTTTGTGGAATAGATTTTAGTTTTCCATGCATCTATAGTGTTTAGATGGTCGATGCCAGACCAATCAGTTTCTCGGAGTTCTTTTCTCATATCAGTATATCATCCTTTACTTAGCAGTAGTTTTGGGCAATTTATCCTAGGTGTTTTGTTTAGTAGGTTCGTGTGTAGCTTTGCATGCAGTACCTCATGGTCACCTTTCCCTATTGGGGGGGTCTGTGGGGGTAATTGTGTCTATTATATCCGCATTATTAGTTAGTATGAGATCCAGTACATGTGGGGGTGTTATTTTTTTCAAGATTCGATCCAGTACATGTGGGGGGGGGGTATTTTTTTCAAGATTCAAGATTATTTATTTTCGTATTGAGTCGTCAGTATTAGAGATTACAACAGGCAGTCCACCAAAAGCAAGCCTATGAAGTGGTGGACTCCTAACATATAAACATTAATTGCACAATATATTACGACATATATAATAGGATGTAACATAAACAAACATATATTATGTGATACTATATGAACAGTAGGTACATACATGTAGGATACAACAGTAAAATAGGACAATTACATTCATGAACATAAAGGGATGGAGGGTGGGAGAGGGAGGGGGGGGGGCGGCAGAGCTCATTTATTATATATTACCATATTATTAGTACTCCTATACAGTTTTACATTTGACGTTCTGTTCCGGTGAACAGGTGCCTTGAATAGTTAGACTACAGCACAGCTCATAATATGATTAATAATGCTAAAAGAAGTTGGCATGCATCCAGGTCAAGACAGTAAGTTAACATGTTAATTAGTGAGAAGTGCTCCGCTGAGCACTCCAAGCACAATCGGATTGGAAGGCACCGTCACTTTGGGAAGCAATGTCTTCCATCACCATGCACAGAATGCCCAACAGGACACCTCAGCTCACTCTGGAAGCATGCCAAGTCGTTCCAGAGCTGTGCTGTGTAATGGCCATGGTGGTGGTGGTTAGTGGTGTGGTTTCTAGTAGTTGTCAATAATTATGTTTTTAATGAATTTTTTGGATGATTTTAACATGAGAATTTGTGTAAGTATGTCTGTATCGGTATTATTCCATAATTGTATTGCTTGGTAGGATGGTGTTCGTGTAGCTGCCTCTGTTCAGTGGTATGTGACATGTGGGTTGGAACTTGTTCTTGTGTTGTGCGTATGTATGTCTGCATTTATCGAAAAAAGATTGGATAGAGATGAGGGTAGGTTGCCATTGTGGTAGTCCTTTAGAATTGCATATAATTGAACCCTTCCAATGTCTTCAAGTTTTTAGGATTTTGTTACTTTTGAAGGTATCTTGTCCCCGTGCTGTTTGCGAAAATAGTTTGATAGATTGCTTTTGTAGTGATTTTAGGTTTTTTAGTTTATTTTGATATGTATTGCTCCAGATAGCATTGCAGTAGGTTATGTGTGGAAGTATCAATGTGTTATACAGAGTTTTTAAGATATGAGATGGAAGATATGACTTGAGTCTGCACATGATACCAATATTCCTTGCTACCTTGGATGTGATTATCTCTATATGCTTTTTCCCAGATTAAATGTTTGTCCAAATAGACCCCTAGGAATTTAACATACTCGGCCTCCTCTATTTCTTGATTGTCTATGTAAAGTTTTGGGAGAGCAGCTTCTTCAGGTTGGCTATACCTTGTAAATAATATAAAGTTAGTTTTGTTAACATTTAGAGATAATTTATTAATTTTGAACCAATTTATAATTTTTTCCATTTCATTATTTACATTTTGTATAGAGTATTTATATCCTTATGTCTACCAAAGACATTGGTATCATCTGCAAATAGTATTAATGAAAGTTGGTTAGTGGCATTGGGTAACTCATTCATGTATAGTAAGAACAGCAGGGGTCCAAGGATTGAACCCTGAGGTACACCGCAGACTAATTTCTTGTTTCTTGAAATTAATAGCACCATTAAATTGAACACATTGAATCCTGTCAGTCAAATAATTTTGAATCCAATCCAAAGCGATCCCTCTTATACCGTAATGTGATAATTTTTTCAATAAGATTTCATAGTCACCCCTTTTCTGGGGTGGTATCATTCCGTAGGAGAAACATGTTTTCTGCAGTGACATTTTAGCAGAGCGTTTGTTATGTTTTGCCTATGGAACGCAAGGCTGGATTGTCTACCTAGATTACCTAAATATGAGCTCAGTATTTTACCCGCTACGCCAATGGTCCGCTCTACACTACTGAACATACATGGGAATAACACCTCTCAAATTGATTATTCCCTTGGAAAACAATGCCAGCGTGCCTCCAGTACAGTTATTTATGATATGGATCCTGCAAACACATCAACACATGTTCCTGTATATTGTCAAATACGTCTTCAAATCTCAGTCACCACCAAATCAGCAAAACAAACGCAGAAAACTTCAAGGCTGCTTTGGAAAGATGCGGATATCGGAGGGTACCAGGAGCACCTCAGTACAGAAAGCTCGACCAACTTTGAAGAGAATGTAGACACTCATACAATGTTTACGCGACTCCTTGACATCAGCAGCATTGAAATTTGTTCCGTCCAAGGTCAAACATGTGAACGGCCCCAGGTGGAAAGCTTCTCCAGAAGTCAAGGTACTGCTAGATAAAGGAAAAGTTCTAAAACGCCACTGGCACCAAATCGGAAGACCCGCCTCAGATCATCCTATCTCGCTAGAAATGAAAATCTTGAAGAAGCAGCTGAGATCACAACAGAGGACCGAACATTCTACAGAACGTGTTGACTTCTACAACAAAATAATGGAATCCTACTCATCAGAAAATCTTTACAGACTCATTCGACGTAACAAGGATGCAAACACTACCACTAGTACTTTAAATGTAAATGGAAGCACATTGCTCGATCCTGCTGAACAATGCAAAGCATTTTCTTCCTACTATACACCTGTGCAAAAGTTAAGCACCAGCAAAAACAATAGAACGTAGACACATGATGGTACAACTAGGCTGCCATACTTTGTGTCCCCGCGTTAGCCGACATAATTCCAAGTACGAAATGCACATGCATGCATGACTTCACGCCGCTTGATGTCCATGCGTGGCGGGAAACAGCACACGTGTTCAGTTATGTAAAAGTCCAGTTTGAGGTGTAGAACATTACATACAGATTTAGCCGACAAGATTAGGAATTTTGTGTTCATGACCGTGGTTTATTTGTACAGAGAGAATTAGCTGTTGATTGTGAACCGCTATGGCAAGACGAAGGTTAAGTGATCGAGTGAAATGGCAAATCATAGGCATGCATACCACTGGTATGTCATGCAGAGAGATTGGCAGACAGCTGAACATTAACCATACTGTAATCAGTCGTTTGATTGCAAAACATGGGCAAACTAACGAGGTGAAGGACAGGCCTAGATCTGGAAGACCGAAGAAGACTACTGCCCGTGATGATCGAGCCCTAGTACGCCTTGTTAGGAGATCTCCATTCACCAACAGCAGAGTGCTCAGCCAGCAATGGGAAAAGCGCAATAGAGTGTCAATGTCTACCGTCAAAAGGAGACTGTATGCTGCTGGCATGAAAGCTAGGAGACCTGTCAGACGTCCTCTCCTCACTGCACACCACAAAGAGGAGCGTCTGAGGTGGTGCAACGAAAGAAGACACTGGAACATGAGATCCTGGAGACGGGTACACTGGTCCGATGAAAGTCGGTTCCTGCTTCATGCCACAGATGGTCGAACTCGTGTATGGAGGTCCAGACGCACGGCGTACGACCAACATAACATCATGGAAGAAGTTCCATTTGGTGGAGGTTCCGTTATGATATGGGGGTGCATCTCATTTGATTGTAAGCTGGATCTGTTGACTGTACCTGGAACACTAAATGGACAAAGATATCAAGATTCCATACTGGATAGAGTTGTGGTCCCTCATTTTGTAAATCATGCACCTGGAACCCACCCTATATTCATGGATGACAACGCCCGACCACATCGTGCTAGAGCTGTGCATGAATACCTCCGCCAGAATGCCATCGAAACCCTACCATGGCCAGCAAGGAGCCCTGACATGAACCCTATTGAGCATATCTGGGACATTCTGGGAAACATGGTGAGAAGGAGGGATCCTCCTGTGCAGAACCTACAGGAATTAACAGACGCACTCCATCTTGAATGGCAACGAATACCACAATGGCGTATCAGTCGGTTGGTGACCAGCATGAGACGTCGTGTCCAGGCCGTCATCCAGGCACAAGGTGGATATACCCGGTATTAATAATGACAGTCTCAAACTCGTGCACAAATGTTAAACTTCGTTTTCAGACACCATTAATGACAATCTAGCCACGTGTGTCAACTGTAGGGCAATAGTTGTCAGCTGTGTCAACGTAACCATATTCAGGCCTCGTTTTCAAGTTCAAACAAAAACATACAGTGTTTCCCCACCATCATAATCACCATTCCTCTAGTTGCATTATTACCTCTTGCACTAAGATGGATGGGTACATAAATGTTTCTGCTATTGCTTTCTTCATAGCACATGAATATACCCTCGCATGTGCGTAAAAATAGGGTGGTGCTTAACTTTTGCACAGGTGTATATGAAGATCTTGCGGTGCCCAAAGCAGAGTCCCACTTCGATACAGACTACATGGATAGAATCCAGTATGATCTTGCATTAATATGCAATATCTGTACCAAGAACATGCAACCATGTAGCCCAGTAACAACCAGTGAAGTGTACGGTGGTGTTAAAAAGTTGAATAAGGCAAAGCTGCAGATGAGTTTGGTATCACAACTGAGCATATAACTCATGCCATTGATGTACTAGCTCCCATACTAGCGCATGTATATAACAATATCCTTCAAACAAAGCAGAATCCTCTTGCCTTCAAGTCTGGCATAATCACTCCAGTACATAAAAGAGGAAAAGATCCTTCAATCACGAGCAATTATAGAGGTATCACTGTTTCATCTCTAATGCGGGAAAATATTTGACCACATCATACTGAATAGACTGCAAAACAACCTACCAGCCAAGCAATCCTCACTTCAATATGGCTTCACATCACAACTATGGCAGCTCTGGTTCTCTCAGAAACAATCTCGGAAGCAGTGGAAACGAGCCAATCAATACACATTGCATTCCTGGACAGCCAAAAAGAATTTGACGTGGTCGACCGTAATTCGCTAAAACGTCACTTGTGTGATCAGAAGGTCGACCCTCATCTCTGGCAAATCATTGACCACATGTATGGAGATCTAACTGCTAAAGTAAAATGGAAGAACCTACTAAGCAACCACGTACAGATAAGACAAGGGGTTCGTCAGGGAGGAGTGTTGTCTACCGTATTGTACAAGGCATATATCAATGACCTGCTGATTCATCTTCAAACTCAACAAATGGGAACACATATTGGAACAACATATACGGGATGTCCGACGGTTGCAGATGATCTTCCACTATGTAGCAATTCACCTGAAGAAGTACAAGTCATGCTTGATCAATCCTACAGCTATGCGTGTCGGGAGAGGTACAACATTCACCCCGAAAAGTCAACCATAACCAGCAAACCTAACAGCAAAGCCTCCAAAGGTCAAAACCCAATATCGAGTCTAGGTACATCTGAATTGCTGATGAATGACAAAGCAAGGACTAGTTCGCACTTCCAAGAATGAAGCTTCAGCTAACATCGAAGAAAAGATCTCACTCGCCAGGAAAACATTCTACTCCATGACGGGTACTGGACTCCACGGCTCCAACGGTTTATCACCCAAAGTATGCCTTCATCTGTATGTGATGTACATCCTACCACAGCTATTATATGGTATGGAGATCTTTGTACTCTCATCCAAGCAACTGGATGCCCTGGAATCATTCCATATTCGTATGCTTAGAAAGATACTAGCCATACCCGTCCGCACAGCTAAATGTGGGATCCTCTTACTTATTGGTACGTGACCCATCATAGCATAATTGCACATCAGACAGCTGTCTCTGCTCAGAGCTATTATCAGAAGTAAAAATACTACATTAGCAGAAATTATGGAACGGCATGTGTCTATCGGCTCATCTACGATCAAATCCACAAGCTGGTTCATCTACATCCAGACAAGTCTACAAAGGTATGAGCTACCCAGCCTAGCAACTCTAAGATGTTTATCCCCTAGTAAGCTACAATGGAAAGGCATGGTCAAGGGTGTTGCGGATAAATACTGGACACTGGAACTCAGTCAGCAATGTCTTGCAAAGAAGACATTATCCTTTTGCTAGACAGCCAATCTCTCAAAGGAAGCACTCATCTTGCAATAAATAGCATTCAGAGTGTAGTTAAAGATGTACAACGTGCAAGCATAAAGCTGAAACTGCTTACCGGAACATATTTAGTCCAGTCCAACATAGCCAGATTCAATCAAAACCTAACAGATCCGATATGTCCACTATGTCATCAACAGCCTGAAGATTATCCACATATGATTGTCACTTACTGCATCCTGCTTAACTACAGGAGGAATAATCTCAACAAGCTCAATCTACTCATTAAGCAACATCTTGGCGAAACAACGTGGATACTACTATGCAGAGATGCACAGATGTTAGCCCAGCTAATCATTGACTGCACAGCACTAGTGGGATCTGGCATAATCCCAGATGACTATGACCTTGTCATAAGATTGAAAGCATCTCGAGACAGCTATGTTACGATATACATTGCGGAAGGACATACATGCTCGACTCATCATACAGCAGACGTCCAGCGACAAAATAAAATATAGAAAGTTATGTACGATCTGTATATAGGCCTACACTGCATGCTTCAATATTTTCAACTGCACATCACAATGTGAAAGTCATTCTACACTGTGTTTAATACAAAATAGCACGATCACTTAGAAGCCTAGATTTAAAGGTAACCGTTGTTCTCTGGAACTTTTATTCAATCATATTTGAAGCGGACACATATGTGGGTTCTCCAACCAATTGGAGGAATATCCAGACAAGAAGAAGAAAGTAATCAACACGTTACCGCATACGTTGATGTTTACTGTCAAATTACTTGTTTGTAGCTGATAAACCGGGAATACACGGATGAGTAAATAGCTGAAAATATTTTTCTGAAATAAACGGCTTTTATGTGATATAAAATACGCTACTGAATTTACAAAAAGACCATACGTTTCATATTTCGATAAGGGTCTGGCATCTTACCGCACTCCAGCGCCAATGTTGTCACTGGGGCTATAGATAATCGTCGGCGCTGAGGCGTACTCTATAATAGCATTGCGGCCTATTGTAAACGGCTGTAGGAGCGATATCTGACGCTCTGAGTGCTGGCTGGCACTGAGAGCTACACTAGACACATACTAGAGCATTAACCCTTGAACACTCTAGCCGACAAAGAATGGTACTTAGATTTTTTGAATCATTTATGACTATATTTCTCGTAATAAATGCATTGCATAAGTTGCATGATTCAAACTGCTTATATTATTATTTTTTTTCTTCCTCTGATACGCGTGCGCACAAACTTTGGCTGATGTCATGATGTTAGCGAACCTTGGAGAGTTAAAGAATTAATGGTCGAAGAAACCGATGTATTTAATAGTATACAGCGTAAATCGAACAAAATCCACTTTCTCTCCCCCCCCCCCCCCCCCCCCGCAAGTTCCAAAGAGCCACTGCACGCAGACGCGCATAAATGTATACGGCAGTTGTTATTAGTATTAGGGCAGGACAACAACGCTTGCGCAGATACACGCTTTGGCTGAAGTCATGATGTTAGCGAACCCTGGAGAGTTAAAGAATTAATGGTCGAAGAAGCCGATGTATGTAATAGCATACAGCTCAAATCGAACAAAATTAATTTTCTCCCCCCCCCCCCCAGATCCAAGGGTCACTCTATGGTCATTCAGGTGGTTGGCTATCCTCAACTTGCCCACACAATGTGACATACGCAGTTAAGTTTCTTTTGCGATCTGAGTCTCGGCGTGATTACGTAGATATCTTCCGTTCGATGCAACATGTCCCAACTGTAAACCTTATAGATATTGCTAATACAGTGGCCAAAGTCGGAAACAAAATAGTACCCGGTCTATTCCATCCAAATGATGGGCGCGTTGCCGAAGTGACTGAAGCCAATATTGTCCGTGATGTGTTCAACGATGATGCCTGGAGTGTTGTAACAATGACGGTCGCTATTAAAAGACAAACAGCAATTTGGGTTTGTGAGATTTGTAGTATTCAAGCGCACCAAAGAAGAAACTATGGTTGGCCACTGTAAATAGATATATACTAGCAGACGTTGTTTCGACGTTGAATCAATCTTGAAATTACGTTATGACATAATTACAACAGTGATTCAACGTCAAAACAACGTCATCACAACGTCGGGTAGTCAAATGGCTTTAAAATATTTTGAAAATGATTTGACTGGAAGCCAATATTGCATTCGGCTTTTCAACATATTCACTAATAGTTCTCATTTTGTCTTTTGTCTGTTTGTAAGAAATAAACTAATATATTGTTGCATAATGTTGTATATAATCAGGTATATTAGAATTTTAATTTCAGTTTGATTATGTTACAAAGCAATAAAGTATTGTTTGTAAATATTTGTATATTATTTTGTTGGTCTTTATTCCATGTCTCGACCCAATCCAATTTGGGGTGTATGCGTGTTTGCGTGTTTAGTGTCTGTTTCAGATGTCGATATATATTATGTACATCGACATCTGAAACAGACACTAAACACGCAAACACGCATACACCCCAAATTGGATTGGGTCGGGACATGGAATAAAGACCAACAAAATAATATACAAATATTTACAAACAATACTTTATTGCTTTGTAACATAATCAAACTGAAATTAAAATTCTAATATACCTGATTATATACAACATTATGCAACAATATATTAGTTTATTTCTTACAAACAGACAAAAGACAAAATGAGAACTATTAGTGAATATGTTGAAAAGCCGAATGCAATATTGGCTTCCAGTCAAATCATTTTCAAAATATTTTAAAGCCATTTGACTACCCGACGTTGTGATGACGTTGTTTTGACGTTGAATCACTGTTGTAATTATGTCATAACGTAATTTCAAGATTGATTCAACGTCGAAACAACGTCTGCTAGTATATATCTATTTACAGTGGCCAACCATAGTTTCTTCTTTGGTGCGCTTTTAAGACCCGCACATGGCAAATGTAGCCATCTCAAACAACAGTCGCAACCGATGGACATTGTCCCTTCTTGAATTTGAATACTACAAATCTCACAAACCCAAATTGCTGTTTGTCTTTTAATAGCGACCGTCATTGTTACAACACTCCAGGCATCATCGTTGAACACATCACGGACAATATTGGCTTCAGTCACTTCGGCAACGCGCCCATCATTTGGATGGAATAGACAGGGTACTATTTTGTTTCCGACTTTGGCCACTGTATTAGCAATATCTATAAGGTTTACAGTTGGGACATGTTGCATCGAACGGAAGATATCTACGTAATCACGCCGAGACTCAGATCGCAAAAGAAACTTAACTGCGTATGTCACATTGTGTGGGCAAGTTGAGGATAGCCAACCACCTGAATGACCATAGAGTGACCCATAGGCATAGTTAAATTCTGATTTGCTTAGGGACTAACTTCGCAGACCACACAACATGTCAAGTTTGCTTCCTTGTGCTTTCACACCAAGAACGTGACAAAAACGTCTCACAGTATCGAGCTTTTCATCCTCGAGGAGATGCACCCAAACTTTGTCCGTATTGGGATATTCAGCTATAAAGTTGAATATTTTGAAACTAATTTTACTGGGAGTAAAGACATACAATCCTTAGTCCGTCATGAATTAGGCACCCACACTTTGTCCGTATTGGGATATTCAGCTATAAAGTTGAATATTTTGAAACTAATTTAATTTCTTAGTATCCAGCGTAAATAGAAATTATTTTAAAGTTTTGAAACTAATTTGACTGGGAGTGTTTATTAAGCGCAGGCGATCTCGCGAGAACACGAATGGGGTTTGCATGTTAATTATCAATATCCTACCGACTCCAATCTGGGAATCGCTTGGAGCCGAGTACTCGACTGCAATACTATATCCCCCGACACCTATTACCTGGCTCCTCACCGCCGATGCACCAGCGACGACGACGTACAAAATCACGTTGGCGGTGGAGCGCGGTAAGATATCAGACGTTGTTGCAATCGTCTTGAACTGAAACACCATTCTATTCTGATGACGTCATTGTGTATGTATTTAACCTCGTTGGCAGAGATATTGTTAGAAAAGCCATCCATGGCAAATCTGATTGGTTGAACTAATGTCACGATGCTTTGACAGTAGTGTACTATTAGACGACAGTAAAAAAAGCAACATAAACAGGGATTTCCAGACTTTGGCTGTGATATGGACAAAAACCAAGTTGGATCCAGATTGGGTACAAATTTTAATCTATGGATATATCGGAAACAAACTGGTCAGATTTTGCTCAAATTTTAATAAAGGAGGTTGTGTGATCATACATTAAGATTTAACAACCCTGGAAGTGATCAGAAGGAAAATTATAGGTTGTGGGTTACAATCTCTGATAACTTGGATCTCTCTGGTGATGGAAAGTAAGTGATAGCTAGATTGTTTGGTCGATGGCGTGTCATAGGTGACCTCTTTAGCCTACCCCACCCCAGGGGAGGAGCCAAATGTAATACCAGAAATGTGGCTGCAATGCAACCATGAATCTCGACTTCATGACAGCAATGAACTCAAAGGATTGACTTCAAACGTAAAATAAATTTAGAAGGCTTATCAACAAGGGGGACAAGGGCCTGTAACGGTATCCTGAACGGTGTATGACAATAAGGGCTGCCAGCAGATAAGGCCGCTACTATGTCAAAAAAGGCTGCCTATAAAATATACTGAGTATGTACATACCTATCTATCTATCTATCAAAACTTTTTAAAATATTCAGCAGATTGCCTGTATACCCGTATCTAATTTCCACTTCCTAGTTTTCTTTTCAGATGAGGCGGACATAGAGGCGAGCTGTCAAAACATCTCATCTGATGACGGTTGTTGCTAAGCAAAGAATTATAAAAAAAATTCTGAATAGAAGTTCTAGAGCCAACTACTACAGAATCCTTCCAGCCAAATTTGGATATAATCCACCAAGTGATCATGGAGAATATGCATTTTGGCAATTTATGTCCAGCCAACTAGGGTTGCAATCTGTCAAGCGGTTAATGAGGAGTAGCGTTTTGACAATTTCTGCTAAATTTTTCATACCGTCAAAGGTTTTCACACAAAAATTGACAAATCAAAATTCTGTATGCATGTTCGGAAGCCGAAAGCATTAGGGTCATTCCACCCAAATTAGTTTGAAATCCGCCAAGCTGTATGAGACACGGCATCACACAATGATGTTCTGGCCAAAAGGTCAAAATCACTGATACGCATGGCAACCATCTGTGGTAAAATTAAAAAAAATAGTCTTCCCTTGGTCTGCAAAGATTTGAAGGGCTAGTAGAATCTAGTAATCACTAGTCCTATCTAAATGTAGTGGCTCATCTGGCTTAATTTAAAACTATAGAGAGGGTGTCAAATGATGTGCGAGTGTGTGGGCAGGACTATGGGAAATCTAGATAAATCTGGAAGACCCCGATCTCTGACTACATAAAATAAATGTTGTCAGCCAATCCGCAATCATATGACATACCACATTTGGTTGAATTACACCCAATTGTTTGGGAGGAGATAGCATGATGGATGGATGGAGACAGATGTATCCTAATTTTTTCAAAACATGGAGATAAAGAAAGGACTTGAGGAGATCTTAAAGGTAGGTAGGTAATTAATTCAACGTCATCATACTAACATGAAATTTTCTTTCGGATTGAGAAATTAGGCTACCACCATCATTTAATATGCCACATTGTTTTCAGGACCTGTCGGTGAAAGGGTTAAACATAGCAAAAGCTGGAATTAGCATGAGGATAAAACATAAATTTTGATTTTCTAATGGACTTTTAGCTATGCCCCGGCCATCTCTAGGTAGGCGCCATCAATGCTTTGCGACCGTGTGTTGGGATCAGTATATACCTTGAATCCTGAATTCCAAATTTCATGGTAACTATAGATACAGCTAACCTGTTGAATATTTTGAGACTAATTTCAAGTAATTTGACTGGGGTCTGTTGTTAAATATTCGACAAAATGTTTACTAAACAGTAAAGACATACAATTCATACAACTGACTCTTAAAGGTTTAACAGATTTAGCTACGTCAGCCTACATACGATGTAATTCATTATGACATCATATACTTAACACTTTAACACGTCTAGAACATTATGTAACAAGTAGGTATTGTAAGAAGACAACCCCGCGTGAGAATATCACATATGCAAAGATGTACAAAAGTGCTCACTGTTAACCCTTGCCACCCCGGGGTCAAAGCTTTCAATTTTCAAACTAAATTAAAAGATGAACCGGTGTTCACTCTTCAGCAAACTCGGGTGGGGGGTGGTGACGGTGCTGTCGCAGACAGTAACATCTTCAACCGGGGTTGTTGAAGATTGTACACCGGTTCTTTGCTATTTTTTGCTATTCCCACAGTATAAGTTGGATTACGGACGCCAGAGTGGTAGGGGTTAACTGCCACTGTATAAAATTAACATGTACAGTACATAGGAAAATAGTTTGAGTTTGGTCAGTGGACTTGGTGTGGCATCCGCGCCGTCCCATGCATTAATTAATATAGGGCCAAATCCCAATCCCAGATGCATTGTAATAGTGTTGACATGGTGGGGTAACTGCGCCAATCCATAGGTGTGCGGCTTCGGTATCGAGTGCTTGTCCCACCGACAGTCATGCAGTCATGCGCCTACTGGTTTATTAGTTGATATGTGTATATGACTATATGTGTATATATGTGTATATGTATGATATATATATATATGTGTGTGTGTGTGTGTGTGTGTGCGCGTGCGTGCGTGCGTGCGTGCGTGCGTGCGTGCGTGTGTGTGTGTACACAAGTGTTTAATGTTGATCAGTGGACTTGGTGTGGTATCCGCGCCGTCCCATGCTTTAATTATACTAGGAGTTAATCCCAGTCTCAATTGCATTGTAATAGTGTTGACTTGGTGTGGTAACCGCGCCAGTCCATATGTATGTTTATGTTGAACGTATGTGATTATGTATGTATGTATATGTATAGGTGTGTGTATGTATGAATATATGTATATGTGTTGTATATGTGTACATGTATGTGTTATGTGTATATGTATGTGTATGTATGTAGGTATATGTATGTATGTATGTATGTATATATAAGTATAAATGTGGGTATGTATGTACGTACGCATGTGGGTATAATGTGTATATGGGTACGGATGTCTCCACATATTGTACATAGTAGCTAAATGAAGTCTAAATTAAATGACTGTTTGCGGAATCCGCGCCAGTGGAATTTGTACAAATTTGTGAATTACATAGACAGGAACATATAATTACTGATGATACCACTCCTCTCTTTAAGCATTTGCATTAATTTATAACGTAATACTGCCGGGACAATAAAAAGCCAACGGCTTATGTCCTGAGACAATGATGATGATGATGATGATGAACACTCATGCAGGGTTTTGCGGAGGCAGGGCCCTTGCACCATTTAGCACTCTAAAATTCACACCATCCAGTCATTACCTTCACACATGGTTCATTGACCTAATGGATTTTAGGACATAGATATCTTCCATGTATGTACTTGATCCGACATTTGTCAAAATTACCCATGATTTCTTGAGGAAGTGGGACAGTTCACCCCAGTAAGCAACCGGATCGGCAGAACCCGGCTCATATCATCCAAAACTGGTTTCTGCAGTGGTGTTGAGAAATATTTATTTGCAAACCAAGAAAAGGCTATTTTTGAAAATTTATCACTGGAATGACTGTCTCGATAACCGAGCCAGTCATTCCAGTCAAAATTTTCAAAAATAGTCTTCTCTTGTTCTGCAAATAGATATTTTCCTATCGGTCATTGGTGGTCTGACTTGAATCAGTCTTTCACTCTCCTGACATGTGCGATTCACTGTCCTCAGCGGTCACTCACCTGGAAACAACAACTCTCCACCGGAAAACTTTGAAGTCTAGATGCTCTCCGAGAGCAGCTGAGGCGTTTACACGTATAAATAGGCCTAAGGGGTGTTTTGTTGTCTATGAAATTTAAATATTTTTTTACTAATTTTCCATAGAATCTTTTCTTTTAAACCTCACTTCACCTGAGTTATAACCACCATGCATGCCACCCAAAGAAATTAATGAATATTCCAGCATGGTTATCAGGTACCACTCTACCACCATGCATGTCATCCAACAAAATGAATGAATAAACCGGCATGATTATAATCGTGCTGGTTTATTCATTAATGACCTGTACCGGAAAGCATCGCTAAGTATCGCTAAGTATACATAGCAATACCCTTTAATATATACATGACATATGCAAGTTCGAGTTCAACCATGTGTTACCGTATGTTGATGCTGGATGAAGGGTTAAATCCTATGAGTTCAGGTCTTCTAACTGAAGTGTTGTGTCTTGCAGCATCGATCTTTAGAGCCACATCAAACTGATATTTCATCTCTCCTGTCCTGCCCAGTGTTTGTCGAGTCTTGCTTCAAAGGCTCTCACAGTTTGCGCGCTCACAACTTCTTCTGGCAGACTATTCTATTGATAGACTATTCTGATACAAAAGCTGTGTTTCCTTAGCTGACTGTTTGCCCTCATCGTGTAAATTTTCAGATGGTGTCCCCGGGTTGTGGAATCTCTGAGCAGGATAGTTAGGCTCACAGTCATATATACCTTTCAATGTCTTGAATGCCTTGATCATGTCTCCATATAGTCTTCTGTAGGTCAGCGGGCTGAGCTTCAGCTTCCTCAGCCGCACTTTATAACTCAGGTCTCGGAACCCAGGGATGAGACTTGTAGCCCTTCTCTGGAAATTCTCTACTGTCACCAAATCTTTCTTCCTAAGTGGGTACCACACTTCATTTGCATACTCAAGGTGAGTGTGAACGAGTAACTTGTACAACCATTTGAAACTATCTAAGTCAATACATCTAAATGATCTTCGAATCGGTCCCATTATCGGCGTTGCCTTGTTGACGTTTTTCGTTTATGTGCACTTGAATGACAATCGTCCATCAATGGTACTCCTAGATCCTTTTCCTTGTCGATCTTAGCTAAAGTGTGCTGTGGGTCTTCCATTCGATCTCATCTCATGTGTAATTTCTTTCTTCTTCATGTGATTTCCTTCCCATTGTCATAAGCTTGCACTTGTCTGGATGGAAGCGCAATAGCCACTTCTCAGACCAGTCTTTGAAATTTGTACATATCCGATTGCAGTTTTCTTTTGTCTTCATCACTGTTGATTTAACGTGATACTTTTGTGTCATCAGCGGGCATATAGGTTTCTGATGAGAGTATATAGTGTGAAGAGCACGGGTCCCAGAACGGCACCGTGTGGGATCCCACTTAATACGCTGGTGAACTTTTCACTCTGACTCTTTGCTTCCAGTTGGATAAAAAGTATGTTACCCAGCTGTACACATTGCCAAGGATTCTGTAGCCCCTTAGTTTAGTCATATGGTGTTGATGTGGAACCATGTCGAATACTTTCAAAAAGTTGAAATAGATTACGTTGATGTTTCCTCAATTATCGGGTTGTGTTGTCCATGAGTCTAAGACTTTTAGCTGTTGCAATGTCGTCGATCTTCCACCTATAAATATGAACTACTTGTCGCTGAAAAGTGAGTTCCTCTTCATATTGTCTATAACATAGTCTCTGATAATTGTCTCAAGAACTTTGCATAATATACAGGTAAGGCTGACTGGTCTGTAGTTGCTTGCTGTCTTTCTGCTGCATTTTTAAATATAGCTGTGATATTAGCTGTCTTCCACTCTATTGGTACTTTGCCACTGCCAAGGGATGTGTTCAAAATTATTGTCTACTTAATTCTTCATGCATCTCTTTGAGTAGTTGCAGATGTACCCCATCTGGGCCTGGTGATTTGTCAATTTTGATCTTCAATAGCTTCTTATTAACACTTTCTTCTGTGATCATAATGTCGTCGAGTGCTTTATCACATTCCCTCATTGGTACTGTCGGCATACATGTGCCAGTCTCTATTGTGAAAACACTTGGGAATAATTCGGAGAGCACTTGTGCCTTTTCCTGATCAGTTGATGTTAGTGATTCTCGCTATCCTGGTTCGGGTATAACCAGATCTGACACCGATTTTGTGGTTTTCATCTTATTGTTAACAAATTTCCAAAACCGCTTTGGGATGGTCTTTGCATCTTTAGCAATATATCTTTCAATGTCCTTTTGTAGTCTTCTTGTTAAGACTCTTACTTTGTTTCTCTGTCTCATGTAGTTGTTATACTACTCTGGATCCTTCGTCTTGATATACATGTATCTCTACCAGCATCACGTTTCTTTCTTATTTCATCAATTGTTTCTTTGTCGAGTGGTGTTCTTTTTTTCTTAGTCGAGTGGTGTTCTTTTTTTCTTAGGCTGGGTGTATGACCATTTTTCTTGGTATAAATTTTTCTTCTGCTTTACATCGGATTTTTTTTAATTCTGCCGTTGTCACTACAGCATTACTGTTTGATGCCAATTGTTGTTCTCAGTTAATGTCTAGTGCTTTCTTCATATCTTCGTAGTTTCCCATTTCATAGAAAAACGTTTTGTATGTCCTCTGGTATCCATTATTGTAGCATACGAAGTCAAAGGTAAGAATAAAGTGAGCACTCTTACCTAATGGTGATTCCTGATCCAGTATTTACCAATCCCTCTTCATTTGCCATGATCAAGTCTAGTAAGTGAGGCTCATCTGATCCACTGCCTCTTGTTGGGCATGGCACATCTTGAAATAAAAACCTGTCCCTTTTTGTCTCTAGAAACTTGTATTCATTGTTGACTGCCCCTTCTCCTGATGTTGTGCATGTTTGCCAGTCAGTTGTTCGATAATTAAAATGCCCGATAATTAGCAAATGTGAGAACCTTAGATTTAATACCTCGTTGATCAATTGTCTGAGTTGTGCTTCTGCATCAGCATCGCTGCTGGGACTTTTGTAGAAACAGTCCATCAGTGCCTCTTCATTATTAAGTATGATCCATGCCAATTTCTGGTGCACTGTTTTCATTGTTGTACATCACGCTTCTATTCCCTCCCTCCCTCCCAGGGCCGTATTTAGGTGGGGGGGGGGGGCAAGCGGGGAAAAAGCCCCAGGGCCCCACAAGCAAAGAGCCCCCCCCCAATTTAAAAATGAAAAAAAAAATTATGCACTTTTTTTGAAGTTATAGGACATTTAAAGCAAACTTTATTAGTTTAGAACTCTTAATCATGCATTATAATTCTATTCTAATATTTGTGGGGGCCCCAATTCTATGGCTGGTCTAAATTAACAGTTCAATATCGGCAATGCAGTCGGTACCAGTGGCGTAATTTGCGCAATATCCGCATAGTTTATATTCTTTGTCAGATCACTGTGATCATGGCCTTTGAGCTTTTGATCCCAAAATTGACACGCTCGTTTTTAAATTGTGCGTGATACGGATAATTTGATGGGGCGAGGAGAGATGCCCAGAGTCCCACCAAAATAGGGCCTATATTAACATTATTTACCAGTAAGCCACCGGGCACAAGGTATGCATCATATGGCTGACTAGTAAATAATTCTAATATAGGGCTTACATTGATGATTGATATCACAAAGTCACTAAATTTAATCTCCACATGGATGGCCAAAGGTTCTGCAACACTTACATACAATTTGCCTAAGACAGTGCTAAGTGTATAGTATGCATACGTTGCTAATTTTTGTTTGAACTTTGTAATTTAAAAAGAATTATTCATAAATTTATTAATACATAGAATTTGGCTGGACCATCGGCAAATTTATATTAATACCATAGGCAAAGTCTATGCAGGTGTTGTAGCACATTTGAACAAACACAAGCTCACATATGTGACATGTAAAAATTAAAGAAATATGCATGTTTGTTTATTGTTAGCCAGACAAGCTAAATTATTTTTCTCTTTTCAGTTAAACATCTCCGAACGTGACCAACACAAAACCCCACGGGTATATGACAGTGGATCAGAGAAACGGAAACAAGCAATAGAACATGAAAAACGACAAGATGAAACTCTTTCAAAAGTAGCGAGAATTAGTGATTATTTTATGAAGCCGTCGAGCCATATAACATCTAATCAATCTACTGAAGCAACTCCATCCGTTGTTGCAGATACAGAAACACCCGAATTTCCACATGTAATAGAAGAAACTGTTTGTGATAGGCCTACGACAAGCGAACAAACCGAAGAAGAAGTAACAACAGCTAAACAGTTCTGTGGTTTTCACAATGACATTGGTTTATGGCCAGAATCACCCAATCCAGGAAATGATAAACTTGGGCTAAAAAGGATCAATCGATTTACAGAACTGCAATGCCCAACTATTTGATAGAACATCAGTACAGCAAGGTCAAATCATAGGTAAAACGCACGTCATCAGAAAATGCTCACCAAATCTATTCCGACGACAAACTTTGAACAATGAGACACTTAATCGGTCCTGGCTATGTTTTTCTCCAACTACTGGCAAAGTTTATTGTTACATCCGTAAACTCTTGAGCGGTCATGAAGTAAAGTTAATAAACGTATCCAGCAATGGATTTTGTGACTGGCAGCGTGCAAACGAACGGCTGAGCGACCATGAGAAATCAAAATCTCATCTAGAATCAGTAATGATCTTGGCGAAACACATTAAGTTACTCGGGTGCATTGACCATGCTTTGGCAAAACAAGAAGCAGAACTGAGTGGATATTGGTGCAAAGTTCTCATGCGAGTACCATCAAATTTTTCGAGGTACAGATGAAATCATTGGATCACCGGTAAATGGTAACTATCTCGGCATTCTTGAATTGCTAGCAGAATGACACTTCTCGCGAGTCACATTAAACTACATGCAAGTAAAGGAACTGGTCATACGAATTATCTCTCAGTTATAATATGCGAATTGGATTAATGGGTGAACACGTTCTGACACAGATAATTACACGGATAAAAGACTCAAAGTACTATTCTGTGTCAGTTGATGAAGCTTACATTGACCAGCTGGCTGTGGTAGTACGTTACATGAAAAATACATCGCCAAAGGAAAGGTTTCTAACATTCATGCCAAATCGTGGTCACACCGGTGCTGCCATGGCTAAAGCACTGCTTGAGTTTTTGAAATCTCATAACATTGATATCAGTGATTGTCGTGAGCAATCGTATGATAATGCAGGCAAGATGAGTTTCAAATACCGTGGGATGCAAGCTCTCATAATCGAGGAAAACAATTTGTCAGTTTTTGTTCCGTGTTGTGGACATTAACTTAATTTAGTTGGGAAGGCTGCAGCAAATACGTGTCCAGCATTTCGTCGAACAACTGTATGTCTTTTTTACGGCATCTACTGCACATTATGAGATTTTAACAAATCACTTGTCCCAGACAGAGACACGGTTGTGTGTGCCTAAACGTTTGAGTGAAACTCTCTGGTCATGTCGAGCTGATGTGACCAAAGCCATTGTACATGGATATGAGAAGATTAGAGATGCTCTAGTCGAACTATCAAATGACCAGGAGCAAAAGGAGGTGGTTAGAAATGAAGCAGGTGGTCTTCAGGAGAAGATGTACAAAATGGAAACTGCATTATATGCTTCATTCTGGAATGACATATTAGAAAGATTCAATGCAACAAACCACAAACTACAGGATCCGAAAATGGAACTGAAGTCTGCCGTAATGGCACTGAAGTCTCTGAAAACCTTTGTAGAGTCAAAGAGAGATAACTTCGATGACTATGAGGACGCAGGAAAGAGACTGTCTGGAACAACAGAGTATGGCCATGTTCGCCCTCGTCGGAGAAATGTGTGCCTTAATCCACTTGATTATGGTCAAACACAAGAGAGCCAGCTGACATCTAGAGATAAGTTTCACACAGAAAGCTTCATTTCGGTTATTGATCAGTTTATTTCATCACTGGCAGAAAGAATAGTCGCCTATGACATTGTCTGTGAAAGGTTTGGCTTCTTTCGTGAACTTGAAAATCTGGATTCTTCTGATCTCTGCTCTGCCACAGACAATCTTGTCAACATGTACACAACTGACTTGGAACAGAACCTTGGCAATGAGTTAGTACATTTTGCTGCCATTGTGAAACTTTACAAAGAAGACTATGATGACAATGTGCCAAAAGAACTGTTCTTCTATAAACGTCTTATTGAGAAAGATTTCAAAGCTCCATTTCCAAATGTTGAAATTGCTCTAAGGATCTATTTGGTCCTTAAGGTGCCTAATTGCAGTGGTAAACGGTCTTTTTCCGAGTTGAAGCTAATAAAAAACAGACTACGAACGCCAATGAGTCAAGATCATCTTGTATGGCTTACACTGTTGAGCATCGAGTATGATTTGCTGCGTGAGTTGGATTTTAAAGATGTGATTGAACTATTTGCCTCTAAGAAATCTTGTAAACAGAGCTTGTTGTAATTCAGATAAAGTAAAACCTGTCCATAACGGACACTTTATGAAAATGTGATTACTAAAGTGTAAAGACATGTGGTCATATAATTAAAGTCAGCTTACCAAGTTACCATAGAAAATTACTTGGTGTGTATAACATGGCAGTTCCTTAAAAGAAACGCCATCTTGTGGCCACAAAAGCAGGTGTCCGTTATAGACAGGATTGACTATAATCATAATACCAGTTCACTGTCGCTACTTCTTTACTGTGTATGGTACGTGCGCTGGATTTCAAAGATGTAATTAGTAATTGAAATATTTGCCTCTAAGAAAGTTCATAATTGCTTGTAATTCATTTATAAGATTTATTTACAATACCACTGTCAATATAGATATATGTCACGAGAATTGAATTCCACATATCTAATTAGGATATTGCATAAACAGTCTAAAACAGAGCTTGTTGTAATTCCATTGTTGATGATAGTAAATTAGTAATGATAACATTGTCTTTAGTACATTTAGGCTAATACTGTGTATGTGGAGCATTGCGATTCGTAATGTACAGATTATTATATTTATACTTTCTACATTATGAATTGTATTGTTCCACATACAGTATATAGTCTCTACCGTATGCTGTACATTATGATCCATAATATACACTGTATACATACAGCATGATGCAGAAACATAGATAAATAACACGAGTCGTGTATATTTTCTTTTGTGATAAGAGAAACATGCGTCATCCTCTACTGAATGATGCATAATTGCATACATGATATACATATTAAGTGATGTGCTGGTGAATTGAATTTCAACTTAAACATGTAATTATAATTCAAACATTTGACTCGCAGAAGCCAAACAAACTTATTTTGTAGACTCATAAGCTAACCTGATGATCAGATTTCAGAATGCACTGTCCGTATGCAAGATACAAAAAAAACACCCATAGCCATATACACGAACATGATTAATGTACATTGTTTATGTACACTGAACAATATGGTATTATTATACTGTTTGCCAATATATAAAGCAGGGTTGTTTGTTATCGTTTATTTAATTTGATTGATATAAAATGTAATTTAACAACCAATTTTTAAGATTAATTTACCTATGGAACCTTATGAGTCATGGCCCATTAGGGTTTATAGGATAAATCGACCCTGAAAAAATTGGTTGGCAGTTTACATTTTGTATCAAGCAAATTGAGTAATATATAAATTTGACTAGGCATGGCTATCAGTGGCCAATCAACCATGTTTCCATTGCCACCCCTGGCCCCTCCTCTCAACTGTATCATAGAGGTATTCACCAAAATCGTTAAAATCTGGTTGTTTGGTGTTCGCCAACAATGTTAATTACGAAAATTTGCAAAATAAAATAATTTTACAACGAAAGAAAGTGCCATAATTCACCATAAAAGTAGACTCTCTGGCCGTCTCAGAGCACCTGGATGTAAAGAAATTTCAGGTGGAGGACCCCCTGACCCCTGACCCCCCACTCATTCTTTGCCCCAGGCTCCACATATCTAAATACAGCCCTGCTCTCTCTCTCTCTCTCTCTCTCTCTCTCTCTCGTCTAAGTTATTAGCATATGTTTCGTAACCCTATATTTTTAATTCTGATTCACTGAGATTAGATCTTACAGACTTTCTTCACTTCAGTGATGGCTATGATATCATTCTGGTGATGTGGTGTAATGGCATCCTTGACTCGGAAACAGAGTTTTGTCATCTTATTCGAAAGGTATCTGCATTGGTATACCAACAACTGAGTTTGGATTTAGTGACCACTGCGTTTACGTGTGCTGCATATTCATTCTATTAGTACCTGCTGAAGCTTTTTTATAGGTGCTGCTTATTTGTGCCTTTCTTGTTCCGTTTCTCATGTAATGTGTCTGCTTGTATTGTGGGTCTTCCACACTGCCATAACTGCATACAATCTATAGCTTTGCTACCATATTTCCATTGTGGATACGATTTACACTATATACATCATGCTGAATCTGACTCTTCATAACGTCTGGCTTCTCGCTGAGCAGTAGTACTATGTGGAGACAAATATTTTCGCTGTGCCTTAACACCTATAGCTAAGTTATTGTTACACTGTATTTGATTTCAAAATTCATTTATTTTGATATATAATTTACAATTTGCAATAACACCAAAAGCAGGGCCTATATAGATGGTCGACCCCTACATAGGACATATAACAAATAATACATGTAGGACTGAAACGGATACTATAAAATATAAGAAGACATGCTTCAAGTTTAAGTTAGTCCAATAATAGTCCATAGAATTGGGACTTATGACAAATAGACAACATATTGACAGGTACATAGAGAGATGTGCTTATTTTGTTGAATTAAAATTCATCTTTACGTTATAAATTCATCTTAGTTTCCGTTTGCAAGTTCTTATTTATGTCTTGTAGTGTTGATGGTGGTTGTGTAGCTTGCGGGGGTACGCGCTGGTCCGCTGATGTACTTTCCCGCTCCGTCGCGCCGCAAGTGTACGACGTGCAGGAGGGCTGGTTAGCTGCGGTTCTCGGGGTTGCGGTTCCAGTATGGCGTCTCCGTGGGGTACAGAAACCGGCTCCTACGGCTGGTGGAACACATTTGTTCCGGTGGGGCCATGCGACCATTGGCGCTGAGGTCGAACCACACCGTGTCGTCCCAACTATTTGTGTCACCGGTTTGTCGGTCTATGCTAATTTAGAGCTGTGAACAATTTATATTAAAGTAATTAAAGTCACAAATTTTGAATATCACTATACAAACAGTGCTATATGTTAGACAGTGAAATGAGCACAATAATGCACGACATAGAGCCGAGATGGTGTCCTTTCAACGTGGCGCCGGAGGTACCACACAGATCCTTGAATCCGCAGAGGTATCCCTGTAAGAGAGAATGCCAACGAGGTCACTGGTTATTATATATATATATATATATATATATATATATATATATATATATATATATATATATGAGGCCCTATAGCATGATCAGCGACCTCAGTGAAAAAGTGATGCTGGCGGGAATCGTGATGCACGTATACATGTTGCTGTATAGTATTTCTTAGCGTACTGCGGTCCAGAGTTTTTACAAATAAACAAAACATATCAACTGGATGGCTACTTGCCATATGCACAACTAACCAATATATAACACAAGCGGAAACAATGATTACGATGATGATTGTAGAACTTTTCACAGGTTACAGGACCTTACGGTGTCGCTAGTTGAAAGCACCTACAGTAAACAAGGATAACATAAACAGTATGAAAAGGAAATTATAATAATGCGGTCTTAGGAGCGGTGCGGTGCCGCTTAGTCATCAGTACCTTCTATTGATAATTAAATATGTTTACAACAATAGTATAGCTACTTGAGTACCTATTAGGCATCGCTACGGCACAAGTTCATTTGTTACTGAAAATTTGTGTAGCCGAGATGATGCTATCCGATTGCGGGGAAGATTTCTGCAAGAAGACGTCTGCAAGCTGGTCTCTGCAAGCAGGCTTCCGCATGTTGGATTCCGCAGGTTGGTTTCTGCAGGCGGACTTCTCAAGCAGACTGGATACAGTTCATTCTCCGAACAGATAACAGAATGGGTCAAGAATGTTCATTAGGTAACTCTTAAGCCGATACATAATCAGAGCGGAGAGTTATAAAGTTTTCAGGTCCGGCGACGGAGGTAAGGAAGTTAAGAGTAGTCCATTAACAGGGAGGGCTACTATATGTATAATTAATGCATGTACGTTATCGGCGTGGGGTGCGTCGCATAGCTCTTGCAGTGCACCGGGCAAAGTTCACCCAGATGGTCGAAAGCTAAATTAGTTCACACACGACATGCAGTGCAGAAGTTGAAGTCCACCTTTCAGCGTGGTTGGCAGATCTGGTGAGTCATCCACCAAGAGCCGCCATCGGCTCTACATCCTGTAGAATTACATTCCGGGCCGCACGCCCGGTTTCCGGCGGAACTCCCTTTGGAAAGTCCGGATGCGGGAGGTTTATAATTTTTAATTTAGTTTATTACCCTCGGATGACCATCCGAGGGTATACAAAACCTGTGGAAGCCGAGGGCTACCCTTTCCACCGCAGATGAGCTGAAATCCGAGAGGCACCGGATGATGTATGATGTTTACTGCAGGTCAGCAGTTGCACTCGTCAATCCCGATGGTCCAGTCATCCTGCACGTGCCGGCTTCCACGCCGGTGATACGCCTGATTCTCGAAATTTCACCCTTTTTATACTCGCTGTGATGTCAGAGCTGGGCGCCTCAACCAATCAGTGACCGAGCGCCAGCCAATCAGCGTGCTGCTATAGTAGTGACGTGGTGATCACGTGTACAGAAGACTCTATGTTTAGTTTAATATATACACGCGATTAAGACATCAAAGACATATTGCAAGTATAATTTAGCCCGGGAGTTTCGACAATAACTCGGCCATTTCTTGACCGATTTTAAAACTGTAAAAGTATCGTGATCCTCGTTTGATTCCGGTCCTAACTGCTGCCGAGAATGACGAGAACGGTGCAGAATTAATAAATTACAAGTGCCAACTCGGTACTCTAAGGCATGCACTTGCTTCCAATCTCGATACACACGTCGTAAGGTAAGCTCTGGCGCATGCGCACTACGTGTCTTAATGGCTTTTGACGAAATACCTCTCGTATAGGGCTTACATACGCTCTACCCAGGGGGCTGGGGTGCGCTTCAGAACGAATCCGGCGTGGCCGGTCTGTACCCAGCCTTGCTGGGATGGCTGGTACCCATCCGGTCGATCTGTGCTATATCGTAGCAATGACAATATTGTTGGTAGTGTCATGTGGTGAAAATGGTGGTAAAGGTCTGGCGATTACTATTACAACAACTATTATCATCATTGTTATCATTCTTATTATTACTAAATTATCCGTATTAACAGCATTAACATCATTATAGCCATCAAGTTCACGATTCAAGTTCAAGATTATTTATTTTGATATAGAATATACATTTACAGTTTCACAACAGGTAGTCCACCAAAGGCAGAGCCTATGTGGCGGTGGACCCCTACATATAACATATAACAACAATATAGGACATAAGAAAAACTGAATACATAAGGTTAACATGTTATTGTCCTATATATACACACATAGTTAACGCTGGTACTCTTAGCTACGCAGACTTAGGTGACATTATTGTTAAAAAATATTAGAATAACAGAAATGACAGATATTCAAAAGCATCATTATCTTGACAGCCATTTCAAACCAGCAAGCAACTACCAAGACTTTGGCAAGCAGATTATTATAAGAGATGGCAAACAGAAAACGCTAGTATGTTAAACTAAGTGGTTAAATGATTACAGGTGGCTCGTCTATAGTCCGTCACTTAAGGGAGGAATGTGTAAATACTGCATCCTCTTTCCTCCCAAAAATCCGCGTGTCAGTTTGGGAACATTAGTTAGTACACCCTTTGTGAACTTTAATAAAGCTAAAGGAAAAGACGGCGTTCTTGATAATCATGACAGTCTTGTGTACCATAGAGAAGCAATGATCGCAGCAAAAAACTTGGTGCATACATTAAACCATCCAAAACAGCAAATTGACTATCTTATGAGTGATAAACGCCAGCAATTATTTGACAGAAATACACATATACTGAAAGGTACTGTTGAAGCAATCATTTTGTGTGGGAAAACAAGACATAGCTCTCAGTTTTTCTTTCATCTAAACAACATAGTGACAGGTGAAACAATTATCTCTAGAACAAATACAGCCAAACATTTGAAGATCAATTAATCAATTTATTGTGGTACAATATCTTGTGACATGACGTCCACGTAAAAGGACTAATAACCACTGAACAAGCGACACATACATTGCAAGAGCAAAGGAACATGACGACCAACCATTAACAATACATTATACACATGAATACTAGATGTGAGTAATTCGCTTATGAACAATAAACAAGAAGATATTTCATCGACACACAGACCATCTGTCAGAGAGAGGGAGGGAGGGAGGGATGGATAGAGAGAGAGAGAGAGAGAGAGAGAGGGGGGGGAGGGCGGGAGAGAGCGTGTGTGGAGGGAGGGAAGGAGAAAGAGAGAGGAGGGGCAGAGAATGTATATCAATCAATCATCATAGTGACGGACTTAATCACGAAGCAGCTTGTGAGTCCCAAGTTTGAGTTATTGAGTTTATTAAGTGTAATTAGTCATAGTAATAGGTTATCTTGTTGAAATGTTTGTCTAGTCTGGTTTTGAAAATATCTATGTTATGGGCTCGCACAATGTTTTCAGGTAGTGAGCTCCAATGTGAGATTACACGTGAGAAGAAATGTTTTCTAGTATTGTTGCGACAAAAATTGGTTTGAATCTTGAGTTTGTGACCATGCGTTGTCATGTGTGCCCAGTGGCGTAGCAAGGGCCATCTAAGTAGGGGGCACCCAAGGGGGCACTGTCATTACTAGGGGGGGGGGGGGCACTCATCCGACCGTTGGTTTTAGGGGCTTGAAGCTCCACACCCACCCGGAAATTGTTTTATCTGCATGGGCGCAGATGTCATCATCTGCATTTTCAACTGTAATTCATCAATACACACCTAACGTGTTCCTATTTTCCTTCGTCCTCTGTAATTTCGATAATAGCAGAATGCAGCATGGCCATCCTCACACTTATAATTAAATTAAGTTCTCACAGTAGTAGTAGTAGTAGTAGTAGTAGTAGTAGTAGTAGTAGTAGTAGTAGTAGTAGTAGTAGTAGTAGTAGTAGTAGCAACAGCAGCAGCAACAACAAACAACAGCAACTGTAGACGTCGTCGCCGCCGCCGCCGCCGCCACCACTACTACTACAGCAACAACACAATACTTTGATTAGACTGTATTTGAATACTCCACACTGAGTGTATTTATATTTTATATTCTTTTATTGACTACTGCCATAATGTATAAATTTATTTCCCTCATATGCCATCACACGGATCCCAGATAACATGTAGACGTTGGGCCAATGTTGGCAACAGGTTGGCAGATCGCAGTTAGCATTACAACGTTGGCCCGTTGACATTTTTCTCATCATGTGATGATTTAGAACAAAACATTAGGCGTGTATGGATAAAACACATTTTAACTCGAAAATAAAAGGCTTTACTTGGAATATTTCTCTCATTCCACAGGAGCTTCATCTAGAACTCTGACTTCTCATTATTCTCGCTAGACCTGGTGCCAATGATGACAATGAGAAGTCAGGGTAGCTGATGAAGCTCGGGCGAAATGTGAGGTATTCCACAGGAGCTTCATCTAGAACTCTGACTTCTCATTATTCTCGCTAGACCTGGTGCCAATGATGACAATGAGAAGTCAGGGTGGCTGATGAAGCTCGGGCGAAATGTGAGGTATTCCACAGGAGCTTCATCTAGAACTCTGACTTCTCATTATTCTCGCTAGACCTGGTGCCAATGATGACAATGAGAAGTCAGGGTGGCTGATGAAGCTCGGGCGAAATGTGAGGTATTCCACAGGAGCTTCATCTAGAACTCTGACTTCTCATTATTCTCGCTAGACCTGGTGCCAATGATGACAATGAGAAGTCAGGGTGGCTGATGAAGCTCGGGCGAAATGTGAGGTATTCCACAGGAGCTTCATCTAGAACTCTGACTTCTCATTATTCTCGCTAGACCTGGTGCCAATGATGACAATGAGAAGTCAGGGTGGCTGATGAAGCTCGGACGAAATGTGAGGTATTCCACAGGGAGGGAGAGAGAGATTGAAGAAGATACTTTAAGTGTGTCAACGAAATCATTGTTTTACTTTATGCATTATTGCCATATGGGGAAGTTGTATTGCAATCGAGTGTGCCTGACTCTGCCTGTCATAGCGTATGTATGTCCTCACATATCCTAGCTTCAATGGAGGTGGTGACGTTTTCAGATGACATGTATCGTCCACTTAATTTTCGGAGAGTAGAGCACCCCACTATCAGTATGTTTCTGTGTTATCAGTGGGTGGAACGTTACTGCTGTTGTAGGGGTAAGAGTTTCCATGCTTGTCTTGGTATGAGTGCTTTTGTTGAGGTTGTCTAGTCCCTAGTGTTATTGTGTTTGGAGTGTTTATGGTATGAATTTCCTCTAACAACTTGTCTGTAGGGCCTGTGATTTTTTGGCATGTTTTCATACTTGTTGCTGTGAGTTTGGTATTGTGACATTTGTGATGAAGGTAAGCTTGGGTATTCATTGGTGACATTTTCCATGCTTGAGTATGACTTGACATTTTCTGTGGTATGATTATTTGGTCGGAAAGGTATCCAATTGTGCATTGATGGTTTTGCTGGGACAGTGTTTGCACCGTCTGTGTTTTTAACAAGAGATTGGTTTGTCTGTACACGAGGACGTGGTAGACGTGGGTGATTTTGCCTGTGGTCATATCCACTTGTGTCATGAGCTAGAAAGTGAACGTGTCTGTTGTTTTCATTTGCTTTGTTTTGTGATCTAATGTTAGAATTTGATGGAAATAGAATTTGCTTAGATATTTTCCTTTTAGCTGATGTGGTTTGCTGACACATATTACTTGTTTGCTCGTGGGTTTTGTTTTTAATATTATGCTGTTGTGTAATGGGTTGTGGAGAGAATAACTCCACACTGACTGGGTTGGATGTATCCGAGTCAGCATCTGATTCTGTCTCAGATAGACATATGACATTTTTCTGTCTTTGCAGTTTGTGAATTTGGTCTTGCATTATGACTTGATTTGCTTTGAGCTTTTTTAAGCTTTTTTAAGCTACAGGCCGTCATTGTGGTTGTTTGGTCAGACATTTTAGGAATGCTAGTCATAGTTTGTAATTCAGTGCTTTGCGTTTCGATGTTGTACTCCTTGTGATATGTTGCTATATACCATGCAACGAAGTCTGATATATGATCAGAGACTGGAGTGCATCTGCTGCATGTGAACTTTCTTTTCGATGATGTGAGTGCAGAGAGCATAAATGGTGGAAGTTTGGTGCACGTGTAATGAGTCCACTTTTTACAGGTGTACCATTTTATCATGTATACGTTGTTGGTGTTTCCACAACTGCATACGATTTCTGTTGCTTCATTTGTATGACTGGGACCGGGATCGGTATCGATGCCACATGGTGTCGTTTAGATCGATATGGTCATGGTTGGGGTGGGGGTGGGTGGGTGGTTTGTTTCATTTTTCTCAGGGATGACGCCATCATGATCTGAATTAGGTCCAGTTGGAGGCAATGCATCCTTGTCACGGAAGGGTGCCTAGACCCACAGTCGTAACAGCGCTCCATGCTTTGACTAGTTACAGTGTAGGTCTAGAGTCCGAGATTTTAGAGATAATAGGTAGGTATACCTTCAGCTAACAGAACACTAAACGTGCAAAGACATCACAAAGAAAGCAGAAGATTTGTTAGGAAATAGTAGCGTTATTGTCTTTGCCCTGTGGCCACTCAGGGAAAGCTATTGACAGGGAAGAGCCGGGAGAGAGATAGAACACAAAAAGAGAGAATATTTGTTAGTCACAGAGATTGGACAGACATGTGCAGCTTACTATGATAATTTAGTACAATATGTAAACAGCAGTTTGATTTGAGATGATCTTTCAGCTTTAAGTGTTTAATTTATTTTCATTTTTATTTAGGTTTTATAATTTATTTTATTTTATTTGGGTGGTGTTTTTTTCGCTTAATAAATTAATGTGTGTGCTTGTTTATCACGACCGATATGCTAGATTAATTTGTGTGGGTCTTTTTTAAATCACTGTTGTTGCTGTTAGTAACCGTGTAAACACAGTTCCCGGATATAGAATACGATTGCGAATGTATGCATCATTTGCTATTCTGTTAAAATTGCCTCGATGAGTTTTGAGGAGACATGTAAAGAATGCCACAAAATAACATAAGTACACAACAGTAATCACAGGAAACTACGTAAACTCGTTGAAAACAATAATTTGCACAGAATAAAATTTTGAAAAGCTGACTACACTCGTTCCTTTCTTGAAGGCAGTGAAGGCCAGAATAGAGAGGTATAGGGTTTCAAAGAGAGAGAGCGTGTGCGTGTAGAGGGAGAATGTAAATAAGAAGAGCGGACAAAGAGGGTGGGAATGGGGATTATATTCCTTGCAAGATGGCTGCCTCTAATGTTAGCTTCACTCGTTTGTCCCTCTGTCGTCTATTACAGAACCATACACGAACGACCTCTTTCTCCAAGTGCAGCATCTCGGCAATATTCGTAATGTCACGTGAGCATGGCTTCGGCTGTTCTCGGAAGCATGTTTCCAGGATGTCCTTGGATGCTAGACAGATTGAAGTACGGCGTTTTCGTTTCTTCGCTGAAGAAGACAAATTAAAATAAGAATTCTGCTAATTTCAATGTCTCTTGTCAATAAATATCAGCGCCCAGATCAAATTCACTAGGTAGAATAAATAGAATGTTTAATTTGGTTGCAATAAGTTAATATGTTGATATGATGTGTACCAGGTGCAGTATTATCTTGACCTTTGTGACCTTGATCACTGAATAAAAAGGATTAATCATCTCCCAAAGGTAATACTATGATTATGATGTTTCATATCCATTGTGTAATGTCCACATACAATTTCAGAAACTAATTCTTCTAGTACTATTGTTATTTAACCTATAGTGGCGTCAATGTCACTATTTTGATGCATTCTATCTGAACGGCTAAATACGTGTCCACGGTTTCTAAGAGGACTGACCCATTATGTAGGAAATTATGAGATGCGGAAGTAATACGCATATGAACTTAACGTGTGACGCTGGCGTTTGACCTTGTAATCTCATCGTCATCGTGTTGGTTCGTAGTAAGATCCGAAATAATCTATTCAAACTATTTGCTAAACGCAAAAATAACTGTTTAACAGAAATGTGGTTGCAATGCAACCATGAAGCTCGACTTTGCAATGAACTAATGAAGCTTGACTTCAAACATAAAATAAAATATAGAAGGCTTATCAATTCCCTTATCAGCAAGAGGTCTAAGCGCCTGTAACGCTCACCTGGATCAGTAGCATTTAAACCATTTGCATTTAAATATCGGTAGACATCGGTTATGGAGGAGATGCATTTTGACAATTTCCAGTAAATTTTTCATAACATTTATGATTTTCACCAAAAGAATCAACCCATTAAAATTCTGAATAGATGTTTTGACCCCTACCGCGATGGGGTCTGTTCAGCCAACAAGGGTTCAAATCTGTTAAGCGCTTAATGATGAGTAGTGTTTTGACAATTTTCAGTAAATTTTTCATAAAGTCTAAGATTTTCACCACAAAAATTGATCAATCAAAATTATGTATACATGTTCTGAAGTCTAGCCGCATAGGGTCCTTCCAGCGAAAGTAAGTTGAAATCTGCCAAGCGGTTAATGAGGAGTAGCGTTTTGACAATTTCCGGTAAAGTTTTCATAAAATGTAAACTTTTCACCGAAAAAACTTGACCAATCAAATTTCTGTATGCACGTTCTAAAGTCTAGCCCCAATAGGGTGCCTCCAGTCAAAGAAAATTTTAATCTGCCAAGCGGTTAAGGAAGAGTAGCGTTTTGACAATTTTTGGTAACTTTTTCATAAAATAATAAACACAAATAAATTTGACCAATCAAAATTCTATGTACAAGTTCTGATGCCGAAAACATTAACCACAAATTAGGCTGAAATCCGCAAAGCAGTTAATGAGGGGGTAGTGTTTTGACAATTTCCGGTAAATTTTCCATAAAATCTAAGACTTTCACACAAAAATATTTACCAATTAAAATTCTGTACACATGTTCTGAGGCCTATGCCGATAGGGTCCTTCAAGGCAAATTAGGTTGAAATCCGCGAAGTAGTTAATGAGAATTAGCGTTTTTAAACAAAAGTTGACGGGTGGACGACGGATGCCATGCGTCATGGACCTTTTGACCCAACTTCATTGTCTGATGCCATGTCATTATAAGGAGACATGTGTCCAAATTTGGGTCAAGTATGAATAGCCAAACGAGATATAAACAGAAAGTTGAGCTAAACGGAAAGTGTTAAAGTTGAAAAGACAAGGGTTTGACCAAGGTCACCGTGAAGTTCACCTTTGACCTTTTGACCCTAAGGTGCTCGGTATCACAATAGCTCGTTTTACTTCGTAAAGCCTAGCCAAAAATCAAAGTTTGTACCAAATTCACAACGACCTTGACCTTTCACCCTTTTACCGCGACGTCATCCATTCGTGTTCTCGCGGTATCTCCTACGCTGACGGGAGCGAGATAGCTATTCTCGGCATAGCACGAAACTACGGCTCGGCGTTTAGATCGGACGTCATCGTGCTAATTCATAATGATATATGTAACCATGGAACCAAGTTTCCTTTCAATATGATTAAAGATAATACTGGAAAATAAGCCCGAGATAACATGTTAAATAACAGAAACCCTGTCTATTAAAGGCAATGTCAGCATTTTGTGGTCGGCCGCGTGATGGCGTTTCTTTCGACGGGTGCATACATTGGGGGGTGGGGGGGGGGGGGCTGGTGATGGTGAGATTGTGTCATAGATAACCACCGTCATGTGTCGTTTAATTAATGAAGGGATCCGATCTGTCACTCAAGCAGAGCTCTAGATAAGCAGGGTTTTTTGCGTTTTCACCCAATAAAAATAGACAATCACCCAATTAATTTTTAACATCATGAGTACCGAAATAGCTAATCACCCGATTACTTTCAGTTCTGTTGCTAATAATGTATACTAACCTAACTATGAAAACCCAATAAAATCTTTTAAAAACCCAATTCACAAAATTTCTAGGAGTGAATCACCAAATTACTGAAAAGCTTATCTAGAGCTCTGCACTCAAGTATCTGACATTATGATCAAATACGTCACTTGTTAGCTGACGTCACATTCGGAAAGTGTATGATTAAGTAGGCCCTATGTCTTCGGTAAATTTTGCTGTTGCTGCCATAAAAATGTTGGAAATA